>JARHVA010001385.1:1530000-2005000 GCA_037957365.1 Torreya grandis
GAATCTAAGGCTTTTACCGATCTAGCTAAGTGGGATCTTCATGAAGAAATCTATTGGAAATAGAAGGCTTGAATAGACTGGCTCCGGGAAGGGGACAAGAACACTGCTTTCTTCCATAATTTTGTGTAAGCCTGACATAATGGGAATTTCATTTCCTTTCTTGTTACTGTGGATGGGACAAGTCTAAACTCCTCTCAAGCTATATCCAAGGAAGTTGTTTGGGGTTTTACTACGCTCTCTTTTCAAATGATCAAATTCTAGATGGGGAAACAAAGGATACCATGTTATCTTGTATTCCCTCTATTGTGACACTAGAACTGAATGAATCTCTTATGCGGCCAGTTGCTATGAAAGAATTGGAAGGAGTGGTCTTCAGCTTGTGTAGAGGCAAAGTGCCAGGGCTAGACGGGTTCCCTACCAAATTGTTCCAAGACTTTTGGGATATTATCAATCATGATCTTTTGGATGTGGTTTAGGAATCTTATGCCAACAATGAAATGCTCAGGGCATTAAATGCTACCTTCTTAGTCCTTATTCTGAAGAAGGAATAGGCAAACTAGCTAAACCTCTTTAGCCCTATTTCTATTTATAATGTGGTCTATAAAATAATTACTAAGCTCCTTGCAGAGAGGCTCAAAGTTTGTTTGCCCATGATTATTTTTGAGGAACAGGGGGCTTTTGTGGAAGGTAAAGAAATTCTAGATGGAGTGGTCATTACTTCTGAATCTATTCATTCTATGAGTATCTCCCAGGAGCATGCCATGGTCATTAAGCTTGATATGGCTAAGGTGTATGACAGAGTCAAATGGGGTTTTCTTGCACAAGGTCCTTCTAGCTTTTGGTTTCAATCAGGCTTGGGTACACTGGGTTCTGAGCTGTGTTACTACTCCCTCTTTCTTGGTCCTTATCAATGGCAAACCCTCAGAGCTCTTTGGTGCTTCTAGAGTCCTTCACCAAGGAGATCTGCTCTCTCCATATTTGTTTATCATTCTGGCTAGGGACTTGGTCGACTTATCAAGGCTCATGTATCACAGAATTTGCTTCAGGGATGGAAATGGGGGACTAGACTGCCCTCCTTTACCCACCTCTAGTTTGTTGATGATACAGCCCTTACTGGGAGAGCTAAGAGTCATGAAGCAGAGGTGTTTTGGCTCACCCTAGATACTTATTTGGCCACTTTTGGTCAAAAATTTAATGACCACAAGTCCTTTATTTATTTATTCAACACTCCTGAGCTGATCTAGTGGAGGATTGCTACAATCTTGAGGTTTTAGATGCAATCTCTCCGTCTGACTTACTTGGGGGTGCCTATTGTAGTGGGAAGACAACCTAGGCTGTTTTGGCAAAACATTCTTGACAAACTCAGGAAAAAAGTTAATCACTGGATGCATAGGTGGCTCTCTACTGTCGGTAAGGTGATACTTTTGCAATCTATGATTCAGGCCCTTCCCATATGCTGGAGTATGGTGCAGGCTACTCTGGTGTTTTTTCTCAAGGAATTTGATGCTCTCTCTCACCAATTCCTATGGAGTGGTAACTTGCAAAATACCAAATGGAGTCTCATAAACTGGGATACTGTGTGCTAACCGAAGAAGGAAGGAGGTCTTGGCCTAGGCTCCACTATCTTATGGAGTCAAGCTCTCGCAACCAAACTCTATTGGCATTAGTGTTCTAGTCCATCTTGCTTGTGGGCCCATATACTATCTTACAAGTATTACCTTGGTGCTAATTCTTCTATTATTTTTAGGTTACCACTTGAGGTAAGAGGTTATATGGTGTGGTACACCCTCAAGCTTGGAGCTCAGCTAGTGAAACGTAGTCTCTTTTGGATCTGCAATAGTGGTACTGAGGCCCTCTTTTAGAGTAATTATTGGGATGGGTCTCCTCCTCTCTTATCCTCCCACCCACACCTGCAGCCTCTTAGTGAGTCTTTCCTTGTGGCTGGATGGAATACAGTGGCTCATTATAAGGAGGCCTTCAACCTAGGCATGGCTATGGGTTATCAATGGAAGAATTCTTTAGATTGGCCACCGAGAGGCTCTATGGGGGAGCAAATGGAGTTAGCCTAGATTCTGGCTTTTAGAGGATGCAGCTCTTCATAGAAGCGTGATGTTTTGTCCTGGGGAGGTGCCCCTTCTGGGAAGTATTTTGTTTCCTCAGGGTACCTAGCTCTGACGAAGCAATCTTTTGGTGTAACGGAGACCTCTTGGTTGAAGAAAGTATGGAATTGGTTTTCATGGCCTAAGTGCAACTTTTTTCTCTGGGTGTTGGTCTACAACAGGTGTCTTACTTGGGACAATCTTTGCAAAGAGGGCTTCCATGGGCCCTCCATATGTGTTTTATGTCGTAACAGTGAGGAGATGGTTCTTCACCTCTTCTTCTAGTGCCTTTTTGCCAAATATATTTTGTACCTCTGGTGGAAGGCATGGGGATGCTCTTGCTGGCATGCATCTTCTCTGATCAAATTTTGGGAACGTTTGGGCCACCCTCCCTCTAAGGCTATTGCCCTTCAGGTGGCTTGGTCCATCAGCCTTTCCTTTATTCTATGTCATATTTGGCTTGAGAGGAACAGAAGGATCTTTCATGATACACACTTAGAACTCAGGATTCTATGGGGGAGAATTACTAATTCTCTTCAAAAAACTATCCAAGTTAAATGTAACAGGGATGTGGGATTGGACACTATTGATGCTGCCATTTACTCATGTCTCTCTTTGGATATCCCCAGTAACTTTCTCGCTGCTCCTCCCATGTGCCTAGCGAGTGGCTCTAGTTAGCAACTGCACCCTGTCAATCACATGGGGCACTGGACTACCCTTGCAGCTGGAGTGTTAAAAGTCAACACCAACGGCTCCTCATGGGGAAATCTTGGTATGGCAGGTACTGGGGGAGTTAGGTGGGACAGCACTGGTAATATCCAATTTTGTTTTTCTATCTACAAGGGCTAGCACACAAATAACCTTATGGAAGCCATGGCTATCTTGGATGTAGTGCAGCAGTGCTACCAACATGGTTGGCACAAAATTATCTATGAGTCAGACTCGCAGGTAGTTGTCAAATTATTGACTAAAACAAACTTTAGGACTACGGATTGGCATTTGACCATGATTGTTCACTAGATCTTCTAGCTATGTACTTCTTTGGAGTCTGTGTCTTTTAGGCATATCCCTCACGAGTGGAACGATGTAGTTGATAGTTTGGCTAAATGGGCCTCTGAACATGGCTCAGACTAGAACATTCTTGATCATATGATGCTTCCTCTGAATCTATTTCAAATGCTGGTCCAACTTGTTGACTAGGATAAAGCTATGTAATTCTCCTTGTTTCTTGTTCCATTTTTTCAATAAATTTTTACCCCTCGTTTAGTTAAAAAATGTCATAACAACTTAATAAATAAGTGAATGAATATTTCAACATGTTTGAATTGATAGATGATTAAAGGTAGAGATTTCATAATGGTGAATTCAAAGAAGGCAAACACCTATGACTCTACCCCTTACCCTTACCCTTTGGTATTATGGGGTTGGATGTAGGGTTTTATGGAAGTTGAACCTTGCACAGGGCCTTACATACAACTTCTTATTTTTAAATTCATCTCTAACAAATGAAAAACCAATTATTTAATCAATTCTTTTCATAATTCCATCTAACACTAACACACATAAATTCAAGTAAAAAATTGACATGTATATTCTACCAAGTAATCCGAATACTTTTAAGCTCCAAATCATTTTAATATTTCTCTTTTATTCTATAACTTTCCTTATGCTTATGTCATTTCCCCCCAACACTTATTTTCTTTTTTATATTTTATTTATTCCCATCACCTTACTTTCCTCTAATTTATCCTTCATTTCCATCAGGCAAAACTAACTGATAAAATGCATGAAAATTTTTATCAACAGAACTCTACAATTTGTCACTAAGTAGCCACAACCAAATCTCCATATTTTTTTCCAAATAATGGTTAACTCAAAGTCAATGAGTGGTTAGAAACCTTAATCATCATATGACTTCCATAAAATCCCTGAATAATCATTTTATATTCTTTATAAATTTTGCATGACATTAACTTAAACAATCTATCATCGACTTCCCAAAATCGATAAACTAAACCACAAGTTATATAACCCCAATAATTATTCCATGCAACACATATCAACTTAGTTAACCATTGTATTTTCATGTAACAACTATCAACTTAATAGAATATTGACTATATAGCATGGAAATATAACTAGGTATTACAAGACTATATTTTAATGTTAAAATTCTATCCACAAACATACTTTGCAAATATAATGATTTATTTAAATCATTTAACAATAAAAATCAATATATTCATTTTCTAACATATATTATGAATATCAAACCTTTGGTCAAACATTTAATAGAATACAAAGATATTTAAAAATAATGATATTTATATATTTCAACATTTGGATATAGCATATATATTATAATAATAATCTTTAATTATTATTACCTAAATCTTATAGATCAATAACAACAATGGAATCCATCATAATATCATATTTTTATACTATATAACCATACCTAATAAGTCAATAAGGTAAGTAAAACATAAAATAATCTACTCATTCAACCAAACAATTATATTATATAAGATAAGCTACTTATGATCACAAAATTATTGAAATCACTCAAAAAAATCAACACGATCATCATCCACAACCAAGATCATAATATAAATCATATTAACAATAACCTAAAGGAAAATTACACAAAACATGATATGCTATCTATATCAAATTATTAATTATAAAACATGATATACTATGTGGTGTGCGAAAGCATTTATGGAATCATTTTATATCATCCCCCAATTTATCCATCTAAACCACCCTCTTTGATGATGTTCTCCCTCTGTCACACTCTGAGGGATGAATATGTCTTAAATACAACTCATAAAAATGAAGGTAGTTATCCCTAAACATCATTATATCCATAAAATAATGTTGTATAACTAACAAACATGATTACAATGCACATAATATAAAATCACTACTAACTCATAAAAAACTAATCATGTAAATTAAATAACACATAATTGTCACATAATGATCATATGTCATAAATCTTAATCAAATATTAGTTAATTAACTAATCAAATATTAGTTAATTAACTAATCAACCATAATAATCCATGGATCAAATAGGTTATTCATCTTAGAGATAAATCAAGATGTGGCAAATGCCATCAGAACAACTACTAGTTAAACATAAAATCTAATTCATTGCCTCCAACAACCTCATCAACCATGAAAGCACCTGATCAACCTTGAGTCAAAATCTAATTTTGTATATATACATGCATAGTTTACTCACAACTTACTCATAATTTACTTACAGTTAGAACATATATGTAAAGTTACCTGAGTTTTTGTAAGCATGCACATGTTGTATGGACATACCCATGCCAACTAATTTTGACATAAATTCAATTAGACACGAGCATGAAAAACATGCAATCTTGAGACTAAAATTAGAAATGAGGTTCTAACTACAACAATGTAACTATGAATTGACATACACTTGGAATATGAAGCATCCCCTCCCCAAGTCTATATATCAATGTAATTTCACATTCCAAAGGGTTGGAACATTTCATCAATACAAGGAGTCAATTTTGACTATCATACAATTGTGTTAGTATTTTATCCTGCCACTCATGTGATATTAAGGGTTTGTTTTTTTTAGTTGTTATAATAGAGTAATTTAAAGTGTACAAAAGCTACAGATAGATTTTGATTATTTTAATCAAAATATGCTCATTGTAGATGTGTAAACACTATTGAAAGTTAGTATATCTTGTTAATCAATTGGTTTAAGTTTTTATATTACTTTTAATGTGTGTGAATGTTTTATTTTGGTATAATTTTCTAAGTGTGTGTCATAACTACCTTATACACATTATTGGCTTGAGTTATAACCTTCTAATTAAGGGTGTGAAAAATTAACTCTAAGAGAAGTAACCTTTATCTGAGACCATCTGTAGACACCGAAATCGTGTCGACTCCCCTGGTCATTCCTCGTCTTATTCTTCTTCGCCTATTAAACCCTTGCCGATCACTTGTTCCACCAACCTTGACCCTAGCAGCATGTAAAAATGAGCACAGAGCTAAAGCTAGACTCTATCTCCATTGTGCATCTGCCGATGACGGTCTTTACCCAGCCGATGTCGCCGACGTCGGTCACCTATCGGCCGACGTCGGCAATCCTGTTGACGTCGGTCACCTTCCCATTATCCATTATCAGTTATCATTCAGTTTCCCAAAACGGTTGACGAACCGTCTCTGGAACCGTCTCTTGCCTTCATCAGCGTCCGCCAACCATTCGAAAGGCGATCTCGAATGCTATTCAACCATTTTTACTGATCAATCAAAACCCGAACAATCATTCAACCAACCTGCGAACTCCGACATCAACACTCTCGCGATCAAAACTCTCGGCATCAACCCATTCTCGGCATCAACCAATCTACATTCAATCCGGCACTGCACAGACAACTCCAACTATGGCTTTCATCGCGTCTTCTGGCAGGTAAGTATTTATTCTGTTTGTTTTATTTCTTCTTGGTTATTCTTTATCAGTTCTGTCATCCCGATTCTTCAAACCACAGACCCAGCATCCCTCATTTACATCCCTGCCTCTGTCCAGACTAAAACCCCCAGACTCTGTTCAGACCCGACCTGACCTTGCCCAGACCCTGTCCCGACTCTCTCAGACCTTGCCCAGACCCTGTCCCGACTCTCTCAGACCTTGCCCAGAACCTGTCCCGACTCTCCCAAAGCCTTCTGCAACTTGTCCAGAACCTGCCCCTACCGACGCCGGTCACTACCCCGACCGACGACGGCACCTCAACCGATGTCGGCACCTTTCCTGACCGACGCCGGCACCACAGAGACCGACGCCGGTGATTGTGCAGAATAGTGTTGCATATCAGGTACGCATCTTTATTTTCTGTCATTTATTTCTATCATTTTATCTTTCATTATTATCTACTTTCGTCTGATATTCTGCTTTTTTTTATCAGTGGGTTGATATCCTTCTAGGAAGTCTTTCGTACTTCTGGGATCAGGCGTTCGCCTGACAGCCCACCATATCTTTGACTAACGTTTTTCCGTGTTTTAGCATTTTCTTCGCAGGTGTCATTCCTCCACAGCCAAAGAGGAGAATCTTCCAACGTCTGATTTTGGTGCGCACGACTTTATCAGGTACTTCTAGCCTTGACCATTTCTTTTAGTTTCTTTATTCTTCTTTTGAATGTAGAAAGCAATTTTGCATAGAAACATTCTGGCACGCCCGATGGGACCCTAGGTTCCTCCTGGGTTCCTTTTCTTTTTCATTCATTTAGGAGCATTAGGTTCTTACCTTTTCTCCTCCTTCTTTTCTTCTCAATGACACTATAAGCAGGACTAAAATGAATCTTTCTTTCTTGCACTTCTAGACTAGCTAAAACTCATATTCTTCGACTCTTTCTCCATTCGTCTTCATACGAACAAACATTTCGACTTGGGCATTAAAACACCTTGCATTCATTTCTGTTTGCCTGCATCTTTTAGACCACACATAGTAATTAAACCGCATATTGAATTAATCTAGATCACTTGATGTTACACGACCAGACCACCTGCACAAAACAAACATTTTAACTTACCTGAGACAAGGCCCGACTGGGATTTCATCCCCCAGCGGATACCTTACCCGTCCCGGTGACCCTACTTGGATTTCATCACCAAGGGGGAAGCCCACTCCGTTCTCTGGCGGAGTATAAACTCTAGGCGAGGTATATTTTGGCTAAGCGAAACCAACTAACCACTGGAATCGTGAAGTGAGGGGAGCTTGCTCCTTAGCACCAGGCCACGTACCAGACCTAACACAGACTTCTTGAGCACCTTAACAAAACCCGAAACCATCCATAGACTGCTTCTTCTAGGACCTGACTCACAAAACCAATCTTTCTCTACACATATTCTAAGGCATAAGCCACTATAATCCTAATAATTTACTTCTAGGGTTTTAGGATCTGCTTGTGTCTTCATCTTTTTAGTTCTTATCTGCTTGTTTGAGCTTGTGAGTACGTTCTTTCTTGCCTTGAATGGTTCTGACACGTAGTCAAACCAAGGCTCTTCTTGACCACGCTAGCCATCAATTGCTTTCGCCTACCCCGTCTATAAACAATCATATAATGGAGTTCTACTCGAAGACCGAAAGAATTCCTACTAGACTATCTCCAACCCAGACACCTATCATCCCAGAAGGGGACCAAGATTTTGCAAGATTCTTGGACCTCAATACCACAGACCTCCAAAACTATCTCACGAGAAAACTAATGCGGGACCTTTCGGACGACGTGGCGACGACATCAACACCGTTCGCCACCCAACCTTTTACGACTCAACCTTTTGCCTCAACCATTAACCTGACCATGGCCAATACGCAAAGTTCGGCCTCCTCGTCTATTTTTAGACCAACCTCCACCGGGGTTTTGTTACACCCTCAACCACCTGCAATTCAACCAAGTTCTACATTATACCAGAACTTGATTATCTCGACCCCACACACTCTTGTGCCTATATATGCAGGAGTGCCTACCTCGCCCTTTGTCAATGCCGTCACACAACCTCCTTTGGCGGTATCTAGTCAGCCTATGCCTTCTACCTTCATAACCCAACCACCCTTAACCTCTACTTCTGCCCCTGTGACTAGTCATCCGTACATTGTACAACCGGCTATGTCGCACACCTCCTCTAGCCTCTTCCAAGCGCCTTGCAACCTAGGGGGCGCTCAACCCACCAATCCGTCAGCAGATCTTATCAAGATGCTGATGGATAAAATGTCCAGTCTCGAAGCTTCTATCTCCGGTTCAAGTAATGTCTCTTCATATGACCAGATTTACAACGAGCCCATCCACCCTTCTGTCCCTAGCCGACCATACCCCAACCATTGGGAGCTTCCTAAATTTACTCGCTTTCAGAGTAAGGAAGACCCACAACAACATCTACGGGCATTTAGACATGCCTGTTATCTTATTGCCCACGATGATGCGTTACTTTTACGCACGTTTCCTATGTCGCTTTCTGGCCCTGCCCTTGACTGGTATAGTTCTCTTGCCAGACATTCTATCTTTTCATTCATCCAACTCGCCCAACTATTCATTGACCATTTCTCAATCAACATCACCAAACAAATCTCGATCACAGACCTTTACTCCATCAGGCAATTTGACGACGAATCAATCGTCGACTTTGTCGCTCGTTGGAGAGGCTTGATTAATCAGCTCTCCTTCTCCTTGCCTCAACCTGAGCTCATTGAGCTCTTTTCTCGAGCATGTGTCAGTCACATCTCATCCACCTTGCGGATTCAGACATTCCACACTTTCGATGAGGCATTCACCATGGCCCGAAAGCTTGAACTCCGCGCCATTGAAGAAGATAAGGTCAAATTGTGTAACACTAACACAAGAACCAACGACCATTCTTCTTCCAGACCTTCTTCTGCCCACTCTCAATCCAAGGGGTTGGCAAACACTGTCATCTTTAGACCATCATCTTCAATAATAACTAACCGATCATCATCTTCAACATTAGACTACATCAATAAACATTTTCAATGTCAATCCTTACAGCGTCAATTCACTCCAATTAGGGAGTCATATGCCTCTGTCTTGGATAAACTCGTCAAGCAGGGGGTCCTCAATCTCCCTCCAATCTGACCACATCAATTCGACCCCTCAACACCTATCCCTGCATGGTACAGGGAAAACCACTTTTGCAACTATCACCGTGTCAAAGGCCATGACACGGATCACTGTCAAACTTTCAAAAACATCATCCAAGACATGCTCGACAAGGGGGATCTTATTTTGGATAACCCGAATGCACCGCCCAACCAAAACCTTGATATCTTCAAGCAACCCCTTTCTAATCACCCGCCTACTCAAGACAACGTCCAAACCATAATCAATGACCCTCAAGACCATGATATACACACAGTCGACACTATCTTTTCTCTTATCCCTGACCAACCTCTTTCACAGGTGGAAGACCTTTCTTCCCCTATACCTCCTCCACATGGTGAAGAACTTTCTTCTCCCACTTGTCCTTCAGCGACTTCTCCCATATTGGAGGACGCTTTGACCACATCAACACCAGCTGCCTCACCTTCATCCTTATTATCATCCATAGACGATCATACCTTTTTGACTCCCCAACCACACACAGAAGCCATGACTACTCCAGAGCTCTTTCCACTTAAAGAGCCCACACCTTTAATCTCTTCTCCATTGAGAGAAAAACCGTCCACATCTAAATCCAAACCCACGCAGGCGTCCATCATGCCCAAAGAGATTAAACCTCTTGGTGTTCGCCCCACATCTAACCTCGCCTCGCATAAAGGTAGCCCTCAACCCAAACCAAAGAAGGCTACTAAACCACACCGGAGGCCTCCTCCCCTATCTTCGTCATTACCTTCAATCTTGGGCCCACATCCGTCTACTTTACTCGGAGTGCTTCCCACTCCCATACTTCACAGAGGTAAGTCACCTCCATTATTCTATCAACCCGTCAGACTTACACCTCCTTCAAACCATCGACCAACGCCTCCTTCACCTCCCAAACCAATGTCACCAACCCTCTCTGCAATAAAACATCCCAACCCGTTAGCAGGTTCATATGCCTTGCTCTTATGGCAATTGTTGCAGTCCTCTCGTCTCTATCTCCCGCCTCTTAGACCATATCACTCTCTCAGACCAAAACCACCATGGTTTGATGACACTTGCATTTGTGTGTATCATCGCACACCTGGGCACGACACGGAGCATTGTCATGCCCTCAAGGTCGCCATTCGCCAATGTTTGGAGAATGACACCTCCCTTTTCAACCACATCATCAACAAACCTTCAACACTGCCTCACTCATCAACTCTCAGATCAAGGCCATCTTGGTTCGACAACTCTACATTCTGTCATTATCATCACACTCCGGGACATGACACCGAGCGTTGTTGCGCTCTTAAAGCTGTTATTCGTCACCACCGGAAAAAGGATTCCTTTCTTATCAAGGATCCTCTTGACCCCCCCTTTGACAAATTATCAACACCAACCCATACCTCTCCAACCTCGTCATCTAAATCGGGATCTCCACGACAGACTAGGGTCCCTTCGCTACCTTTAACCCCTTTATTCAACATCAACACAATCCATCTGACCACTAAACCTCAATCGACCTTAACTAATCCGTCAAACATTCTCCCTAGCCGCTGGGGGAATTCAACCTTCATCCAAACTTCGACCAATTTTTCAACACAGTCTCGACCACATATCAATCACTCTTTCAACTTAACCTCAACCAGACTAGCAACCAAACATTTAACCCGACCTCAACCAAACATTCGACCCAACCAAAGACCAAATACCAACCAATCAACCCTCGACCAACCATTGACCAATTATCAAATGACCAAATCCCAACCAAACATTCGACCCAACCCTTTTATTAAAACATTCAACCTTTTTCAATCAATCAACAACCATATCAACCAACTTCACATTCACTCATCAATCAACACCTGACCAATCTGGAAAGAGGCAAATGGGGCAGGCTTGCTCCTAATTGACTCAGACCTCAACGCACTAGCATGGCCCAGGGTCTTATTAGACTTTAAACCCCTTCTTTCTGTCTTGCGTCTTCGACCATTTCTACTGTTAGTCGAGTGTTCAATCACTTGACATTTTACTTGAGCTCGTCCCTTGAGCAATCCCCGTCCCCTTAAATCCTACTTCCTTTCAACCCTATTCCTCTTAACAATTCCTATTAACCCTTTTATGATGTATGGATGCTTTGTCCTAATAAAAGGGAGCCATTGCCCTTCTATAGTCTTGTCCATGACTCAACTTCTATCAAAACAAATCAAGATGTCAAAACATATCCATGGTCACTATATCAATATCAAAATCGAAAAGACAGACTGCTCCCTAGAAGGACAGCTGTACTATCATTGCTGTAATAAATAGACTGCTCCCTCGAAGGACAGCTATTCAAAAGCCTTTATATTAAACAAAAATCTAGACCACTCCCTCGAAGGATGGCTATGACTAATCTGGCAATAAACAACATTATTTTAGAAGCTTCCCGCATTGATCAGCTTCACAACCTGACCACCAAGCAAATGACATCTCTATGCAGGCTTCCCGTATTGATCAGTCTGCGCAAAAAAAAAAAAAAAGTCATGGACTTGACTTATAGTTGTCTCAGGGTCTCCTATAAAAAGGGGCATAGTTATCTCTGCTCTTAACACGGGTTACCCTCTTTCCTCCTCCTATCACCTGTTCAAGGGACTTCGAGCTCACTTTAATGTCTAAGTGATTCGATTACCGCTCTAACATAACTATGGTCAACGACGTCATGCATGAATGGGGCTCTTGGTTCTCATAACCCCTATCTATGCTATCTTTTTGGTCCTTGTCAATGAAAGAGCAATATGCTTTTCACTTCTTCTACACTTTGGTCACATTCACCTTCATCACTTGTCACTCGACTTAGCTCAACTCTCTCTTTAAACCACTCCCATTGCCTATTCACCCTAGTTTCTATGGACACCAATACACATGGAAACTATCGACCCGACCCAATTTATGTTAAGCATAAACCAATACTTGCTGAAGCATAAATAGACCTCCATTCATTTTTAGCATACATCCATCACGAATATGGAATATTGCTAGGGATGAAAAACCCATCAACCAATGTTGCAGAATACACCATTTGGAAAAGGCTGCAACATCTTTTTTTTCCTCGTCCTTTCATCATAACCATGACCAATCTATCAACCATTTTAACCACCTGTCTACCACTCAGACCCTTTGTCTGAACTACATTGGTCTGAGGCCCTTCCACAAGGGCTATGTAGGTAGCACTCAGATGACACGACTGTCTTCTGGGGTTAGCTCGACCATTCTCGTTTGTTCGTCTCTCTGATGGACAAACCTTCTTGCCTTCTTTTAACCATAACCTTGCCCTTCACCACGACCCATTTCCATCCCTTTGACCATTGACCATTGGAGATCATGCCTATCTCCTCCGACCTCGACCACTTCCAAGACACTATTGCCTTGGTTGTTTTTGCATGTATGCTACCTCATGACTGGTTAGCAAAATTGTGCGCAGACCTTTTAGACCCTCACAAGTATAGGATCGCAAACCGGTTGATCCGCACTACTTGTGACTTTTTCATGTTTCTAGGAGCACTTCCTGAGCTCGGGATACCTAGAACACGATGACCATTTGGAGCTTCAGCTTAGATTGAGTAACCCGATCAGCAGACGACTAAATGCTGGGGCCCGGTTACTTCAATTTTGGCACTCCTCGACCCTTGACCTGCGACACTTTGGCCTGACCATCTCGTGCAGTGGTATGCGCGCAATCACGACCTTTACCGCGTTCACCCTCACCCCTTTTTCATCCACTCTTTATCAAATCAGCACCCGATTCCCGGTTCCCTTCCCTCGACTCCTGCTTTGAGGGGGAATACCTTATCCATAATCGGGGCAATCCGCTTCCTATTTTTGTCTTGCAGTTCATTCGAACAACCAACAAGATGAAATCAACCTTATCCCTCACCTGGGGCAATCACTCCTGTTTTTGTCTTGCAGTTCATCCAGAACAACCAACAAGACAAAAAGGGGCAAATGTAGACACCGAAATCGTGTCGACTCCCCTGGTCATTCCCCGTCTTATTCTTCTTTGCCTATTGAACCCTTGCCGATCACTTGTTCCACCAACCTTGACCCTGGCAGCATGTAAAAATGAGCACAGAGCTAAAGCTAGACTCTATCTCCATTGTGCATCTGCCGACAACGGTCTTTACCCAGCCGATGTCACCGACGTTGGTCACCTATCGGCCGACGTCGGCAATCCTGCCGACATCGGTCACCTTCCCGTTATCCGTTATCAGTTATCATTCGGTTTCCCAACACGGTTGATGAACCGTCTCTAGAACTGTCTCTTGCCTTCATCAGTGTTCACCAACCATTCGAAAGGCGATCTCGAACGCTATTCAACCATTTTTGCTGATCAATCAAAACCTGAGCAATCATTCAACCAACCTGCGAACTCTAACATCAACACTCTCGCGATCAAAACTCTCAGCATCAACCCATTCTCGGCATCAACCAATCTGCATTCAATCTGGCACTGCACAGACAACTCCAACTATGGCTTTCTTCGCATCTTCTGGCAGGTAAGTATTTATTCTGTTTGTTTTATTTCTTCTTGGTTATTCTTTATCAGTTCTGTCATCCCAATTCTTCAAACCACAGACCCAGCATCCCTCGTTTACATCCCTGCCTCTGTCCAGACTAAAACCCCCAGACTCTGTTTAGACCCGACCTGACCTTGCCCAGACCCTGTCCTGACTCTCTCAGACCTTGCCCAGACCCTGTCCCGACTCTCTCAAACCTTGCCCAGAACCTGTCCCGACTCTCCCAAAGCCTTCTGCAACTTGTCCAGAACCTACCCCTACCGACGCCGGTCACTACCCCGACCGACGACGGCACCTCAACCGACGTCGGCACCTTTCCTGATCGACACCGGTGACTGTGCAGAATAGTGCTGCATATCAGGTACGCATCTTTATTTTTTGTCATTTATTTATGTCATTTTATCTTTCATTATTATCTACTTTCGTCTGATATTCTACTTTTTTTTATCAGTGGGTTGATATCCTTCTAGGAAGTCTTTCATACTTCCGGGATCGGGCGTTCGCCTGACAGCCCACCATATCTTTGACTAACGTTTTTCCGTGTTTTAGCCTTTTCTTCGCAGGTGTCATTCCTCCACAGCCAAAGAGGAGAATCTTCCAACGTCTGATTTCGGTGTGCACGACTTTATCAGGTACTTCTAGCCTTGACCATTTCTTTTAGTTTCTTTATTCTTCTTTTGAATGTAGAAAGCAATTTTGCATAGAAACACCATCAAGTTTCCTATATCATCCCTCCCTAGAATTCATAGCTATGTTTACCTATAAGTTTGCAACAACTACAAGTAGTAGGCATTAGTTTTGAGAGCATTTTTTCACAAAGAAAACAACCTAAGAAGTGACACTTTGAGATTATGGGACCTTATTTTCTACTCTACCCTTATTTTGTTTTGAAGTTTATTTTATTGAGATCTACCCACCCTTTATTAGGTTTTACCCATCCATCTCACCCACTTAGATTAAAATTCTCCACTAGGATTCACTTCACTACAAACAAATTCAGTTAACAATCTGTATGATCTACTTGTTATTCCACCAAAAGGTTGTTCAACCCATACTTGTAACTCATGCCCTAGATTATATTTCACCCCCAATGAGATCCTAAAACATTAGATTATACCTCATTTAAACTTTGGTTGGTCCATAAGACCCATATTAACACATTTATGCATAAAAAATTGGTGAAGTGCGTACATATAAAGATAAGAAATCAGGTAGCAAACTAGTGACATAGAACTCATAGTTTGAAACCCTACACAAATTAGAATTAGTGAAATACAAGACACGAAATAACAAGTATTCCCATGTTAAACACACATCAAGTGTTGTCTTCATAAAAGTCCCATATTTTAGGAGTAGAACATAATGAGCCTACATAGTCATATTCGAGATCAATATTTTCATCAATGAAAATAGGTGTGATGATTTATTATACTTTATAATTAATTTTCATATGCTGATTCATTTATCAATTTCATCATTTTTATATTAATATATAATTATATATATATATGAATTCTATACTTTAATAGATATATTTTTAGAACTATTCATTATAATCATTAATTATTGTTTTACATAAAAATAAAACTAGGATAAACATCTATATATTTATAGATGACTTGAATTCAAATTAATATCTTATTTTCATGTAAACTAACATCAAATAGTTTAAAATAATAGAACTATGTGAACATAGATTAATAATTTCACCCAAATTAACTAGACCACACACAACTATAAAAATGTCACCACTATGTTTCTAGTCCCAATGAATGTTATAAATACATTTTTGTAGACATGTAATTTTTCTATAAGCATTGTTATTACAATCTTTTTATTATTTTTTGTGAATATAGGGCATCGTATTTAATTATTGTCTTATTGGTGCTTGATTGAATGTCTTAATATTTGTCTTTCTTCTTTGTGAAATCTTATGGTCCTTATTACACAATGTTTTGTCCAAGTATTAAAAAAACAATAGATTTTTTTAAGTATTTGAAGGTGAAAATGTACATGTATTTTGGATGAGTAACATGCAAATTTACATTCACAAGAAATAAGTAGATCAAGCAAGATCCTAAATTTGACAAATTCTAATAAATATCCATCAGCCTCAGTGACACATGAGGAGGTGATCATGTAGATGCACCAAGAAAACAAAGATCATTTGGATCATAATGAAAAACCAATTTTTGACATGCACCAATGGTGTAAATATAGTTAGATTGAAATGTGGACCAAAGTGAATGAGAAGGGGGTTTTGAAAATAAAATCTTGTAAATTGAGGAGAACCAATCTAGGGTGATACTATAAGGAATGAATCTTCAAGTGAAATGACATTAATAACTACATTTATAAATAGGTTTGAGTGTGTATGGTGTAAGATGTCATAAACATATGGGTTAGTTAGTCAGCTCAATTTATTATGAAGATATTATTCACTGTAATATATAAACTATTATGCATTCTTAAGTGTGATAATTTAATTACCTTTAGTGAGATAAAATAAGGAATGAGCATTCAGAATGAATGATATTAATAAATCCATTACTTTAGTAGGTTTAAGTGTATCTAGTGCAGTATGGCATGAATATGGGGGTCAGCTAGGCAATTCACTTTTATAAAACAGTGATTCTATGTTATATTTATAACATGGTGAATTATTAGGAGCATAATTTTAATTATTTTAATATGAAGGTGGTGGTTTACACCTATATAATCCCACCTTACCACTTATTTTATGTTGTTTATTTGTTTATATTTTATTAATTGTTATTTTTTTGTCGATCTTGATATATCTAAAAATATTGATGTAATGTTGTATTACCTATTATGTTAAGGAAAATAATTTGAAAATTTTCATTAATGGATGATGGTGGTGTTAATATATATTTGATAAACTTATGATTTTTATGGTTTTGTTTTACTCTTGAGTTCATGTATAACTCTTATAAAAATATTGAAGATAAATAAGTGTTTTTTCATGTTTATTCCATTATATAAGGTATTAACATTGCACTTTCTAAGTCATAGTTTGTGACTAACCAAATGTACAATGGTAGATTATATCTATGTAAATTGAGTGAGTGCACAAGTCCACTTGCATCATATTTTATCATGGTGAGTATCATTTATTATGGTAAAAAAAACTTGTGTGGACATATTCTATGGTATATAAAAACTACCCTAAATTTTTAGTTTTGTTTTTGGGACAATGTTAAACTTTTTGTAAAACATTAAATTAGGAGACAATTTTCCAAATTTACTTAGAATATTGATAAGAGATGGATAAAATATTTAGAGTTCACGTTCTTGAGTAATCATTTCATCTTAGGAATGATAACTCTTAAGAAATGGGTTGAGGATTAATTTTATGATCCTCTCTAAGAAGTGTTTCTATACCCATTTCTTTGGCACCTTCATATATGGTTAGCTATGATGTTATGGACTAGAGTAGAAAATTTAGAATAAAATAAATTTTGATGAAGGCATGGCTTGAAATAATGTATCACATCAAAAATTTTAAGACTAGGTGAGTCGATGATTGGTAAATATGGGAATTGAATAGTTATATTTTGGATTTTATAGTTCCTACATATGCTTTCCTATAAGAAACAAACTACCAATTCTTGTGCAAGTTAGAAGTGTTGAATATTATGCAACTAAATTTGCATACTAAGAATATTATGGAATACTAAGACATTTTAAATATTCCCATAGAGGGATATGAATATACTAATCATGGGCTAAGAGAATAATAGAGGAATAAAGTGTGCAATGTTTACATGATGTGTTCTTCAAGGGTAAAGAGACAAAAAAATTAATCATGCATAGCCTAGATAATTAAAATCATAGGTAACATAGATATGGTAAAGGTCATAAAAAATAACTATGACCAAGGACCCTAAGAATGGGTATAAGAAAGTTAGGAATATTTTTCAATGACCCACATGAATGAGAATGGAATGAGGATGAATCTTACACTAAGGATATGCCTAAAGCAAAGGAATTAAAAAAATTGAGGATTACATACCTAATTCCAAATTATATAAATTTTAGTGTGTACCTAAATATTTATCTAATATAGTATCATTCTTCAATTTAGGTAATTCCCTGTGTTACAAGAAAATAAAAGATTAAAAATAATTGCTAGTCTATGTTACTCTGTATCAACTCATTAGTGGAAAAATATAAGTTTTGGTGTGATGAGGTGTTAAAAATATGTGTTTTAGACCATGAATTCACATACATTTTGTGTTAATTAAATTAAGTATTTATAGGTTCTCAATATTCTAATGAAGTCCTCACACACAAGATACTCTTTTCTATCCTTTGGTGGAAAACACTCTATAAGGATCCCAAAGAATTCATGAACATGTATAACATAAGTTAGTGGATTGGAAAACCTACTTAAAGGTATGGAATTTTTTTAATCCCAATCATATCTCATAAGCCATTTTATAATCAAGTCATTGACTTCATTCAATCCGTCTCCCTCGCCATGCAAAGGCATAACATGCAATATATTATAAATATTAAATATTACTTTACTAAGTGGGTGGAAGGGTATTTTTAGTGCATAATTTCATAACCCTATAAAAAAATTATCTAGAAAGTATTTTCCATATTTCTCTCATTTAATTCTATGTATTCAAGTGGGGACAACTTTTCATACTTATTTTTATGTTATGTTAGGATTTGACATTTAAATTTGACTATTGTCATATTTTCATTCTTGATTAAATATTATAAAAATTTTAAGTGATCAAAAACTTATATTTACATTAAATGAAAGTGTATTTTAGTATATAAATTTAACATTTGATTTAAAATTTTAAAATATTCACCTCTTGTGACAATAATTTATATTATATTTATCAAAAAAATTAAACAATGAGAATAATATTGTGTGATAATTCCTATAGCTCTATCAACTTAATGTTGAATTCACTGATTTGAATACAATTCACTAGGAATTTGAATACCCAAGTCCAATCATACTTTAGTCACATTTATATTCACTAATGATAATTCACCTTTTGAACTTTACATAGCTAATGATAACAAATGAATTATTTAAACATGAAATTAATGTTTAATATATTGGTTAAAGCATAACCACAATAACAATATTTTATAACTTAAATTTAAAGAATACCCATTATAATAATCCTTTTAAAGCACTATTTTATAATAAAATTCTAAGATCTATTCACCCTAAACTAAAGATGGATGATATCAAAACCTAAGGATACACATTCTTAAAAAAAAAAAAAAAAAACTTTATCATTTATAAATATACATTTGAATATTGATCATATTAAGAAGGAATAGAGATTTTTATTTTTATTTTTTACTTAAATCCTAATCATAGATTGGTAAAATTTTATGGGTGAATTTTAAAGTCCTATAAAATCCATAATTATAATCTTAGTTTTAGGTTTATATTACAAATATATATTACATAACAAAGCCATTTTTTTAATGAAAGACATTTTCATTTTATTTACTTATCTTTTTAAAGTGGTATTCATACCATAGTTATTTCAAGATTTGTGACACTTCATTCACATTTTCCTATAGTGATACTTAGTTTCTAGTTTATGTAGCAAAAATAATTTTTGTCTTGTGTTCTAAGGTTATTTGAAAGTTTTTAAACCTCATAGATTCTCTTTATTTTCAAAACAAAAATATTCATGACTTAATACATACTATCAATTATGATATGAAAATATATTCATTGATGTATATTTTCCATTTCATCTTTTGAAAATGAAAAGTTCAAATTATATTGTATGATTTATTTTCATTTTTAAATATATGTATAGAATAATGGATATTAAGATATAATAATGGATATTAAGATAGTTCATTCAAAATGGATGAAATTTTTCAGACATTTTATTGAGTGATTCACTTCAATATTTTAATGATATAAATGTGTTTCATGGATGTTGGGGATATGAAAACCCCGGAAGCACACAATTGATTACCAAATACAAGCAACTTAATATGCAGAAATAACCAGAATCAACAAGTAACTAGAATCCAGAAATAACACAAGATATGAGAGACAATACCCAACTTGTATTAATACTCATACATAAAATAATACAATAAAGAAGATGCCACTTCTTCTCCACCACCTCTTCAAAGGCTTCCCACACCTCAAGTAAACAATACTTCTCTCTCTTAGGTCCCAACACCCAACTCACACACTGAGTTGGTGTTCACCTTATACCTTTGCTCCACACACACCACAAGTGCTCCACACACTCCACAAGTACACAAACGTACTCCAAGTAGATCTCCCCTGAACTTGCATTAACCTGCACCTCAATAGACCTTACTTATGGAAGGATCTTCCTTACCTTCCTCTTTGCTCTGAGTACACACCTGTACTCCAAGTAGATCTCTCCTGATACTGCTCCCTGTTGTGTTGTTGTCCTATCTGATCTTCAACCTACAGATCAAGCTGGTTCTGCACACCTATGAACCTTGACCTTGCACACACACACACACCTGCATATCAATGATCTTACTTACCATGTAGATCTCCTATTGTAGGCATGCTCACCTGATGACCAAGATCATACACTCCTGAAGAACCCTACCGATTCTCCAAACCAGCACCCACCTTGGTACTGTGGCACTAGGAGGAACACACCATTGCTCACCTCACACATAGAAGGAGCTTATAATAATGCTCTCTTACTCCCTAGCACAAGTTTACAATACAACCATGAGTCTATTATATAGATCTCATCCAAACAATAATTAGACACCTAGTAAAATAATTAGATCCATAGCTCTCAGTCTATAATGAGCACTAAACATGCAAACACATGGTTCATCAACCAACTGCCTGTAATATACTCATAGTCGAACCACACAGATGATCAACGTCGGTCCCTGTCTACCTGGGGGTCACCAACGTCAGTTGATCTCTGACTGATGGCAGTTACTTTCTATCTCCTACCTACCGATGTCAGTTGGCCTGACTGATGCCAGTGTCTGTGACACTCCAGCAACTCCTCCAATGGCCTTCTCCATGTCTACATTACTGAAGCTTTTAGCTGCACAACCTAACAATCTCCCACTTGGAGATAAATAGCTGCACTGTACCTGTACCTATACCCTGTCTAATCTATTTCCTGGTTTGTATCCCTCTTCAAGGTCCATCTTGAAGACCACCCACCACACAACCTGTGGTGTACCTCCTGTCATCCGAGTACCCTACTGCATCTAAACCTACAATCCCATGTAGTGAAGTCCTAACCCTAAATAGCATGAATCCCTACTGCTGGTCTCTCTCAAATACCTGAGAATCCACTTCTTTGAATTGGCTCCTAACTCTCTGACAGCTCCCACTTCTTGGGAAAACTTAGGTCTATACTAGACCTCCTGTGATTTCAGACACTGAACTATCTAGCCCTTGGTTCACTTCGATTCTGCATCCTGCATCTCGCCAACACCTAATTCACATCAGCTCCCACTAGAAACAAAATCACCCTGTGATCTCCCATGTCTCCCATGTCGAAGAATTTTTTTGCTCCAAATTCTTCATAGCAAATCACTGAACTAATCTTACCCCTTAGCTCAACAAAACCCTATATGTACAAACCTGCTAGCAAACATACAATCCACATACAGTAACATAATGATGTCATGACTCATCATTCACCTAGTAAGGCAAACCACAGTAGTTACCTGACATTGACTGAAGCCATACTTCATCCTCCATCTATCAAACCCTGTACCACTATCTTGCACCTCCTCAAGACCATATGACTTGGTCTTCTGTCTCACGTATCCATTCTCTCTATTCTTCAACTAAAGAATCCATTCGTCTTGCAGTGCTAACATACTGGCTGGAAACCCTACCAAATCTCCCATCTGGTTTTGCAATCTCTCCATGCCACGCTCCCATTGTTTCTTGGATCCTTCCTACTCTACAGTCAGCAACTAGTATAAAGAAGAGGAACAACAAATTTGAGGCTTACTTACATCTTCAGTCCTCTGTATGGGTGTTTAAGACTCCTTAACAGCTTGCTATCCACCCAAAATTTGTTACAGTGATCGACCTTGGCCACTACATAGTCTGGATCTGACCGACATCAGTTCTTGCACTTGTCCTGACTACCAACTCTGCCAATGTCGATGTCCTCCTTCTATCAATGTTGGTCCTCGTAACTGACATCAGTCTTACCTACTACCGACGTCAATTTTCCTGCCAATGCCGATAACTGTGTTTTCTGTGAGTGATGAATTTTTACCCACGAGCTCCTTTGAATCAATCCCCATGTCCAAACTGCCCTGCTCAAAAGTATCCAGCCCCATCCACTGGTCTCTGTCTGCCATCTCTTCCAAGAACACCAAGGCTTTCCAGTTCTTAAGCCTATCAAATATATATGTCTTCTGCTTAAGAACATGCATCTCCTTCCTGCTCATGTGACCAAGCCTACGAAGCCACGTTTCCACAACAAAAGAAGAATCAATAATATAAACAAGTAGATAAAGAGTACCTGTTTTCTTACCACCATCTAATTCAAGTGCATCCACTATGAGAGTTCTCATGTATCTCTCATCACCCAACTCTTCTGAATAAATTAGCCACATCTCCAAACCTGGGACCTGCATGACCTCCTTCAACACCCATGTGTTGGTTGCCTGCAATTTCAGCTTCACTTCCCCTTTGCCTATTCTTTGGCAAGGCTCGCCAGCTCCTCTACCTAGGGCTGCATGGAAAGAGGCAACCGAATCTATAAGACAAGATTCAACTTTATCCAAGAAACCTCCTAGAGCATCATATGCCACATCCCCTGCACCATCTGCTTCTTTAGTTCCTTCTTGTTGATCTTCCACAAACCAACAATGTTCTTTTACCTGCTCTTTCTTTCCATTGGACCATAAGTGACCATCTGTGCTTTTCAACTCCTCCATCCTTAGCTTACTTTGATCTGCCATTGCTTTGCTCCCACTCAATCAGAAACCCCTGAGAGTGACCTATAACCAAACACAAAATCGCTTCCTGCAACCTTAGCTCTGATATCACGTGTTGGGGATATGAAAACCCCAGAAGCACACAATTGATTACCAAATACAAGCAACTTAATATGTGGAAATAACCAGAATCAACAAGTAACTAGAATCCAGAAATAACACAAGATATGAGAGACAATACACAACTTGTATTAATACTCATACAAAAAAGAATACAATAAAGAAGATGCCACTTCTTCTCCACCACCTCTTCAGAGGCTTCCCACACCTCAAGTGAATAGTACTTCTCTCCTCAAAGCTCTCTCTCTTAGGTCCCAACACCCAGCTCACACACTGAGTTGGTGTTCACCTTATACCTGTGCTCCACGCACACCATAAGTGATCCATGCACTCCACAAGTACACAAATGTACTCCAAGTAGATCTCCCCTGAACCTGCATCAACCTGCACCTCAATAGACCTTACTTATGGAAGGATCTTCCTTGCCTTCCTCTTTGCTCTGAGTACACACCTATACTCTAAGTAGATCTCTCCTGATACTGCTCCATATTGTGTTGTTGTCCTATCTGATCTTCAACCTATAGATCAAGCTGGTTTTGCACACTTGTGAACCTTGACCTTGCACACACACACACCTACATATCAATGATCTTACTCACCATGTAGATCTCCTATTTTAGGCATGCTCACCTGATGACCAAGATCATACACTCCTGAAGAACCCTGTTGATTCTCCAAACTAGCACCCACCTTGGTACTGTGGCACTAGGAGGAACACACCATTGCTCACCTCACACACAGAAGGAGCTTATAATAATGCTCTCTTACTCCCTATCAAAAGTTTACAATAAAACCATGAGTCTATTATATAGATCTCATCCAAACAATAATTAGACACCTAGTACAATAATTAGATCCACAGCTCTCAGTCTATAATTAGCACTAAACATGCAAACACATGGTTCGTCAACCAACTACCTGTAATATACTCGCAGTCGAACCACACAGGCGACCGACGTCGGTCCCTATCTGCCTAGGGGTCATTGGCGTTGGCCGATCTCTGACTGATGCCGGTTGCTTCCTGTCTCCTACCTGCCGATGTTGGTTGGCCTGACCGACGCCGGTGTCTGTGACACTCCAGCAACTCCTCCAATGGCCTTCTCCATGTCTGCATCAGTGAATCTTTTAGCTCCACAACCTAACAATGGAAACATGATGTGTGTCAAGTATTGAATATTGTATGTTAAATATATATGCCTTAAAACATTTTTTTAATGCATGTAAATATATTTATGAACTTAATTGGATAGTTTTAATTTAATTACAATATCTATATTAAATTCATTCCATGACAACCCACATAGTGATAAAATATATTGAAATCCAAAAGTAAATTTCTAATAGTAGAAATTGATATAATTTGTATAGTGTTTATGTTTTTAATGATGAAATAAATTATAATTACAATGTATGCAAACCCCACATTTTAGTAAAAAAATTATTGGTCGGTTGGTCTAATTTTTTCATTGGCAATTTTTTTTATAGTTTTTCCCCCTCTAAAATATGTTTTATTACGGATGTATTAGGTAGAGATATATTAATATATATATATGACAAAAAAAATTAATGAACATTGTAATTATTCTATTTTGATATATAAGACTTTAGATACTTTATATCATTCAATTTTGTAAACTTTTGATATATTTGTGCCACTTTTGGCTTATCACTTAAATTATATTTATCTTAATATTTCTTTGAGACAAGATATTTTGGATATTTTTTTTATTAATGAACACTTAAAATATTCATGGACTAACTTGTTTTTAAATTTATTGATGTATAATGTTGGGTTTGAGTTGGGGTTCACATAGTTCATGAAGAAATTATGTATTGGGTAGAAACAATCTGTAAGATAAAAATTCATCACTTGTATGTAGTGTATACAAGGCATACCCTTTAGGGATTGAAGGCCCTTAGGGAAATTATATGAGTTTTTGGCCATGGTATAAGAGTTTTCATTAATTTTTATGCTAATGATCCATCTAATTTTGGTTGTTTGAAATCCACACCTACGATGTTTTTGCACCCACAAATTTTCAATATCATAGTGCTCCTATTTGGTGAGATTTTCAAATAAACAATTGGTGACCTTTACCTCTCATGTGTTTCACCAATTATTTCTTCTCATCAAATGCTTCCTAACTTAGAGATTGTTAATGTAATTTTTTTACTTGCTAACGAACTACATGACATTGTTAAAAAGACTCAATTGGAAGACCTTCATACCAATAATGTTCTATAATCCATTCAATCCCACCTCTGGTAACACATTTGAACAAAAATATTAATTTGGAGGTAGATGATGACTTTTATGGACTTGATGGAATTGAGATGCCCATGACTCCTATGGATTTTTCTGAGTATGATACTAATAGAGGCATTATGTTAGTTTATTTTGTGTGTTATGATGAAGGATAGAAGAATTAGTATGGTTGGACTATTTTATTTTTTGATTAATTTTTTCATAGTTGGAACGTTTTCATCCCTATTGAAATTCAACATATGATATTTTTATACTATTTTATTATTTTATATTTTTAAATTTGATGTAAGTGAATAATTACTTAGTCATGTTATTTGAAATGGTAAAATGTTGATTTTATGTTTTGATAAAAGTAATTATGCATGAATTTAAATTTATTAAAATTTAGAAATGGTGATAAAATTTGGGTAGTGTTAAACATACATCTTATAGTCATCTTGAAAAAAAAATACTCTTTAAAGTATAGATATTTTTTAGTGGACATTTCCATTCAAAAACATTTATTTTTAGTTTATGCTATCTTCATGTGACTAGTTTGACATTGTAATAGTTTACATTTTAATTTAATAGATTGTATTTAAATTTTATATGTTAGTGGCTCCCCTCCCATGAGTTATCATGTTATTAATTCATTTTGAATTATTTGATATTTTTAAAAGGACTTGAATGAAACATATGAAGGAGGAATTAATATTGGTACAAGAGTTAAAATAATATTTTCATACCACTTTTATCTTTTGTGAAAATTCATTGCGGTTAGGCATATGCTTTTAGGAATATTGAATAGCACATTCTCTAACAATGAAGGACTCCACATGGTATTGTTAGGTGCATCCATTTTATCAATTATTTCAAATTTATTCAAGTACTGAAACATTTTATGACTGTGGAATTATTTCAATCACATTCTTCTAGATTATTTTTTATATTTTTTCTAATCAATAATACTACTTCATGCACATGCATTCATGTCAAACTATTTGTAATTATTTATGAAAGCTTATAATATGTTTATTGTCTTAGTTAATATTTTGTAAATTGTTATGAAACTGATATTTTTGAATTCTCAATATAATTTATATTTCATATTTAAGAAAGGAGATGAGTTATAAATTATTCTCTTCTTTAGTTTATTTATGTCATTTATAGTTTATATTTTATTCTAATTTATTTATGCTCTATATGTTTATAATATAGTCTCTTATCTTTCATGATTTTATTTTTATTTTTTCTTTATCTTTTATTTCTCTCTTTTTAATACATACTAGTATATTCTTTTCTTGTGTTATTTGTTTGTTTTTTTTCTTTTCATGGATTTTGGTTATGTAGCTTCATATAATCCATGTAGAAAGCATTATTTAAATCATGATAATAATTTAGAAGTGAGATAAATTATCTAAAATTAAGAATGAATGAGATAAAAAATGATATTGATAAGAGATCATGATATATATTTATAATTGTTTGGAGTGTTTATGTTTTATTTATCAAGAGGTTACCTACTCCATAGGTTTAAATATATTATTAAGTTAATAACATTATTAAATATGAAAAGTGAGAAATGAATGTCAAAATTAATATTTTTTTAGTTGTGAAGAGTGATTTTTTATTTATATGAAATACTTTGGAAGAGTATTTGGTGTGTATTTATTATCTACAAGTGATACTTCTAATTTATTTTATTCTTGTTGAAGTTGATAATTTATATTAATTGATTTAATTTTCTAGATTTTGCTCAGATATTTTTAGTTTCTTGAAACATATCACACTTAAAATTTAAAATCCTATTTTATACACCATAATACTAGCGTTATATTCTATAGGTCCCTTGTGATTAAACACGTCAAATTTTGATGTAAACTTTGTAATAGGAGAAAGGTTTGATTAGGTGAAAACTACAATTTTAAACATCAACAAATTTGGTGACTCTAATGGGGATAATTTTAAATAAATTTATCTTTCAAGTGAATGTTCAATCTCTTCTAAATATTTATTTTTACATACAACCATTATTATACTTCCACTCATTTTTCAACTAGATATTGATATTGCTAAAAAATTGATCTTACTTCAAACATTGTACATTATAAATAGTATAATTATCTTGAATATCTCCATAATCTATAAAGAGTCATTACTTATAAATAATATCTCACATAATTTGAATTAAAAATAATATTGATATAATAAATTTAGACATAGGTTGAGATCATTTAGTAAAACTTATGTTTGATTTGATAAATAAAACCAGTTTTGGTTTCTAATCTTGAATGAATCATTAAGTTTGTAATCCTTAATTCTAAACCAAACTTAAAGATAGTTAATTTCATTTGAGAAATGGAAGAACAACCTAAATAGAAACCAAGTTCACAATATCATGCCTTTGTTATATGTAGATAGGATTGAGGATGAAGTTACTAATAATGAATAAAAATATGATGTTAAAGATGCATTAGTAAATCCTTGGATTAGAGGTAACCCAATTGATAATGGGAATATACATACTAAATTATCTTCATTAAAGGGAGTTAACATTAAAAATATTTCAAGAGATGTAGGTGAATCATTGAAAGATCATTTATATTATTTAAAATTAATCTATGATATTATAGGAATTATGAATGAAAAAGAACCCCTTAATATTTTCTCCAAACCTTAAAATGAAAATATTTTCAAAATTTTATCAATTTTCCTCATAGGTTATTATAGAATGAAAATATATAGAAGACTAATTAAAAATTTGTTTTGGTAAGACTAAATATATGTTTTAACTTATTAATTAACTTGTTACCATCTCAATTTAAATTTATGAAATAATCTATCATTTTACAACCATATTTACCAGATTCATAGAATATTATAGCAAATATAAGACTTCCAAAGACAATTTCAATCATACAATTTTTAAATTCCATTAGTTTTAAATATAGAATGGTGTCAAAGGATAAAGACATAAATAAATACAATGAAACCATCACCTTTTTACATAACATGAAAAAATAAAGTAGAAAAAATGTTTTTAAAGATATATATTGTAATGGGTTTTTTTTTTTCATAATCCTGTAATTATTAAATCTATTCATAATTTATTAAATGAGTTGGTCATTATTAAAAGGAAATTAAATGGTCAATATTATAATTCTATGATAATAATAAATATAATTAATAATAAATTAGAATAAAATAATTTATATTATAATAACTATCAACTAGAATATAATCCAAAAAAATTTGATGTTATACACAAGTATAAGAAATATCTGAAAAGAAAAGAAAGTATTTATTATAAATTATTAAAAAACATAAGAATGTAGTTCCAAACAATCATTAGATAAATTTGATACTAAAAATGTTTATGTAATCCAAAAAAATAAATAAATATTACAACATTTCTCTTATTGATAATTAGAATCCAACAAAGTCTAGAAATTTCTAGTCCCATACCAAGCAATCATCTAATGACAAAGGTAAATAAATAAGACAAGGTAATTATTTAGAGTTAACATGCATGAAATTAATTTCCTATTAAATATAATTATTATTAGTATTATCCTACTTTTAGGCCCTTATAACATTATTATAGGTATGATGAACATAAAAGGAAATATTTCTTTAGTAGAAGTTACTTGTTTACCTAGCCAATTAGATAACATACACTTAACTATTAATAATTTTTACCTAAAAAAATTGTTTTCATAAAATAATAATATTTGATTAATAAGTTAGACATAGTATAGCTCATTATGGGGCTCCCCTTTCATATTACATTCCTCCATTTGATATATCTATTAAGATCATTGAAAAAATCTTTCAAAATTATATTTTTGATATAGGTGATTCTAATAATATTATGGCTAAGCTCATTGTTTATCAATTGGGAATTCATTGAGATAAGTAAAATTGGAAACTTTTAATATTCAGCTCTATAAAAACTATTATTTTTGGTAAGTTCATAACATAATGATTAAGATTGATCAGGAAGAAAGAATAAGATGCATAAGAAATGTTAAAAATTTAGATACTCCAATTAAGTATGTTATGTTATTAATATGTTGTGTTATTATAAATGATAAATAATGGGTTTAAATAGGTAATATGAGATTAATTTCATGCATAGTGAATATTGGCATGCATGCCTATCTAACCTAACGTTGAAAATTTTGCCTTTGTTGAAACCATATTTAGGACTTATTGTTTCTATGCAAAATTGCTTTCTACATTCAAAAGAAGAAATAAAAAACTAAGAGATGGTCAAGGCTAGAAGATACCTGATAAAGTTGTGCGCACCAAAATCAGACATTGGAAGATTCTCCTCTTTGGCTGTGGAGGAATGACACCTGCAAAGAAGAAAAGGCTGAAACACAGAAAAATGTTAGTCAAAGATATGGTGGGCTGTCAAACGAACGCCCGATCCGGGAAGTACGAAGACTTCCTAGAAGGATATCAACCCACTGATAAAAAAAGCAAAATATTGGATGAAAGTAGATAATAAAACATAAAATGACAGAAATAAATGACAAAAAATAAAGTGCGTACCTGATAAGCAACACTGTTCTGCACAGTCACCGGCGTCGATCTCTGTGGTGCCGGCGTCGGTCAGGGAAGGTGCCGACGTCGGTCAAACTGCCGGCGTCGGTTGGGGTAATGACCAGCGTCGGTCGGGGCAAGTTCTGGACAGAGTCTACGCGAGTTGCAGAAGGTCTGGGAGAGTCAGGACAGGGTCTTGACAGGGTCGAGACAAAGTCAGGGCAGAGTCTAGGCAAGGTTTTGGACAGGTTCGGGGCAGGGTTTTGGACAGGTTCTGGTTGAGTTGGGACAGGGTCTAGTCAGGGTAAAGTCTGAGTTTAAACAGGGTCTGGGGATTTGTAGAAGGTCGAGTCTAAATAGAATATAGAGTATGGAAATAACAAGAAAGCAATAACCAAAAATAAAAATAAATAGATGAGGATACTTACCTGTCACAGTGCAAAGACATGATTGACGTTGTTGAAATTGTCTGTGCAATGCCGGATTGAAGCGAATGCAGATTGGTTGATGCTAGAGTTGGTTGATTGTGAGAGTGTTGATTGCCAGAGTCTATTGTGAATGTCAGAGTTTGGAGGTCGATTGATTGATTGATCAGTTGATTCAAAAAATGGTTGATTAGCCTTTGGGATGGTTGGCGAATGCTGATGAAGGCGAGGGACGGTTCGAGAGATGGTTTGATAACCGTTCAGGAAACCGAATGATAACTGAAAATGGATAATGGTAAGGTGACCGACGTCGGTAGGATTGCCAATGTCGGCCGATAAGTGACCGACGTCGGTGACATCGGCAGATGCACAATGGGGATAGAGTCTAGCTTTAGCTCTGTGCTCATTTTTACATGCTGCCAGGGTCAAGGTTGGTGGAACAAGTGATCGACAAGGGTTAAATAGGTGAAGAAGAATAAGACGGGGAATGACCAGGGGAGTCGACATGATTTTAGTGTCTACATTTGCCCCTTTTTGTCTTGTTGGTTGTTCTGGACGAACTGCAAGACAAAAATAGGAGTGATTGCCCCAGGTGAGGGAGAAGGGTGATTTTGTCTTGTTGGTTGTTCGAATGAACTGCAAGACAAAAATAGGAAGCAGATTGCCCCGATTATGGATGAGGTATTCCCCCTCAAAGCAGGAGTCGAGGGAAGGGAACCAGGAATCGGGTGCTGATTTGACAAAGAGTGGATGAAAAAGGGGTGAGGGTGAATGCTGCAAAAGGCGTGATTGCACGCATACCACTGCACGAGATGGTTAAGTCAAAGTGTCGCAGGTCAAGGGTCGAGGAGTGCCAAAATTGAAATAACCAGGCCCCAGCATTTAGTCGTCTGCTGATCAGGTTATTCAATCAAAGCTGAAGCTCCAAATGGGTCGTCGCGGTCTAGGTATCTCAGGCTCAGGAAGTGCTCCTAGAAACACAAAAAAGTCACAAGTAGTGTGGATCAACTAGCTTGCGATCCTATACTTGTGAGGGTCTAAAAAGGTCTGCACACAATTCTGCTAACCAGTCATGAGGTAGCATATATGCAAAAACAACCAAGGCAACAGTGTCTTGGAAGTGGTCGAGGTCGGGGAAGATTGGCAGGATCTCCAATGGTTGGTGGTCAAGGGGAGGAATGGATGAAAGGATGTGGCCAAGCTAACCCCAGAAGACCCCATGTCAACTGAGTGCTGCCTACATAGCCCTGGTCATAGGGCCTCAGGCCAATGTAGTTCTCCCTAGAAGGGAGGGAGGGACAAAGGGATGAAATTGGTCGTGGTCAAGGGCAAGGTTATGGTTAAAAGAAGGAAAGAAGGTTTGTCCATCAGAGAGACAAACAAATGAGAATGGTCAAGCTAACCCCAGAAGACAGTCGTGTCATCTGAGTGCTGCCTACATAGCCCTTGTGGAAGGGCCTCAAACCAATGTAGTTCAGACAAAGGGTTTGAGTGGTAGACAGGTGGTCAAAATGGTTGATAGATTGGTCTTGGTTATGATGAAATGATGAGGAGCAGAGATGTTGTAGCCTTTTCCAAATGGTGTATTCTGCAACATTGGTCAAGAGGTCTTTCATCCCTAGCAATGTTCCATATTCGTGATGGATGTATGCTAAAAATGAATTGAGGTTTATGTATGCTGCAGCAAGTATTGGTTTATGATGAACATAAATCGCGGCGGGTCGATAGTTTCCATGTGTATTGGTGTCCATAGAAACTAGGATGAATAGGCTATGGGAGTGGTCTAAAAAGAGAGTTGAGCTAAGGCGATTGACAAGTGATGAAGGTGAATGTGACCAAAATGCAAAAGAAGTGAAAAACATATTGCTCTTTCATTGACAAGGACCAAAAAGATAGCATAGATAGGGGTTATGAGAACCAAGAGCCCCATTCATGCGTGACGTCGTTGACCATAGTGATGTTAGAGCGATAATCGAATCACTTCGACATTAAAGTGAGCTCGAAGTCCCTTGAGCAGGTGATAGGAGGAGAAAGAAGGGTAACCCGTTTTAAGAGCAGAGATAACTATGCCCCTTTTGATAGGAGACCCTGAGCAACTATAAGTCAAGTCCATGACTTTTTTTTTTTTTTTAGGCGCAGACTGATTAATGCGGGAAGTCTGCATAGAGATGTCATTTGCTTGGTGGTCAGGTTGTGAAGCTGATCAATGCGGGAAGCTTCTAAAATAGTGTTGTTTATTGCCAGATTAGTCATAGCCATCTTTCAAGGGAGTGGTCTAGATTTTTGTTTAATATAAGGGCTTTTGAATAGCTGTCCTTCGAGGGAGCAGTCTATTAATTACAACAATGATAGTATAGCTGTCCTTCGAGGGAGCAGTCTACTTTTTGATTTGATATTGATATAGTGACCATGGATATTGTGACATCTTGATTTTTTTTATAGAAATGTGAGTCATGGACAAGATTATAGAAGGTCAAAGGCTCCCTTTTATGAGGACAAAGCATCCATACATCATAAAAGGGTTATAAGAATTGTTAAGAGGAATAGGATTGAAAGGAAGTAGGATTAAGAGGACGGGGATTGCTCAAGGGATGAGCTCAAGTTAAGTGTCAAGTGGATGAATATTCGACTAGCAGTAGAATGGTTGTAGATGCAACGCATTAAGAGGCTCAGGTTCTGGTCGTCCATCAAGAGAAGACAGACGGTAAGTCCCTGATCCATACTTGTGCATGATAATAAAAGGTCCGAGCCAATTAGGAGCAAACTTGCCTCGTTTACTTCACTCCATATTGGTCATGTGTTGATTCTCTTTGAGGACGAGGTCTCTGATGTTGAAATCTCGTTCTCGTAGATTTTTGTCATAGGCGTGCTTGATGCGATGTTGATAGACATGGAGATGATTAAGGGCAGCAAGACGGCGTTCATCAAGTAACTCAAGTTGAGCTAAGCGATCTTGATGAAAGTCATCGTTGGAAAGAATATCATGTAGAGAAATGTGGAGAGATGGGATCTGTACTTTGAGAGGTAGGACAGCCTCTGTTCCATACACGAGAGAGAAAGGGGTAGCACCCGTAGAGGTTCGGATGCTAGTGCGGTAAGCCCACAAAGCGAAGGGAATGTGAATGTGCCAATCCTTGCCTGTGTCACTGACCACTTTCATGAGAATTTTGGTGAGAATTTTGTTGGAAGCCTTAGCCTGCCCATTTGCTTGTGGGTAGTAAGGTGAAGAGAAACTGAGTTTGATGCCGAAGGAGTCGCATAGCTTTTAGATAGTTTTGGTTTTGAAGGACTTGCCATTATCGGTGATGATTTTATGAGGGACACCGAAACGACAGATGATGTGGGTGTTGATGAAGTCGACAATCTTGTCGGCTTTTGTGGAGACGAGAGGAATGGCTTCCACCCACTTGGTGAAATATTTAGTGGCTGTGATGATGGATTGATGACGAAGAGATGAATGAGGGTTAATCTCACCGACGAGATCTAAACCCCACTGAGAAAAAGGCCAAAAATCCTAAGCGATTTGTAAGGCGTGACTGGGGAGATGAAGCAAGTTAGAGTGCTGCTGACACTTGATGCAACGCTGAACATAGTCGCTATAGTCTTGATGAAGGGTAGGCCAATAATAGCCCAGACGAAGGATGCGCTTGGAAACCGAATTCCCACTGAAATGTCCACCACAAATCCTGTCGTGGACTTGTTGAATGGCTTGAGATGCTTCAGTGGAGGTGAGACAGCGAAGAAGGAGGCCGTCGAAGCTGCGCTTATAGAGAAGACCCCCTAGCATGGTATAGCGAGCAGTATGCTTGATAAAAGCTCATCGTGCATTACTAGAGAGGTTGGGAAGAATGACAGAGAGAGATAAAATGTCTACAAGTTGCTTATACCAAGCATCTTGTGGGCTAGGGTCTATAGTGTTGACATGATGAATGTGAGGAGAGATATATGAAGGCAACGGCACACGACGCACCGTGACAAAAAGTTTGGATGCAGATGAGGAAGATGGGATATGTGAAGCGAGAGAAGCCATGGTGTCAGCAAACTTATTCGTGGATCGAGGAACAGTCTGCAGGAGGAAATGGTCGAAAGATGCAAGGAGAATGTCAGCACGGTTTTTGTACCTTTGTAAAATTTCATTTTTACAGAGGTATGAACCGTTGACCTGATTGACGACGAGCTGCGAGTCACCGAAGATGTTGATGGACTTGATGCTGAGAGAGAGGGCGGTCTGAAGTCCCAAAATTAAGGCCTCGTATTTGGCCATATTATTGGTACAATCAAAGTCGAGTTTAAAAGACAGAGGCATGGGCTCCCCTTTGAGTGGGATGAGAATGACCCCAGCACCTCCACCTAGTTGACATTTGGATTCGTCAAAGAACATAGTCATCTGATAGGTGGTGTCATCGGAGGAAAGCGCAGTGATAGACTCATCAGGGAACTCACACTGTGAAGGTTGATTGTCAAGAAGAGGGGCATCTGCTAGTTGATCAGTGATGGTTTGCCCCTTGATAGATTTTTGCTGGATGAATTCGAGATCAAACTCAGCAAGCAGCATGAGCCACCAAGCCATACGTTGATTCTGATATGGCTTGGAGTGCATATACTTGAGAGGGTCGGTGTGGGTGATGACAAAAGTTTTGTGACTAAGAAGATAGTGGCGAAGCTTAGTAACAGCAAAAACTAACGCCAAACAGAGTTTTTTGATATGGGTATACCGAGTTTCATAGTCGACCAGTGTTCGGCTGATATAATAAACAGCTTACTCACGGTGATACTCGTCTCGGTGCGCGATCATGGCACCTAATGAATGATGAGTGGCTGAGATATAAAGGTAGAAGGGTTGGTCATCTTTAGGTGGAATGAGGACTGGTGGAGAGACCAGATAGCATTTTAAGGCTTCAAAAGCCTCTTGACAATTCTTATCCCATGTAAAAATGATGTCCTTCTTAAGGAGATGATGAAAAGGTTGGCAACGGTCAGAAAGTTGCTAGATGAAGCGACGAATGGACTGGAGCTTGCCTTGTAAACTGTGAAGCTGCTTGAGATTGGTCAGGGGTAGCATTTCGAGGATAGCGCGAATCTTGGCGGGATCTATCTCGATGCCACGAAAGGAAACGATGAAGCTCAGAAGCTTGCCAGAGAGGACCCCAAAGACACATTTCTTGGGGTTAAGACGAACATTGTACTAAAGAAGATGAGAAAAGATGATTTTGAGAATGGTCAGATGGTCACGGTAAATTTTGGACTTGCCGAGCACGTCATCCACATAGTCCTCCATGATTTTGTGAAGGAGATCATGGAAAATGTAAGTCATGGCACGCTGATAAGTGGCACCTGCATTTTTCAAGCCAAAAGGCATGACTCGATAGCAAAAAGTCCCCCATGGGGTAATGAAAGTGGTCTTGTGCTGATCTTCCAGAGCAATCAGGATTTGATTGTATCCTGAAAACCCATCCATAAGAGATAGCATCTCATGGCCGACCGTAAGATCAACAAGCTGGTCAATGTTAGGAAGAGGAAAGTCATCTTTAGGACAGGCTAGATTAAGGTCACGATAGTCTATGCAGATCCGAATCCCCCCAGTTGCCTTGGTGACTAGGATGATGTTAGAGACCCACTATGGATAATCGATGGGCTGGATGAAGGAGACAGAAAGAAGGCGTTGAAGCTCCTCTTTGACAAGGAGGGCAACGTGAGGATGCATCTTTTGAAGCTTTTGCCTGACAGGCTTAGCCTCTGGTTTCGTGACAATGTTATGGGTAACGATGGTGGGGTCGATGCCAGGCATATCACTGTAAGTCCAGGCAAAGGCCTTGCTATGGTCGGAAAGGAACTGGGTATAGTCAAGCTGCTCCTGAGCGTCTAAAGATTGGCCAATCTTTAAGACATGAGGAACATCAGAAGAAAGAAGGTTGATGTCAATGGTTGATTCATTTAACATAACCTGGGTCTCAGAAGGGAGGGAGCGCTGGATGAAAGAATCGTCAGCGCCCATGTAAGAAAGAATGGCATCATCGTCAACGCAGTGAATAGTGTGAATGGTTGCCGACTCATCTTCGATCATGCTGGGAAAAATGAGAGGGAGAGACTTGGATACCCCATTGAGCTGATAAGTCAAGGGGTCCAGGTGGATGGTGTTTATGGAAAAAAAAACTAGGAGGAATGGAAACCACTGACTCCGTAGGTGAAGGGGGTGAAATAGGCGAGTGTGGAGGAGATTGGTCAAGGATTGGTTCAGGATAAAGGTCTACAGGGTCTTGAGTGGGGTCGTGATATCCCAGACCATATCGTTTCTTGGCGTCGTCATCATTGAGCGGTTGGATAGGCTGATGGGAGCCCTGCTCATAGCGTTCGAAACCAAAACCCTTCCATGCACACCTATAAAGGTAAGTATGTGCAAAGGTGGGGTTGCCAAGAAATGAGAAATCTGATGTGAAAGGTTGAGGTGAAGAAAGAGGATTACCGTTAGTAGGAGCTTGATTAAGCCCCCCATAGACAAGGTTGTTGCGGAGGTGAGGGGGACCATAAGGTATGATCATCCCTATCCGATGGTCGTAGCTGGGGCTGTGATGAAGGCATCCATACTCTTGTGGAGTTTGGAACATGTCTAAAGCCAGCAAGCAATACTCTCCCAATGAAAGTCTTTGGAAGATGTCTTCCATGGGGTCTGTGGTTGTCACTTGAAGGGGAGGTGTAAGGGCGACCGCCAGTTACGAACTGGTCGAAGCTTCCGTGGATGGAGGCGGTGCTGAGGTTGATGGCTTGATAGGAATGAGGACATAGTTTGGATGGTAGGTGGTGTTGCATGTTTTGAAGGGTGAAGGGTCAGCGGGAATGGTGTGGACTTGTCCGTCATGCTCAAATTTCACACAACGGTGCAGGGTGGAGGGGACACAGGCCATGGCGTGGATCCAGGGTCGGCCCAGCAAGATGTTGTATTGGAACTCTCCTTCGATGATGTAGAAGAGCTCCGGGACTGTGCGTGGACCAACGTGAATATGAAGGATGACTATGCCAATGGTCGTGGCAGTAGTGTCATTAAAAGAGTGCAAGATTGCGTTAGTTTTGGAGACGCAATTCTTGGGAAGAGCCAACTGATCAAAGGCATGGATGGAGATGATGTTGATGCTAGCGCCTCCATCGATCATAACGTGTTTAATGCGTGTTCGATCGATATAGGTAGTGATGAAGAGGGCGGCGTCCTGATCTTCCGTGTTGGATGTGGGAATCTCAGAATCGCTGAATGTGATGGAGGCAACAGGGGCTAAAGAGTGGACAAGAGCAGCAAGTGGTTGGGGGTCCTCAGGTTGGACCTCCACTGCTTGCAGGGCTTGGATGAGGGCCTGACGATGTTGGGGTGAGGTTTGGATGAGATCATAGAGGGACATCTTTACAGGCATCTGGTGAAGCTGTTTCAACATGGAGTCATGGATTGGTCTGGAAGAGGAAGAAGAAGAGGAGGGTTGAGGCGCACCAAGGATAAAAATCTTAGGCTTAGGCAGTTGAGGTGGATTGACAAAAGGGTAGGTCCAAGGAATGGCAGCTTTTTCTTTCGCCTTGTCCTTTTGTGACCTAGTGGTGATGTGAATGGCATTGATTTCAAAGATGGGAGGTGAAGGTGATGAAGGAGTTGTAATCGATTGATGAGATGTAGATGGGTTTGACGAAGTTGAAGGGTTATGAGAAGGAGTCAGGGGTCGGTCGAAAGTGTCCTCAAAGAGAAGAGTGTCTTTCTCTAGATATTGGTGAATGACAGCCTTGAGGGCACAGCAAGTCTCGGTGTCATGTCCTGGTGTACGATGATATAAACAAATCTTCGTGTCATCGAACCAGGAGGGTTTAGACCCAAGAGGTTGGAAGGGCTTGATGGGTGGAAGAGTTATGCTAGAAGTTTGCAAAATTCATTGTAAGATTAAAGAGTATGAGCCCACTAAAGGGTTCGTGTTCATTAATGTATGCGGTGTCGGTGACTTTTGCTTGGGCGAAGTTGGAGGGGGTTTTCGTACCACCTTCTAGGTTGATGGTGTGATGACAGGCAGAGACAGTACACTCTTCATGAGAGGTATCGCCCTTTTGGAAGAGGGTAGGCTAGCGGTAGGTAAAGGAAGCAAAGGAGGCAACCAGTTTTGATTAGAGGTTGAAGTGGGAAGGACTCTGGTTAAGGTTGAAGGATGTGGGCCCAAAATGGAGGGCAATGGTGATGGAAGAGGAGGCATTCGCCTTTGTGGTTTGGCAGTCTTTTGTGATTTAGATTGAAGACTACTATTGATTGAAGTCTGGTTTAAGTCCACCTTCATTTGTGGATGAGTGAGGTTGGAGACGGGGTGAACGCCAAGTGTTTTGATAGGTTTAGGCAGAGTAGATGAGGGTTTTGGTTTTGATGAATTTGATGAAGATGTAGACGGTTTGGAAGTGGAGATCTAATTTTTTTTGATAGTCTTAGGAGGTTCTACCATGGGAGGATTAGCAGCATGAGATGAGAGGGCCCAGGCTTGTTGAAGAGCTGTGAGACGGTCCCACAATCCCTGATGTTCCACTTTCCTAGAAGGGAGAAGTTTGAGTCTCTCTACTAGTCGGGAAAATGGTTGAGAAGATGTGGGATGAGGTTTAGGCTCTTGAGAAGATGTCGACGGTTGTGGGACTGAAGGTGAGACGGGTGTATTAGTCTCGGGCCCAAAGCATGGTGAAGTCGTGACAGGTTCATGTTTGGTTGGAGACGAAGGAGAGATGGGTTCTTCCCTGGGTGGAGAAGAAACTGGAGAATGAAGCTCCTCAAGCGGGTAAAGGGCAGGGATGATAGTGCCCTCCACTTGCGGTCAAGGAGTAGGAAAGGTTGGGTCCTCCATGGGCAGCAAAAAGGAAGATGGTGAAACTGGCGGTGCTGGTAAGGTCGAGGCATCTTCCAAAATGAGAGAAGTTGAGGGAGAACTAGCTGGAGAAAGAGGTTCGTCCACATGTGATGGACTGATGGATGAACTCACCTCTTGGGGTTGGTTAGAAATGAGGGGCAAGACTGTATTGACTGTTCGAATATTATGTTCATGGGTATTGTCAGTCAAGGTCTGGATGTTGTTTTGGGTTGGTGGATGATTAGGGAATGGTTGTTTAAAGATATCGATACCCTGATTAGGAGGGGCATTGGGATTGTCGAGGATGAGGTCACCCTTTTCCAACATGTCTTGGACTATGTTTTTAAGGGTTTTACAGTTGCCCGTGTCATGGCCTTTAACACGGTGGTAGTTACAGAAGTCATTTTCCCTATACCACACAGGGATGGCACGTGAGGGATCAAATTGTGGTGGAGGTCAGATCTGAGGGAGATTGAGGGCCCCTTGTTTGACGAGTTTTTCTAGCATAGACGCGTATGATTCTCCAAGTGGAGTAAACTGTCGCTGTATGTATCTCTACTGAAATTGGCGAGTGGCACTCATAGATGTGGATGGTTCAGGTTGATTAGTTGAAGGCGAAGAAGAAGAATATCTAACAACCACAGCATTTACTGAAGCTTTAGATTTAGGATTGGACAAGGAAGGCTTAGAAGAGGGGTCATTGGTTTTGGAGTTGGGATTCTTACTCCGCAACTTGACTTTATTCTCCTCGACAGCACGTAACTCAAGTTTATGAGCCATCGTGAAGGCTTCGTCAAAAGTGCAGAAGGTTTGAACCCTCAAGGTAGAAGAAATATGTTTAGCGCAGGCTTGAGAGAAAAGTTCAATAAGCTCAGGCTGAGGTAAGGAAAATGAAATTTGATTGATAAGGCCCCTCCATCGAGCGACGAAATTAGCAATAGATTCATCCTCGAACTGGCGGATAGAATAGAGGTCTGTGATGGAGACCTTCTTGGTGATATTGATGGAGAAATGATCGAGGAAGAGCTGGGCCAGTTGAGTGAATGTGAAGATGGAATGGCTGGGAAGAGAGCTGTACCAGTCAAGTGCAGCACCCGAGAGAGACATGGGAAACGTGCGTAAGAGCAACGCATCATCGTGGGCGATAAGGTAATAGGCATGTCTGAATGCCCGTAAATGTTGTTTTGGGTCTTCCTTACTCTAGAAACAAGAAAACTTAGGAAGTTCCCACTGGCTGGGATATGGTCTGATGGGGACAGAAGGATGGATGGGCTCGTTGCAAATTTGTTCGTACGAGAGAGTGTTGTGTGAGCCAGAAACAGAGGTCTCTAGGTTAGACATCTTATCCATTAGCATCTTGATAATATATACTGACGGATTGGTGGGTGGAACGCCTCCTAGATTGTAAGGTGCTTGAAAGAGGCTGGAAGAGGTATATGACGTAGTCAGTTGTACCAATAAGGGTGCAACGTACGGATGACTAGTCGTAGGGACAGAAGAAGTGACTAAGGATGGTTGGATAGAAGGCATGGCTAGGTTTGATGTTGTCATGGGAGGTTGGTTAGAGGTAACATGGGCCAATGGATAGGTAGCCACCCTAGTGTTGATAGGAGTAAGGGTGGGTGGAATAGAGACGACCAGGTTTTGAAAGGGGGTAGAAAGTGGTTGAGTGGGCTGAGATTGATAGGGGGCCGAAACCCTGGTGAAAGTGGGCCCAGCGATGGAAGGAGAGGCCACACTTGGATGGTTGGTAAACGGTTGGCCATTGGTTGAGGCAACAGCCTGGGTGTCTAAAGGTTGAACTACGGACGCCGTTGATACGGCCGCAGTCTCGAGGAAAGAAGTCGGCATTCCGTAAATTGGATTGCCCAAGGGGTCTCGCATTCGGCTATTCGCGAGATAGTGTTGTAAGGATTTTACGTTGAGGTCCAAGAATCGTGCAAAATCTTGGTCCCCTTCTAGGATGATAGGTGTTTGGGTCAGAGATGGTCTGGTAGGAGTTCTTTCAGTTTCTAAGTTGAACTCCATTATAGGGCTGGTTATAGGCGGGGTAGACGGAAGAGGATGATGCCTCGCGTGATTGACTAGAGCCTTGGCTTGGCTACGAGTCAGAACCATTCAAGGCAAGGAAGAACGTCCTCACAAGCTCAAACAAGCAGATAAGAACCAAAAAGATGAAGACACAAGCAGATCCTAAAACCCTAGAAGTAAATTATTAGGATTATAGTGGCTTATGCCTTAGAATGTGTGTAGAGGAAGATTGGCTTTGTGAGTCGGGTCCTAGAAGAAGTAGTCTATGGATGGTTTCAGGTTTTGTTATGGTGCTCAAGAAATCTATGTTAGCTTCCGTACAGGCCTGGTGCTAAGGAGCAAGCTCCCCTCACTTCACGATTCCAGTGGTTAGCTGGTTTCGCTTAGCCAAAATATACTTCCACTATAGTTTAGACTCTGCCAGAGAATAGAGTTGGCTTTCTCCTTGGTGATGAAATCCAAGTAAGATCACTAGGACGGGTAAGGTATCCGCTGGGGGATGAAATCCCAGTCGGGCCTTGTCTCAGGTAAGTTAAAATGTTTGTTTTGTGCAGGTGGTTTGGTTGTGTAACATCAAGTGATCTAGATTAATTCAATATGCGGTTTAATTACTACGTGTGGTTTAAGAGATGCAGGCAAACAGAAATGAATGCAAAGTGTTTTAATGCCCAAGTCAAAATGTTTGTTCGTATGAAGACGAATGGAGAAAGAGTCGAAGAATATGAGTTTTAACTAGTCTAGAAGTGCAAGAAAGAAAGAAATGTTCGTTTTAGTCCTGCTTATGATGTCATTTAAGAAAAGATGAAAGGAGGCAAAAAGGAGGAAACCTAATGCACCTATATGAACGAAAGAAAGAAAGAACCCAAGGAAGGCCCTAGGGTCCCACCGGGCGTGCCAAAATGTTTCTATGCAAAATTGCTTTCTACATTCAAAAGAAGAAATAAGAAACTAAGAGATGGTCAAGGCTAGAAGATACCTGATAAAGTTGTGTGCACCGAAATCAGATGTTGGAAGATTCTCCTCTTTGGCTGTGGAGGAATGACACCTGCAAAGAAGAAAAGGTTGAAACACGGAAAAACGTTAGTCAAAGATATGGTGGGCTGTCAGGCGAATGCCCGATCCTGAAAGTATGAAGACTTCTTAGAAGAATATCAACCCACTGATAAAAAAAGCAGAATATTGGATGAAAGTAGATAATAAAAGATAAAATGATAGAAATAAATGATAGAAAATAAAGTGCATACCTGATAAGCAACACTGTTCTGCACAGTCGCCGGCGTCGGTCTCTGTGGTGCCGGCGTCGGTCAAACTGCCGGCGTCGATTGGGGTAATGACCGGCGTCGATCGGGGTAGGTTCTGGACAGAGTCTACGCAAGTTGTAGAAGGTCTGGGAGAGTCGGGATAGGGTCTTGACAGGGTCGAGATGAAGTCAGGGCAGAGTCTAGGCAAGGTTTTGGACAGGTTCGGGGCAGGGTTTTGGACAAGTTCTGGTTGAGTTGGGACAGGGTCTAGTCAGGGTAAAGTCTGAGTTTAAACAGGATCTGGGGATTTGCAGAAGGTTGAGTCTAAACAGAATATAGAGTATAGAAATAACAAGAAAGTAATAACCAAAAATAAAAATAAACAGATGAGGATACTTACCTGTCACAGTGCGAAGACATGATTGACGTTGTTGAAATTGTCTATGCAGTGCCAGATTGAAGCAAATGCAGATTGGTTGATGTCAGAGTTGGTTGATTGCGAGAGTGTTGATTGCCAGAGTCTGTTGTGAATGTCAGAGTTCGGAGGTCGATTGATTGATTGATCAGTTGATTCAAAAAATGGTTGATTAGCCTTCGGGATGGTTGGCGGACGCTGATGAAGGTGAGGGACGGTTCGAGAGACGGTTCGATAACCGTTCGGGAAACTGAATGATAATTGAAAAGGGATAACGGTAAGGTGACCGACGTCGGTAGGATTGCCAACGTCGGCCGATAAGTGACCGACGTCGGCAACATCGGCCGGGTAAAGACCGTCGTCGGTAGATGCACAATGGGGATAGAGTCTAGCTTTAGCTCTGTGCTCATTTTTACATGCTGCCAGGGTCAAGGTTGGTGGAACAAGTGATCGACAAGGGTTAAATAGGTGAAGAAGAATAAGACGGGGAATGACCAGGGGAGTCGACACGATTTCGGTGTCTACACTTATGATATTTAAACTTTAGATAAGCTTGACCAAAAACATGATATACTTGTTCTTGATGATATTGTTTTCCATGTTATTTCAAGGTGTTAGCTATCAAAATAGTAGTGGGTCAATTATAGTCATCATTTCACCGATTGGTAATATTTTTAGGTATGTTTTATAATTCTATTTGAAAACCATAAAAAATTCTACTAAATTTAATAGTTTTTTTAAGAAAATATATGTTAGTGCTCACATTAGTAGTTGAGAAAAAAATATAATAATATTAAATAAATATTATAAATGAGTTGTTATGTAACTCATATAGAGTATTTATGAGAACAATATGTTACTTAAGAGTAAATAATCATTACTTTAACAACCCACCTAGATTAGGGTGAGAGATTTGTGGAGATAAAGTAGGCATATTATTTTATACGAGATATAAATCATATATATTTGTAATTATATATTGAATAACATGTTTTGTTGTGTTGATTTACCCTTTAAAATATTTATCATTCACTTTCTATATGAGCCTAATGTATGTTTAGTTATGGTCTTCATAGCTCAAAAACTAACATTACATGTTGAACAACAAAACCATGGTTATTTCAAAAGTAGATCTACTCAATTATATACTATACAAAACAAATTTACAAGGCTACATGACCAAATGGATCATGTGCCTTAGTGAGTTTGAGATAGAGTACGTTAATCAAAATACCATCAAATGGAAAGTTCTTGAAAATTAGCTTGTTGAAGCACCCCTTAAAGATATAGAGTTGCTAACATTCTACTTCCCAGATGAATCCATTATGGGCATCATTAACACAGCTCTTGAGGAGAGTCACTAGAAGTTATATTTTGATGGATCATTCACAACACATGGATCAAGGGCATGCATTTTTTTTATTACACCAGAAGGGGATCTTATCCCTAAATAATTATAAATCAACTTTCCTTGTACTAATAACATGGATGAGTATGAAGCACTTGTTATAGGGATTTGAAAGGAGGTACAATAGAACATACAACATCATAAGGTTTATGGTGATTCTCAGTTAATCATCAATCAAGTTATAGATCATTTTTAGGTAAAAGATGATAAATCGGTACCATACAAGGCCATGGTTGACACTCTCAAACAATAAATTGTTGATGTATAGTTTTAACATATACCAAGGGCCTATAATAAAAATAGATGACATGGACACTATTGGATCATTGATTCATCATATAGATACGGCCAAAGAATACTAGTTCCTCATTAAAAATCTATTATTGATAGCTCATGAGCCTTCAACCCTCACAAGGATTTGTGATATTATTGGTCCCAACTCTATATGGTATTTATACCTTTACACTTATATGCATGACCAAATAAAGCCACTATACCTATCCTGCAAATAATATAAGGCCTTTATCCACCATGCCACATATTATACCTTACTCAGACCAACCTTATACCATGATAATATTGATGGAACTTTTATTCATTATTTAACTTTGGAATAATCTATGTTAGCATTAAGGGAAGTTAATAAAGGAGTATGTGTATCCCACACAAGTGGGGTAGTCCAATCCAAAAATATATTACATAGTGGGTAGTATTAAACAGTGATGGATTCTAATGTAGTTACATATGTGAAAAATTATGATAAATGTCGAAGGCATTCTAATTTGATTCATAACATGACCAATAAGTTAAAATAATGCTTATACCATGGCCATTTATTACATGGGGCCTTGATATCATTGAGAAGATAAACCCCACCTCATTCGATGGCCATAAACATATCCTTATCACCACCAAATATTTCACTAAGTGGGTTGAAGCTATATCCCTCACTTATGTGACTAGAAAACAAATTTCCAAATTTATATTCAACCATCTCATTTTAAACTACAGTATCCCTGCTAACATTATATCTGATAATGGTGAATCATTCAAGAATAAGGATGTCAAATCACTATGTGATGAGTATAATATTACTCAACATTTTTCCATGTCATAGTATCCACAAGGTAATGCTAGGCAGAAGCATCTGACAAAACAATTATCAACATCCTTAAAAAATATTTTCAATGATGTTGGTCATGATTACAACCTTAAAATATTATATTCCCTCTGGGCATACCATACTAATCATCATACTCTAATAAGAGCCACTCCATATTCACTTGTTTATGGCACTGAGGCCATTCTTCTCATTGAGGTTGAGTTACGTTCTTTTCCCATCTCTTAGAATCATGTTTTAGATGATGAAGACTATCAAGTATCTCACCTATAATATCTAAAATTACTTGATGAGAAATTGATAGACATAGTTAATAACCTATAATTATAGTATAACTAACTCTATGGACCTTAGAATTGATATGTTAAACATAGATAATTTAAACCTTGTGATCTTGTCCTTAAAGAAAACCAATAGAATACCATGGATGAGAAGAAACAAAAGGGTAAGTTCAAACACAACTGGATAGGCCCATTCATCATTGTTTTAAACCATGTTGCTAGTGCATATAGGTTTGCTACACTAGATGGGGATGAACTTGATGAGATGATTAACATTATACACCTCAAGTGTTACTTCATTTGAGAGACTTAGTGTATTATCTATGAGGCCCATTTTAGTTTTATAATAATATTTAAATTTCTTATACCATACCATTATATTTTACCTTTTTGACTGAGTTATTTCCCCCCACCTACCCAACCCTTTGATTGTGGTCTCATTTAATTGGTTCCGTGACCACTTTCAACAAGAAGGATTTCAATCTAGTTTCTACAATTATTCAAACATTATAGATAGATTCCATATTTTTGATTAGTATGATAGTGGCTTGGTAGTTTCATCCTTCATTTCTTGTCCTATTCTATACCAAGTGTTCCTGATTATAATCACCTTTGGGTAAATCAGAGTTTCATCATCATGTTATTAATTATAACCACCTATGGGAAAATGAGTATCATTGACCTATGTTGTTGTTTCCTAATTATAACTACATATGGGAAAATTAGGGGAAATAATTATTTATCATTATTTAAATTACCACCTTGCCTTTCCTATGTTGTATTATGCCACTTACCAAATGTACCTATTTTATTTGAATTGGTGGCTAACTACTTAAATTCCTTTGTTAGAAGGTGGGACTATAATGACTTGAGGTCCCATCCTGAGACTATGTAGGCAATACTTGATTCATATTGACGTCAACTTAGTCACCTTTTTAATGCTCTCACCATTTGGCAAGGATTTTAAGTTTGAACACTCACCATTTTAAGAGAATTTCAAGTTTAAATGCTCTCACCATTTTGTGGGCATTTTAAGTTTTAACTCTCTCATAATTTTACAATCTTGGAATATTTAATATCTAATAATTCTCAATTGAGTTGAGATACTTAGACTATTCTAAAAATATTTATAAAATGATTTAAAAAATGTTACACATTGACAACTTATTTTCCTTTAAGATTTTGGGATCCTTAGATATTTCACAAGTAACCACTTGTCATTTAGTTCCCCATCCTTATTGTCCTAGTATCCCATTCTCTCATAGTTTTGAAATCCCATTCATACATTATTATATTGTTGACACTTAGATGTGCACCCTTGAGTATATTCCAAATTCTCTACATCTGAGTAGCACCATGGATACATTTCTACTGCTATGAGTGATAATGTTGAGAAATGAATCTCTAGATGAGGGGCTATCCCCCCTTGATGCATGTTTAAATCTCTCTCTCTCTCTCTCTCTCTCTCTCTCTCTCTCTCTCTCTCTCTCTCTCTCTCTCTCTCTCTCTCTCTCTCTCTCTCTCTCTCTCTCTCTCTCTCTCTCTCTCTCTCTCTCTCTCTCTCTCTCTCTCTCTCTCTCTCTCTCTCTCTCTCTCCCCCCCCCCTCTCTCTCTCTCTCTCTCTCTCTCTCTCTCTCTCTCTCTCTCTCTAACTTAGTAACTTGGAGATGGAAAGGGATTAAGAATAATACCTAAAAAATAAAAGGGTGATGCACCAATGTATAATTTTATCTCACTCTACTAAACCACTACTTAAAGACAACAAATCATCTATCACACAAAACTCACAACCTAGGATTCATTACTACATCAATTTTTCATATGTTAGATTCAAGAAGATATGTGATCCTTACAAGGGAAATGAATGATTCCAAAGAGGAATATAATCATAAAACAATTATAGGATACATCTACACTTAGAAAATAATACTAGAAAAGACTTGTAACAATCTCCTTTCTATAAATTGGTAGACCATCAAGAGTACAAGCTAGAAAAGACAATCTTTTACTAGACTAGACCAACAAGATTTAAGTCATTAGTCAATAATATAGCATGTGAGTGGTAACAAAACTTGTATATTTATTTAAGAGTCTTTCAAGTAAAAATTTGGCTATATTTTCCCCATTAACCAATGGAGGCTACCAAAAGAGCCAAGAGAATGCATATTTATAGCTTTTGAGAGGAGGAGCAAGACAAGGAACTCCAAGGGTCACTTGTACATGTGTCACCTTGAAATAATCAGTTACATTTGCATGTGGAAGAGAGATGGGGTGAGATATGCCATGTCATAGAGGTCAAATTATCCAAAATAAGTCATAATAATGGTGAAAAGTGGCATAAAACCTACAATTCTATCATAAGAAACTACCTTCATGATTTACCCCCCAAAAATACCTCATCTCTACATATGGTCAGTTATAATAGTTTGTCTAAGAAATAGGGGTTACAAAAAAGTCCCCACATGCATTGGATTTATCCTTAACCATCCCCATTATTGTGGGCATGTAAAATCATCCCTGGAAGTTTCAAAATGGCTCTTTTCCATGCATCTTCTACACTTGGCATTCAAAAACTCCCAATTTTCAAAAATGATCCATGCACAAGAGGTAATTACACTTATCAAAGGTTCTCCTATCATTAGTTAAAATAAAAAAACCTTCAAAGGCTTCCCTAGTTACTTTTCACCACTTTCCCTAAGTATTGTTTAGCTAGTTCACTAGAGTGGTTGAAAGTGAGGCCCTAGTGTGAACACTTAGAAATGTTTTCATGGGACCAAATTACTCTAGGGAGTTATAATATGTCTTAAACTTCCCATCAAACTTGGTTTCATATCCTTGAAAATCATAGACCCTACAAAATATAAAAAGGGTGAGAAAAAAACTATTATTCCCACTATCTGTATAGTTCCATACACCTACTTGCATGTGTGAAATATTGAGTTGTTCCTCTAAAAAATATCAAGTGATTTCATGGCATGTTCATTTCATCTAGATGTTTCCATTACAAGCTCTTCCCAATCATGCCACTATAGAGGTTTTGCAAGGATTTTAAGTGGTTTGAACTCTTAACCTTTGTTCATAAAGGTTAGATATTAGAACCCCTTATAACTTCCATTGAGGGATATTTGAGGAGATTCAATAACTTATTGAAATGTCTTATATTCCCATGCAAACATTCATGAAATATATGAGTGATGGAAGTTGACCTTCAGATTACTTTCATGCTTCCTGTGAAGGTTTTAGTATGATTGGGGTTAGAAATGGCTTCTTGTGGAGTTTAATTTCGAAATAAAAGATTCCTCACCTATTTATCTGACATATAAAAAATTTTAAACCCTTTTGAGGGCTCACCAAGAGGCAAAAATGGGGATGACCCTTTCTTTGGGACAAAACCTATGCCTTGTCAACAGGCCTATTTACATTTTGTGAACCAAAAGACCATAATTATCACATTTAATGCATTAATACAGAATTAAAACCTCATATTTACCCATATATTAACAATAAAAAATATTTGAGTGCTTCTATAAATTTATAACTTGAAGTGACATCTCATTTGGGGTTGGGTTAGCATGCTTTCCTACTAGGTCTGCCTGCAAAACTTCTTATCCAGGCCATATCCTTGGTATTCCAACCTTATATTCTATTTTATCATGTCCCTCTATGTGTCTAAAATCTATTCTAGCCTCACTAATTTATTATAATACCCTTTGGTTCACTATCCAACACTTTTCCCAAAAGAACCAATCTTGTGCATGTAAGGAGTGACCTAACTTTGAGGTAAAATAGAGGTATATTTCCCTATTTGGATGAGAAAATTTAATATATTTTACTCCAAAAGGTCCTAGTGACCAAATTGACTGAATTTTTTTGTCAAATTCCATGTTTATGGGGTCTAACTATCTGCATTTCCTCAAAAAAGGGGTAAGAAACCTTGTTTTTCCATGCTTTTACTCAAATCTCCCTATAAATTCTACCTCCACACAAATTTATTATTTATAGGTTGATTAAAAATGGATTTAATTCTCATTTAAATCTAATTTAGATTTTTTAACCATCTTATACCCCTTTTGTTAGTGAAAACACTTGATTCCCTTTTAAGCCAAGGGTTTCCTAACTTGCCTGTACAGACTAAGACATACCTTATATAATTGAAAAGGTCCTTGGGAATGTGGTGAGTGTTCTAGGAATGAGATAACATTAATTATATTCTGATGAAACATCCTTCATTTCTTTATACTCTCTCCTCTTTCTTTGATCCATACTTATCATTTCAATCCTTCACCTTTCACTCTTGTCACTGCTTGTAGGACTGAGACAACATTAATGAACACATTAGGCTTGGTTAAGGATCATGGTAATGAATTTTAGGAGGTTAATTTTATATATTTAATATACTTAAAACTTCACTCTTCCTTTCTAAATTCTTCAATCTCCTTATATGCTCCCATGACTTGATTGTGTTCAAACTTTCATGTAGGACTGTAAGTGGATACCTTGCCCTGCCTGTAGGTTTTCAAGGTAGGTATTTAACCTCAAAAGTGTATACATACCTTTAATTTTATTCCTATAATAATAATTAATGATTACACCCACTTTTATACTTGATTTTATTTCAAAATACTGCCCTATTATTGACTAAGACCAATTTACCAATACTTTTGGTTGTAGGTGCATAATCCAAGCTTGTAAGTTATTTAAGTGTCATTTGGAGCATGTTATGAGTGTATAGGGATTTTTGAGATTTAATTTATATTTATATTATTCAAACTAGGAACTATTTATTTCTTAATAACCCTTAACACCATCTCTTTATGCCACTCATTGAAACATTTCCTTCACTGTATACTCTACCCTGTGTACAGACATGGGAAAGGTCCAAAATGTCATTTCATGACATAGGATTCTTATTAATGACCTAAGTTCTCAATGATAATTATTTCCCCTGAAATATTAAGTCTATTACTTTCCAAATTCATTGTAGGGTGAACACTCCTTAAGAATCCTATAGATATCACTGTTAACTTTTAGTGGGTTTCTTGACAACTTGAAGGAGTTCAAAGTTCACCCTCCACTTACCCTTTGGCTCCCAAAATTGGTATATTTTATCTAGGTGAATAGGGAGACAAGGATAAAATAAAAAAAGTGATGAAAACATCCTCCACCATGGTAAATATAATCCATAAAAATTTTAGAACCTCTATTTTTAACATTTGGGGACTGAGAGCTCAAAATGGAGATGACCTTTCTTAAAGTGAAAACTTTCTTGTATACCATCCTAGGTATTCCTGACATGAAAATAATGAATATTTTGGAATTTTAAGCTGAAAATTGATCCTACCATGTACTTTAAACTCTCTCACTTTTGTACAACTTCTTGAACCAAAGCACAAACTTGATTGAAAGTGATAAGGCAACAAAACAAGGTAAAGATGAGTAATTTGGCTTTGTAAGGGTTCTAGTTGGACTTCCCAAAATATTATTATATGAAATATATCTTCATACATGAACCTAAATCACATTACCACCACCATGAATCTCCTTAGATGTTGGAAAACCACAAGTCCTACACCCAACTGTGTAAACTTCAAGAAACAAGCACCATTTGAGATCTTCAAAAACAATGAGAAGTGAAGTGTTATATGTTTAAAATATCATGGAGAGAGATTTATTCCAGCCTTAATAAATACCATAAAAATAACACAGATCCATGCACCTCTAAAAACTATAAATAGATGCATAAATATACCCCTCTTGGATGTAATTTTATAAAAGGTTGCCTGGAGTGTTAATATTTGTTCATAAAGGATGAGGTACAAAAAAACAAAATAATATTATCAATGATAATTATATTCAGGTTAATATCCACCCCCAAGAGCATTTCCTCCAACTCATACTATATGACCCATAGTGAGTGCTTGAATTTGACCATCCTTTGCATGCCAAGAGGAAAAGGAATAAAAATGAGTTATAGATGCATATTTTTTCATTCTCCTTGAATTTTAAATTTTTAAATGGGTTTGGGGAGGTGAATAGACACCCCACCCACATTTGTAGCTAGAGATCAGATCATGGGGACTGTACAAGTGCCTAAAAAGGCCTAAAAATGAGGATAAAATCCCATTTTCTAACTATAACTAAATATTGGACTATCACACACTTAAATTTGACATTATCTAACCTCTCCCACATTAACCACTACTTTTTTACAATTTTATCACTCTATCCATCCTTATAAGTCCTCTTTCTTAGCTCAAAAACGGGCCCACAATGCATTTTTTACATATTGAATATGGTAAATACAATTAGATTACATAGAAAGGTTGTAAATCACATTTAAAACCACATTATAACTATAATAACATTTTTTTTTCCTTTTACCAGGTTTAACCTTATTTGAATAGGGTTGACTTTCATTAACTTGACTAGTACAAAGGGCTAGACTTTAGACCAAAGCTAAGCTAGGGATAAGTGAACATCTAGATAAAAATACACCCTTAAGGACATGAACACACTTTTAATTTTTTTTTTAAATGTAGGGGGTTAACTCAAATTTGACCAAAGGTCAAATTATTCAACACTTTTGGCAACTCTTAAGGTAATCATGCTTGTCTATGTTTGAGACTAGTAGCCTTATCCAAATAAGGGCCAATGGAGTCAGTGGATTATTTAAGATGACTAACAAGGACATGCCAAAACAAAACATAAATAAAACACACCACACAACAACAAGAATATGAAGCAAAGGCAACATAAAATAAGACAAGGATAAACTCACACTTGTTCATAAGCACTTAGGGAACACAAGGAAAGCACAAAACTATGTATAAGGGAAAAGGAGAACCTTAGTAAAAAAGTTTGATGTGTATCCCATTGACTAGGATATGAAGCTCCTCTCCATCCATCATTGAAATTTGGAAAGCATTATGTGACTTGCATTGAGTGATCACATATGGGCCACTCCATAAAGCATCAAACTTTGTGTGTCTTCCAGGTTTGGTCCTATCTTCATCCCATTTTAAGACAATGTCTATTTCATTGAAACTTCTTGGAATGGATTTCTTGTCAAAATAATTCTTTGTTTGCTCTTGGTGAGTTTTCATAGCTTGATATCTTATCTCCTCAAGCTCCATTAACTCACACAACCTAACTTTCATGCTCTCATTCTCCATAAATTACAGCTGATAGGTGAGGTCTAAAGTTGGTAACTCAAATGAGATAGGAAGCCTAACCTCCCTTCCATACACAAGTATGTATGGTGATTTCCCAGTTTCTCTCTTTGTGGTGATCCTATCAATCTAAAGGGTTGTCTTTAACTTATAATGCCAAGTCCTTTGATTCTCCTCCATTGTTATCTTTATGATCCTGAGTGGATTCATGTTTGTAGACTCAACTAGTCCATTTCCTTAGGGATAATAGTTGTAGAAGGTTCTAAGATAGATTTCATACTTTAAGGCCCATTCAATTGTCCTTACTCCTAGAAAATCTAATGTATTGTCTAAAATGATTATTGAAGGAGATCCAAACATAATTACTATACTTTCATAGAAGTCTAGGATTGATTTTTCATTTGACTCTTTAATAGCTATAACCTTCACCCATATTTTAAAGTAATCAATGGAAGTCAACACCCATTTGTGGCTAGCACTAGAAGGTGGATTGATTAGGCCTATAAAATCCAAACCCCATTACATAAAGGGTTATTCAACATAGATTTGATGAAGAGGTAAGGTAGCTAGCTTCTATTTTCCATCAAAAAGAGCACACTTTTGGCATTTTATTACCCAAGCATGGGTATCCTTGAATAATCTAGGCCAAAATTAACTAGCCCTCATAATCCTAGTAGCTATAGTTCTTAGAGCAAATTGACCACCAACTGGTCCATCATGAAACTCGTACAATACTTTATCAATCTGATCCAAATCAATACACCTTAAAAACACACTTGAAAATTCCTTCCTAAATATAACTCCATCAATAAGTAGATGGTGAATGGATTGTAACCTAAAATACCTTCGTTTTGCTCTATCAAGACCTTGTGGACACTCACCGGTTTGAAGGAAATTAATCATGTCTCATGTCCAACTCTTCATGGGTAAAGGTACAACTAATATAGGGTCATCATGGAGTGCCAAAATAACCTGATTGTGCTCTTTCAAATCTGAAGCAAGATGCTTACATAGTCATTTTCCCTTCACTATCTTGGTTGTCTTGATTTCCACATCATACTCCATCACTTTTGTCCAACCTAACCTTTTTTCATTTAAAACTATGATAAATAGAAAGTATTTTACACTTGCATGAGGCACAAGTATGTGGACTTTGTTATTTGATATCATGTGTCTAAACATTTTTAGACTCCTAACAACTGAAAGCAATTATTTCTCAACATATGTATATCTTACCTCATAGCCTTCTAAACCTTGGCTAAATAAGGTAATATGTTGTTCTAGATTCTCATCATTTACTTGGGTAATTATGGAAAATATTACCTCATCATTACCAAAAGTATATAAGGTGAAATCCTTGGAAAATTTTGGACTTGCAAGAGTAGGAGCTTGGGCAATATCCTATATGATTTCTTCAAAAGTTTTCTTTCTCTTTCTTCTCCAAGTGAAAATTTCATCCTTTATTGGTATGGAGGTTATAGTCTTGACCAATTTATAAAATTTATTAATTAATTTCATTATGAAATTGATCTTACCAAAGAAACTTTACAAAATTTTCCTATGCTTAGGCAAAGACAATGCACATATGTCATTCACTCTCTCATGATCAATGAACAAACCTTTCTTGGAAACAATATTTCCTAGTATTTTACCTTCATCAATAAAAAAACATACCTCTTTGGGTTTAGATATATCCCATACTCTCTACACCTCTCAAATATTTTAGATTTAGGTGCTTCAAATGATCAATTTCAATCCTTGGAAAAAATTGTCACATCATCAAGATAAACTAATACAATGTCATTGATATAGGCATATGTGCCCAATTTGGTGGTGAATTCTATATTGTATTGGTCACTTTCCTTCACCAAAATTTGATTATACCTAGAATAACCATCTAGGAGAGAAAACCTCTCACTACCTACCATAACTTATAGAATTTGTTCCATAGAGGGGAGGGGATAATGATATCTCAAAGATAACCTATTCAATTCTATAAATTCCACACACAACCTGATCTCTCCATTATTCTTTCTAACATGGACTAAGTTTCCCAACCTAGAAGAATGCTTGATAAGAAAAATGATTCTAGACTCAATCAACTTAGTGAGCTCTTTCTTCATGAGTGGTTCAATCTTGGGATTGATTGGCCTTTATCTTTGCCTAATGGGTTTGGAATTTTCATCCAGATCTATGGTATTTTGAGCCAAGCTTGGATCAAAACCCTTCAAGTCACTATACTCCCATGCAAAAATATCACTAAACTCCTTGCATAATTCAATGAAATCATGCTTCTCTTGACTAGTGCATATCTTTCCAAGTGAAAGTAGCTTGTCCTTAAAGACATTTAAATTTTCATATTTGTCTTGTTTGGTATACATTCTTACTTTCTCTTTTTTCAGCTGGTCATCATCATTGAATATGCTTTCAAGAGTCACTAGGCCTTTGGGAAGCTTGTTAGACTTTAATTAGACAATCTACCCTCCATAATGTTGTTGGAGTTTAGACTAATTTTTTGTAGATAAATCAACCTCCTCTTGTATAAAAAGGGATATTTGTTTGTCACTCTCAAATGCCTACCAATTGGTGACATTATTTGGTATGAAATGCGTAACAATAAACTTTAGATGAGGTTGGATCTTGTCTTCTTTTATGCCTTTTAGAATGTCAAATTGAGTATCAACAGATGCCAACCTATCAACATAATTAATATACTCCATTAGAATGGATTTGATGTTTAAATACATGAATTCCTATACAAGATCCCAAACTCTATACTTGTAGGACTTGAGTAAGAAGTTCTTTGTCAAATTTTGCCCTCTAACTTGATTCATAACAATCTCACTATCTCCATACACTTGAAGCCCTTTAATCCCTCTTTTCCTAAGCCATTTAAGTGAATGAATAAGGGCTTCATATTTTGATACATTAAAAGTTCATGAGAATTGGAATCTAAATGTTGAATATTACTTTTCCTTTGAAGGTGAAACCAGCATTGCTCTATTACCTACCCCAATATTTCTTTTAGGCCCATCAAAGAAGAGATGACATAAACCATTCACCTCTTCACCTGGTTTCACTAGATTGGGTATGAAGGAATACTTCTCATGCATATAGTACACCCTAAGACTAGATTATTTAATAAACTTGTAAGGATCATGTTCATATTGTTCATTTCCCCATTCATCTAGGAACAAATTAGAAACTCCCTCAAGGGAAGATGATCAAGATTGGTTAATGTGAAGCTCCTCTTCATAAATGATGGAATAGTTAAATTGCACACCTTAGGTTAGTATGGTTCCAAGTGATATTTTTGAATAGGTTCAGACTCAATCTTCACCTTAGTGCCATACTTTGTCTCAAACACCATGTAGGACCAATTATTTGCCAAGTACTTACCTATTTTAGCTATAAAATCTCTTGATAAGTAATGGGAAAAGTATGGAGGTAAATATACCACCAACACATCATGAGGAATAGGAAAAGTGGGACAAAAATGAAGTATCAAATTCACTTTTTTTACTATCCCCAAAGTTTTGGCAAGTGATCCATCTAATTATAAGACTCCCTTAGTCATTGGATCATACTTTAGATCTAGTTTATCCACTATACATTTGGGAATCACTAAAGTACTAGCCCCACTATATATGATGATGTTATGAACTAATAAATAACCAATTATTAGATATAGATAAAAAGGAGTCTTCTTAATCTTCTTTGCTTAACCATCAATTGATTGAGTCCCATTCACTAAGATCACATTGTCATGTCTAGATGGTTCAGCTTGCTTACCCAATTCATATAGTTCCTTTTGAAGTATATCTTTCTACGCTAGAATTTTCAAGGAGTCCCATTATGAGATATTCATGTGAATCTTCTTCATCTAGTCAACCACATTGATGGAAGGATTACTCACCTTGGGGATTTCTTTATGAACATTAGCACCTTATGACAGCTTGTGGATGTAGAGTTATAAGATCTAGCCTAAATTTTTGAATCCTATTATTTTATTGAACTTTAGGATCTATATTAGACCCAATTACCATAGGAGATGATTTAGGGGTCAAACAAGGTCCTTGAACGGTTCCTTGAGCTTCATCAATAACCCTCCTTTTTGATCTAGTGTTGTAAGCCACACTAGCATTGATGTTGTTTGAACTTACCAAGTGATTGATGGCATAATATTATCCATCTAAGTAATTAATGAGACTATAATTAGATTTAACTTGACCAGCTTCCATCCCATGTTGCATTTACATATCAAAATTTGAAACTTTTGATACTTGATTTCCTTTCATTTTCATGGTTTGATTTTGAATTTCATTTGCATAAGCAACTTGTTCTTGGCCTTGTTCAAAAGATGGATAGCATGGTTATTCTTAAACCAAGTTATTTTGAGTGGGAAAAAGATATTTTGAATATGAAGGGACACTTGTATTGTAGCTTTGATAAGGCTTAGCTTGGGTGATATGACCTTGTCCTTGATCATTCCCTTTAAAAAGAGGCTTATTGGCTTGTCTAAATTGATTTTATGATTGGTATGGCCTATAAATTTGGGATTTTTTCATTTTTAGGGAATTCAAATCATTAGTGACACTTGTTATTAAAATTTTAACCTCATGGATCTCATTGGAAGGAAGCATGGTAGACTTTTCACTAGTAGGAAAAGGAGCCAAGATAGGAGGAGCAACTTGGATAAGAGGCTGCAACTCAGGAAACAATGGCATTAGAGGCCTAGGAGCAATATTACCTAATTAAACAAGACAATTATTTGCATTTATGGATACATCATAGGCAACATGGATTATATTCCCACCCATTTATTGAATCATCATAGACACATCACTATTTAATTCTTTTAGGTAGTATAAGAATGTATAGTTTGGAGTAGGCCTCATAAGAGATGGGATTCTATTTCATGTTTTTTGAAACCTATTTTTAAAATATTACATAAAATCATGTGGTTTACTCTTAATATGGGTCAACTACTTAGATAGATATAAATAGTCACTCTTCTCCCCAAACCTCTTAGTCAATAAACTCTTAATTCATCCCATGAGCCAATGGAGTTTTGAGGTAAATAACCATACCAATCCAAAACTTTGCCTTTGAAGGAAAAATCCAAAAATATAATGTCCACATTATATTAGGTAATGTTGTGGATATTATAAAAAAATTATATTTTTCTAATATGTTTAATGGCATTAATTATACCATCCCTACTAAAATATGGAATACTCTTTAGGGCTGCTCTTAGAATTTGGTCATATTGGGCAAGATTTAAAGGAGATGATCTAGTGAAAGGCAAAAAAGGTTACCTCATATCCATATTATAATGGTAAATATAGATTTTAGGAAAGGAATGTAACACAAACTTAGAATCTTTAAACATAAAATCTCTTTTATAAGGATGAGTGCTTTCAAACATAAACCTTTTGGTGGAATATGGAGGTAGTTGCACAAACTCAAAAGGCACACCTTTAGATATAGACATAGTGGTTACATTTGGCATGGAATAATGGGTTGATAATTAAACAAATACTTAACTTCATCAATGGATTCATCAGGTTTTAAACATAGATGCTTCTTTTATCTTCAACCATGCCAAGACCAACACCAATCTTGAACAATCTTCTAGGACTTAGAAGTCCCAATGGGCATGATAAAAATTATTGACACTCAGATGTGAACTATTGAGGATATGCCTAATTATCCTCAACCAAGTGGCACCATGGAGACATTTCTCTTGTTATGGGTGATAATGTCAAGAAATGAATCTCTAGATGAGGGGCTAGCTCCCCTTGATGCATCTTAAAAGCTCTCTCTCTATCTTAGTAACTTGGAGATGGAAAGGTATTAAGAATAATAGATAATAATAAAAATGTGATACACCAATTTATAATTTCCTCTCACTTGACTGATAACCACTACTTAAAGATAGTAAAGCATCTATCACACAAAACTCACAACCTAGGATTTATTGCTACATTAATATTTCATATGCTAGATTTAATAAGATATGTGAATATTACGAGTGAAATGAATGATTAAAAAGAGGTATAAAATCATAAACCACTTCTAGGATACATATACACTTATAAAGTAATACTATTAAAGACCTATAATAATCTATTTTTTGTAAATTGGTAGACCATCAAGAGTACAAACTAGAAAAGACAATCCTTTACTAGACTAGACCAACAAGATTCAAGTCATTACTTAATAGTATAGAATGTGAGTGGAAATAAAACTTGTATATTTATTCAAGAGTCTTTAAAATACAATTTTTTCTAGAGTTTCCCCATAAACCAATGAAGTCTACCAAAAGAGACAAGAGAATGCATATTTATAGCTTTTTAGAGGAAGAACAAGCAAATGATGTCCAAGGGTCACTTAGGCATGTGTCACCTTGAGAAAATCAGTTAAATTTTCATTTATAAGATATTTTGGGTGAGATAGGCCATTAAATAGAGGTCAACTTGTCCAAAAAAGTCATAATAATGGTGAAAAGTGGCACAAAACCTACAATTCTGGCATAGGAAACTACCTTCATGATTTGCCTCCCAAAGATACCTTATATATACATATGGTAAGTTATAATGGTTGGTATTATAAATATGGGTTAAAAAAAAAAGTCTACACATTCATTGTATTTATCCCTAACCATCCCTATTCTTGTGGACATGCAAAATCATCCCTGGTAGTTTGAAAATGGATCTTTTTCATGCATCTTCTACACTTGGCATTCAAAAAATCCAAATTTTCCAAAATTATCCATGAAAAATAGGTAATGACACTTTCAAAATGTTATCCTATCATAATTTTCAATAAAAAACCCTTAAAAGGCTTCCCTAGTTTCTTTTCATCACTTTCCCTAAGTGTTCACTAGCTGGTTCACTAGACTGGCTAAAAGTGAAGCTCTAGCTTGAACACTTAGAAACTTTTTCATGGTACCAAATTATAGGGAGTTATAATAGGTCTTGAAAATCCCATGAAACTTTGTTTAATTTAATAGAACATCATATAACCTACAAAATACAAAAAAGGGTGAAAAAAACACTATTCTACCCACTATCCATATAGTTCTGTACACCTTATATGTGTGAGATCCTTAGTGATTACTCTACATCTCTAAGGTGATATTATGGAACTTTCATTTCATTTGGATGATTCTATTATAATATCTTCCCAATCATGTCACTATAGAGGTTTTTCATGGGTTTTAATTGGTTTGAAATCTTAACCTTTGTTCATAAAGGTCAAATATTGAAACCCCTTCTAAATTCCATTGAGGGATATTTGAGGAAAATCCCTAACTTATCCAAATGGCTCAAAGTTCCATGAAAACATTCATTAAATATATGAGTGATGGAAGTTGACCTTCAAATTGCTTTCATGCTTCCTGTGAGGGTTTTAATATGTCTAGCATTATAGATGGATTCCTGTGAAGTTTCCTTTCTAACCAAAAGCTTACTCATCTCTTTATCTTAACTATAAACATTTTAAAACCCTTTTGAGGGCTCACAAAGATGCAAAAATGGGGATGACCCCTACTTTGGGATAAAACCTATGCCTTATCAGCAGGAATGTTTACACTTTGTGAACAAAAATACCATAATTATCACCTTAAATACATTATTAGATCATTAAAAACTCATATTTACCAATATATTAATCATAAAAAACATTATAGTTCTTGGATAAATTTATAACTTGAAGTGACTTCTCATTTGGGGTTGGGTTTTCATGCTTTCCTACTAGGTCTACTTGCAGACTTTCTTGTCTAGGCCATAGGTTTTTTTATCATGTCCATAAATTTTTCCCCCATAGATTACAACCTCACCAATTTATTATACTTCTATTTGGTCCACTATTCAACACTTTCCCCAAAAATTGCCAATCTTGTGCATACAAGGAGTGACCTACCTATGAGACAAAACATAGGAATATTTCCACATTTGGATGAGAAAATTAAATATATTTTGATATTTAAAATTTCATAATTACCATATTTACCAAATGGTTTTTCCAATTCCATGTTTAAGGGGTCTAACCATCTCCATTTCCTCATAAAAGGGGTAAAAACCCCTATTTTTTCCATGTTTTTTTTCTTTAGTCTCCATATAAATGCTACCTAGAGAAAAATTTAGTGATAATATGTTACTTAAACATGGTTTTAATTCTCATTTAAATCTCATGGATCTTTTGGAACCATCTTATACCCCTTTTATTAGTGAAAACATTTGTTTCCCTTTTGAGCCAAGGGTTTCTTAACCTGCCTGTACGGACTGAGACATACCTTGTATAGGTGAAAAGGTCCTTGGGAATATGGTGAGTTTTATAGTCATGATAAAACCTTAATTTTATTATTATGAAACATCCTTAATTTATTAAAACTCTCTCCTCCTTTTTTCCATACTTAGCATTTCAATCCTTCACCTTTCACTCTTGTCACTACCTGTAAGACTGAGATATCCTTAATGAGCACATTAGGCTTGGTTAAAGATCATAGTAATGAATTTTAGGAGGGTAATTTGATCCATTTAATATAATTAAACCTTTAATCTTATTTTATAAATTCTTTAAGCTCCTTATATGCTCCCATGACTTGACTATGTTCACACTTTCCTGTAGGATTGTAAGTGGATACTTTGCCCTGCTGTAGGTTGTCAAGGTAGGTATTTAACCTCAAAATTGTATACACATCTTTAATTATCTTCATATCATCATATTTAATCATTAAACCCACTTTTAATCTTTATTTTATCACAAAATACCACCTTATTCTTGACTAAGATCAATTTCCCAATACTTCTAGTTGTAGGTGCATAATCCAGGCTTGTAGGTTATTCAAGAGTCATTTGGAGCATGTTATGAGTGTATAGGGATTATTGAGATTGAATTTATATTTATATTATTCACACTAGGAAATAGTTACTTATTAATAACCCTTAACACCATCTCTTTATGCCACTCATTGAAACATTTCCTTCATTGTATATTGTGCCTTGTGTACAGATGGGGGATAGGCCCAAAAGGTCATTTCATCCAATATGATTCTTTTCCATGACCTAAGTTCTAAAAAATCATTCTTGAATTATTTTGAATTGTTTCCCTTTGAAATATGAGGTCTAAGAATTGACAAATGCATTTTAGGGTGAACACCCCTTAAGAATCCTATAGATATCACTGTTAACTTTCAGAGCATTTCTTGACAACATGGAGGAGTTCAAAGTCCACCTTCCACTTACCCTTTGGCTCCCAAAATTGGTATAGTTGATCTAGGTGAATATGGATATGAGGAAAAAACAACAAAAGTGATGAAAATTTCTTCCACCATGGCAAATATTAATCCATAAAAACTTTAGAACCTTTGTTTTTCACATTTGGGGACTTAGAGCCCAAAATGGAGATGACCTTTCTTAAAGTGAAAACTTACTTGTATACCATCCTAGGTCTTCATGACATGAAAATTATGAATCTTTGGGATTTTTAAGCTCAAAATGGATACCACCATGTACTTAAAACTCTCTCACTTATGTACAACTTCTTGAACCAAAGCACACACTTGATTGAAAGTGATAATGTAATAAATCATGGTAAAAATGAGCAATTTGGCTTTGTAAGGGTGCTAGTTGGACTTAAAAAAAGATGATTACATGAAATATATCTTCATACATGAACATAAAGTACATTATCACCACCATTAATCTCCTTAGACATTAGAAAAACATAGGTCCTGCACCCAATGTTCCAAACTTTAAGAAACAAGCACCATTTGAGATATCCTTTAAAAACAATGAGATGTCAAGTATTATATGTTTAAAATATCATGGATATAGATTTATTACAACCTCAAAACATCCCATTAAGATAAAACATCTCCATGGACCTCTAAAAACTATAAATAGATGCATAAATATACCCCTCTTGGATGTAATTCTATAAAAGGCTGCCTAGAGTGCTAATGTTTATTCATAAAGGAGGAGGAACCAAAATAAAAACTAATATTATGTATGTGAATTAAAATCATGTTACTATCCACCCCTAAGATTATTTCCTCCAACTCAAACTATATGGCCCATAGTGGGTGCTTGAAGTTGACCTTCCTCTATATGCAAAGAGGAAAAGGAAGACAAATGAGTTATAGATTCATCTATTTAGATTATCCCTGAAGTTAAAACATGTAAATTTGTTTGGGGAGGTTAATAAACACCCCACCCACATTTTTATCAGGATATCAGATCATGGGGATCGTATAAGTCCCTAAAAAGGCCTAGAAATGACGAAAATTTCCCATTTTCTGAATATAACTAAATATTGGATTGTCACACACATAAATATGACATTATCTGATATCTCCCACATTAATCACAACTTTTTGAAAAGTTTATCACTTTATCCATTCATATAAGTCCTCTTTCTTAGCTCAAAAGTGGGCCCACAAGGCATTTTTTGCATATTGAATATGGTAAATACAGTTATATGACTTATAAAGGTCATAAATCACATTTAAAACCATATTAGGACTATAATAATATAATTTATTCATTTAACTATGTTTGACCCTATTTGACTAGGGTTGACTCTCATTGACTTGACTAGTACAAAGGACTAGACTTTGGACCAAAGCTATGCTAGGGATAAGTGAACATCTAGATCAAAAGACACACTTAAGGACATTAATAAGCTTATACAAAGTTTTAAAAATGTATGGGGTTGACTAAAATTTTACCAAAGGTCAAATTTGGTCAACATCTATAACATTCATCATGTTTCCTTCCTCAATCATTTTTTTATCCCATTTCCTATAAGAACTACATTTGGCCTGATGTTTTTGTTGGATATTCCATCCATGAAACTATGTAGGTAACATCCACTTGCCTAGTTCATTTGGAGACAAATTGGCCACCACTTTCCTTTTGTTTTATTCCCCCATCTTGTTTATTTTTTAGGTTGTCCCTTATCACCTAGGGGTAATATTTATCATCTTGTTTGTGTTGTGTTGTTTGTACTAACATTGTAATTAACCATTTGTTTATGTTCTTTTGGTTGTTTGTTGTTTGTTTATTATCTTGAATTTATATTTGTTTATTTTTTTGCCTATTTGTTAACTTTCTTATTGTGCCTTGATTGATTCTTTGTGCATTCATTGGGTGATTCCTTGTGCATTGTTCTTGAATCTATCCATATTCATAAGTCAATATTGTCATAATGCATTTTATCATTGGTACATTTTTTCCATTGAGTATTGGATCACGTGTCAATCTATATGCACATTTTTTCCAAATTATCATGGTGTTCTATCATGATACCTACCATTACATGCTACAACAAAAATTAGCTCCGAAAGTCTACATGGCAAAGAATCAATGATATATCTCATTTGCACCAGCAACATTCCCAATATAATCCAAATCATATCCTACACATATTAATTAAATAATGAAATAATTTTCTTCCTTTCCATTTCAAATAAGCATCTCCCTACTTGTAGGTTTCCCAAATTCATCTTTCACATTTGTACCCAATTTACCATCATGTTTGCCATTATCGAGGTGTAAATATTATAATCTCCTTTGGGAAAATGATTATATATTGTCCCACTTGAATTTACAATGATTTCAATATCATTTGGGAAAATCATCATGTTTTCATCTAGTTGAGGGTTGATGATTATAACCACATTTTGGCAAATCATTCTCTTTCTTCTTCCTAGTTGGGGTATGTTTTCATTATGATAATGCTTATAACTACCTTTGCACAAACTATTATCTCTATCTTCCCAATTGGGGCATGTTTTATCCTATCAATGATTCTAAATTACTCTAGGAAAATAATTTATATTCCCTTTTAAATGATTATAATGACCTTTGGGCAAATCATTATATTGTTACCCTAAGCCTTTTTAAGTGATTATAAGTACCTTTGGGCAAATAATTACCTTTTTTATCCCACCTTTGCCTATGATTATAACCACTTGTGGGAAAATAATAATATTTATCTATCCAATTGGGTTAACTCCATATCTTACTTATTATAACCACCTCTAGGCAAATCAATCCCTCTCATCTTATTTCATCTTTTTGGTCCAATCATTTCCTTCTTTTGAGGTACTGATTGCTAATTGATTTTCTAATTGCTCCCTTGAGGGGGCACCTACATTTCATCCATTATCATTGAAGTCATAGGCATACATGAAATTTTCAATATTTTAAAATAAATTATTATTCTTATATCTTACAATTCCTTCCCAAACATGGGAAAACTATAGACACCTAAAACTGGCCACAACTGGACTTTGACTAGACTTTAGAATGATTCTTACCAACCATTAAAAATTAATCCAAAGAATTGTTGAACATCCAAAATTTTCTTGTACATCATTCATCAAAGTTAAAAATCATGTTGAGACATATCTAATTAGGTTATCATATTGTATGAAATCATAACCTCTCATAGATTCATCCCTAACCATCATGTGGTATCACAATAGTCAATTTGGCCTATGGACCTATTAAGTGAGGCACATGAACTTAAATCAAATATTGAAAAAGATAAATAGATAATCAAAATTAATTAAAAATATAAACTAAATTAAAGGCCTAGTTTAATTATCCATGTGAAATTGATGAGTTACTAAAAAAATAAATTCAAACATATGAAATATCCTAGCCTTTGATGAGTTACTAAAAAAATAAATTCAAAAATATGAAATATGACATTTGTGAGTTGTCAAGCCTTTGGAAAATATCTCATTTTAGATACCCATGCCCATTCATTTCAAATAATAAGTAATTCACACCCTTTAACTTTACTAGGGTTATATTGACTCACTTAGGTTGGGTTTTCACCCATTACATATTTAAAGTCCACCTTAACTTACCTTGGGTTGGGGTTAGATCTATTTTATATAAATAAAATGCCTTATCTATTGAATGTTAAGCTATTTTGGTGAAAATTTATCACAAAAAAATGACTTCAAATATTTGATAAGAGTAGTGTTATAATGTAAAAATTTCCTTTAAAGTATTATTATAATACTAAAATCTTGAGCCAAGTTACAACAAGCCATATCCCAAGGAGAGAGGGAGCTACACAAAAATCATTTCCAAAGACTCTTTGAAGCATAAACTGAGCAAGCCACACAACAAATCATTTGGATCTTTCAAGGAAGGTAAGAGATTATTTGTCTTTTGTATTTAGTTGTGATGTTCATGTGGTTTTGTTCATTAAGCTTCCCCTATGATCTAGGCTAGATATGTTAGCATGTTAGTATGTTCACTTCATTGTTTTATGGACTATCATTAGACTTACCTCCTATCTTTGTCAAATTAATATGATCACATTTTAAACATTATATTTTTTTAATTTTTTGATACTAGATCCTCTTAACACATGTTTAGTTTTATTCATATTTGTGTGAGTATTAGTTTTATAATTGTTATCACTTGAAATGTATACCCATGTGTGAAAGGATCTTGTGCACACTTAGATTCACATGCTAGAGAACCACTCAATGTATCATTGGAAATAATGGGATCATTCCATAAGGTGTGGGAATTTTGATCTCATTTGGATGAATTTATAGAGTAGGATGAATTCCTTCATTCTAAGTGCACCTAGTTTAGGACTAGCATACAGACCTATAAAGAGCAAAATGAAACCTAAAGTTAGTGCTAAACCTAAACATGACAAGGGGAAAATGGAGGGAGAAGGTAAAATTTTGATGGAAAGTAAAAGGTGATGCAATGACTTAATAACATAATAAAAAATAGTAAACTAATTACATAAACTTTAAACCATATGCAATGCATAATTATTTCACATGGAGGTAAGGGAACACAATACAACACTAAGAGGGATGATAACGGTCCATAGATAACCTTGGATAGACACATATATACATAGAATATGAATTTTAAGTTCTATGTAAAGGTGTGAAGGGAGGACATCAATGAGAGGTATGAACATCCATAGATAAAGATCAATAACTAATAATACACACATAATACAGAGAATAAACAAAGTATATAAGTTTGTATTAATTTTAAGGTTTAAGGAAAAATTAAAAACTTGAATGGGAAGATATTTTGTATACTAGGAGAGGGATCTTAGAGGGAAAACATTGGAAACATTAAAATGCTCAAAGATGTTAACATTTTTATAATGTAAGACCCATGATTTTATAGACAATGAGAATCCCACATGACACCTCACCCACTATCAGGATAATTACAACATTTAATGGTGATGTGGAAAGGTAATTAGGATATTTGTTAGAAGATATCATGTGCCCATGTTCTAACAACCTAATAGTCACACTGCATTGAATTCTATTCTAATTTGGTTCCCCATGTATCCAATCAAAATCAATAATTATTTGCATTTTGGTGGTCACCTGATAATCCACTTGGGCTATCCTATTGGTGTTTATCCACATTGATATATCATTGGGTTCTACCTCATCATCTTGTGTAGGAATTAGAGTTATTATGTGTGTCTCCCTTCTCTATAAGACTCACACTTAATTGAGAGTTTAAGAATGGAGATGAGAGAGATATTATATAGAAATGCATAAGGACCCAAAATCCTTATGCACCTAGTCCCCTATCATATCCTTCTATCTATACCTTCATTTGTGACTTGTGATGGTCTATAGAGAGAAATTACATAGTTTGAAATTATAATTTGCACTTTACAAGAGCATAGATGGAAAACTCTACTATTTATCTTGAGACCTCATCATTTGAGTGATATTAAAGTCTTTGAATAAGAGCATGCAATAAGATGGAGGATAATAAGTGTGCTCTTCATGATCTAGAATTATTCTTCACACTTCTCTCTTTTGATGTTAAAAATTAGGGAGGAATGTGTGTTATGAATTATGCACCATTCTAGTTCAATGAAGGACCTCTACATGGGGTGTGCATTGAAAACTACTTATAGGTTTGGATTAACACTTAGTTGATATGTAAACCCAAAATGGTAATTGAGAGTGGGTATGAATGAGAAGCATCTACACGTGAGATTGTTTTTAAAGAATTTGATAATGCACAAGTATGTGAGTATCTATGTGGTCCTCAAGAGTTCAATGACTATTGAAGAGGTGATTTAGAAAGTTAAAACTTTTGGTGACCTCTATAGGCTACTTGCTTGATAAGTGGTAATACAATAGTCTTGAACCAATATATTGGGCTCAGAGTCATCTAGAATTCCTTGATCTTCATTCTCCTAACTAAAATTTGGTGTTAGAATCCCAATTGACCTTATAAGGAACTAAAATACCTTCCATAAGTACAAAAGATAATAAAAACTATGCCAAACAATGCTTAGAATAATGACAAAACTTAAACTAATAAAATAGAACCATGTACAAGTGCTTAGAGGAAGAGAAACCAATATAAACAACATGTACACATGATAATTAAGGAATATCAAAATATCTAAACTAATATTTATAAGGGTGTTCATGACTATCATAGATATTGTTAGAGATGAATCCCATAGATTGGGATTGGCAACACTTCTCTCTTTGGATTTTCAAGTTGGTTTTCATTGGCATGTTACAACTAACCATCATATATGGATCGCTCCATATAACATCAAAATTTGTATGATTTCTAACCTTTTCTCTATCTATGTCCCATTTGATTACTAAACCTCCTTAATTGAAGATATTATAATTAGCCCTTTTATAAAATGTTATTTTAGTCTACACCTACTAAAGTTTCATAGTTCACATGGCCTATGATCTAAGTTCTTCAAGCTCCATTAGCTATGTTTACCTTACTATCATGGGGTCACTTTTAAGTAACTCTAATTGATAAGCTAGATATAGTGAGGTAAATTTGAGAGATGAGGGAAATATTGATTGACTTACATAAAATAACATTAAGCATGAATTTCCCAATGCCCTTTTTATCATTATTCGATCCACCCAGAGAGCTATCTTGAGTTTGGTGTGCCAAGATTGATAATTATATTCCATGGTTCACTTGATGATACAAACTAAGTTATTATTAATTTATTCATCCAAAACATTACCTTGGTAATAACAGTTTGAGAATGTGCTTAGTTAGATCTTATGTTTGATTGCCCATTCAGTGATTTTAGTTATTATAAAGGTCAATGTATTATCTAAGATAATAGTGGTCAGGACACCAAATTCTATGATAATTCTCTCATAGAAGTCTAAAATGGAAACCTCATTAGCCTTCATGAAAATTATCACCTCCATAAACCTTGTGAAGTAGTCAATTGATGTGAGGATCCATTTGTGTCTAGTGATTGATTGTAGATTTATCATATTGACAAAGTCTAGGCCACATTACATAAATGGTTGATCAACCTATATTGGGTACAAGGGTGGGACTAATAACCTCTACTTTCTTATAAATAAGATGCACTTCTTATAGCCTCTCACCCATGTGTGTATGCATTTGAACATATTTGGCCAATAATATCTAGCTAGCATGATTTTCATCATAGTGGTCTTTGGTGAATAATGACCTCATGTTGATCCATTGTGGAACTCTTCTACGATTTTGTTCACTTGATCCTGATCTATGCATCACAAGATAATTCCATTGATATCCTTTTTAAAAATTACACCACTAACAAGTACATAAGTGATGTCATGCAATATAAAGTGTCTTTGTTCAATTCCTATGGATACACACAAGTTTGAAGGAAGATCCTCATGTTCTTAGTCCAGCTTACTAGGGTACCTTGGTCTTCTAGCTGGCTCTCATGAAGTGTAATAATTATTTAGTTTTCATTATTCACATCCTATGCTAGCTTCTTATAGAGTCATTTTCCTTGCACCAACTTAGTGATTTAAATTCTATGTCATATTACATCACCTTTGTGACCCAATCAGCTCTCTTCTCACCTATGCCCTTGTTAAGTAAAAAATCCTTTATACTCAGGTGCAAGACCATAATCTAGATCTTATTGTTGGATAACATGTACCTAAATTTATTATGCACTCTTATTTCCATAAAGACATGCTTATTTACAAATCTATAAAATTAGTCATGATCCTTAAGAACCTAGCTAAAGAAAGTGATAGGTTACTCTATTTGATCATTATTTTGATACGTAAGAATAGTCAAGATGCCCTCAACTCTACCAAATACATAAAAGATGAAATACTTACTATAATTTGGGTTTATAAATGTAAGAGATTTTATGATGGCATAATTTATGGATTTAATGTTGTTTTATCCTTCTTGGATCCAACCAAATGCAATGCTCTTCTTGAGAATTATTGTGATGGGCTTGTCCAAAGCTAAAAAACTCAATATCAACCTTCTGATGAAGTTTATTTTTCCCAAGAAAATTTGGAGACCCTTCTTGTGACCTTGAAGAGGAAGAAATATAATGGAATTGACTTGGTCAAGGTCAATTATGAGTCCTTATTTAGAGATGATGTGTCCCAAAAGCTTGCCTTCGTGCATTATGAATACGCACTTGTTTGGGTTCAAAGAGATCCCAATATCTCAACATTTTTTGAATACTTAATCTAGGTGGCCCAAATGATTCATTGTGCACCTTGAGAAAATGGTCATAATATTAAGGTAAACTAATGTGATGTTATTGAGGAGTACCTTCAGTTCCATATCCATGGCTCTCTATAAAGTAGCTCCTATATTTTTCAAACCAAAGGCATCATTTGGTATGTGAAGGTAACCCACTTAGTGGTGAATATAATTTTGAATTAATCACACTCCCATACAAGCACCTAATTATAGCTCAAATAATCATTTAGCACTGAAAATGTTTCTATGTATATGATTGTTTGCAAAATTTTCTCCATTAGTAGGAGGGGGTAGTGGTCTTTGAGGGAAGCTTTATTGAGGTCATTGAAATTTACACACAAGTAGATCTCTCCACTCTTATTATGTATTGGGTACAAATTTTCCACCCATGAGGAATGTTTGATTGGAAATGGTATGTTGGGATGAATGAGATTTAAGAGATCCTTCCTCATTAAGGGTTTAAATTTTGGGTTAACTAACCTTTGCTTCTACATGATCGGCTTAGTATTTGGGTCAAGATCGATTGTATACTAGGTTAAGCCTATATCAAAGCCTCTGATGTCTTTAGATCTCCATGAAAATATATCATCATACCTTATACTTACCTCAATGAATTTTTTGACTTCATAAGCGGAGTATACCTTAATAGATTTCAAGAGCTTGTCATCAGAGATAGACAATAACTTGAATATTTATTCCTTCATCATGTTTTTCCTCTTTCCTTTTAATTGGTCATCATAATATAATATGATTTCAAGTGTGAATAGCCCTTAGGTAGTTTTTTTCCATTTAATTGAATGATCTTATTTTCATATCAAACTTGGAATAATGATTGATTATTGGCATATAAACTAGTTTCATCTTGAAATAAATTGATAATTTTTTCATCACTCTTGAACACTTGCTAATTACTTTCATCATTAAGGATTTTTGGTTTGAATACAAGTCTTACGAGTTGTTTTGAATTTTTATTGATACTAAATAGGAAGTCATACTACACAACCATAGTTTTAATCCTATCATTGTCATCATTATGCACCCACAGTATGAAATGGATATTGAAACCATTGAAACCTTTGATCATTTCCAATAACCTATGATTGTAAACTCTTATTAGATTATTTTTTGACATGTTCTACACTCTAACCTAGTTTACCACTAGCTCATTATCCTTGAAATCTTACAACACCTCTATCCCTTTCTTATGTGCCAATTAGAGACCTTTGATCAATGTCTCATACTTGATGACATTATTTGTGTAGCTAAACTATAATATGAATGTAGGAAAATAATTCTCTCTTTTAGGGGAGATAATTACAACACCAATTCCTATGTTATTTTTTCTTCGCGATCCATCAAAGTATAATTTTCATATGCCTTTAAGGTCTTCTTATGCCTTTATAAGGTCAGGTAACAAGGTGTTCTCCTCAATAATTTAGTATGTGCCTAACCACATTTCCTCTACATTATCAAATGGATCTCACTCTTACTTATTGCATTCCCATTCATTAAGTAGGTCATCATGGACCTACTCTAGGGGTGTGGAAATCTTGCAAAGAATTAGATTATCTTCTTAATCAAACAAGGTGTAGTTTGCATCAACTAGGCTAGGAGTGTATGGCTCTATGTGATTCTTCCAAATAGGCTCAACCTTGATGGTCCACTTGGACCATACTTGGTTCCGAGTAGAATATGTGACCAATCCAAATATATATATCCATGCACCTTCACTATGAAATCTTGAGAGAGGCATACAACAAAGTAAAGGGGTAAGTTGATGACTATGTTATCTTACACAATGAAAAGGCTTATAAATTCATTTAGAGTAAAGATAAGATCCTTGATAATACCCATAATTTTTATTTCCATCTTATCTACTTAGATGATCCCTTTTGCGATGGTATCATATATTATGCCTATCGTGTCTATAATTTTCTTTAGCATAACTAGTCTTATCACACTTGAATATATCATACAATTATGTATGAGGTGTTCATTAATGGTTAGGGATATGTATAATAGGGTTTTATTTATACTTTTGTGTACTTATTCCTTAGGTTGGAATTAATTTAGAATAGACTTGTGTGCATAGTAAGTGTAACCTATGATGGCTCATGAGGTTGAAAAATCTTTAGGGTGTCTAGTAACAAATTCCTTTTGAAAGGAATATCAATAAAATCCCACATAAAAACATTCAATCTAGTCTTATTCATCTATTCGACTATGTTAAAGGGGATTTGAGTCCCTTTAATCTACCCCTTTTGAATTTGTCTCTGTTTTCACCCATGCACTAGTCTAGGGTTGGATTTATTTCTTCACATCCTATTACATGCATGACATATGTTTCATATTTGAGTTAACTTGGGAATATATGAAATAAACTAAAGGCACAAAAGTTAATGGTGTTAAATAATGTGGTTACTCCATCATTTCTATCTTTGTGAATCTTATGTTAAAAATAACTACGTTGATTCTTATGTTTCATACTTTTTTATAATTCACATAATTTAAGTCACCCTCATATCAATTTAAGAGGTTGAATATGTCTTATTATTTCATTCATGCCTATAGTTCATCTCCTTGTTCATATTAAAGAGGTGGAGGATCCTGAAGGGGTAGCTTATACTATATTGCAGGTTCCTCATTTATCACTTGTATGTGCATATGACTTGATCATGTGATTGATCACTCATATAACACCATTAATAGTAATGTACCATATTATTTTACATAGTCACAAGATCTTTAGAATTAATCACTGTGTTAGGATTTGACACATAGGGTGGTTTATTATATGTGAGCTAGTTTTGAGTCAATGCAACATATTGTTAAACAAGCCTATTTGATTGATATTACTGGTTGAAGGGTTGATAAGGATTGGAATGTTATTATTGATAAATTTTGAGCACTACTAGCTCATTTAAAAATATCTTTAATAAGGACTTAACCTCATGCAACTCACTTAAGGGTGAAAAAGTTAATGGGATTAGTAGACTAGCATCAACATGAATGATGAATAGACTTGGGATGGGAGGTGGGGTAGATAAAATTGTACATGGGGGCTTAGTATACAAGTTCATGGGTAGTCTTGGCACAATTATCCCTTCTTGAATCAATTAATTTTATGTGTTCACAATGACTTCATAGGTATTTGGTAATACTTCACCACCCATAGATTGGATCATTATGACCATGCCATTATTCAATGCTCTCAATAAGTATAAGAATGAAATATTTGGATTAGACCTTATCAAGAGTAGAGATCAGTCCCAAGTCATTTGGAATATGAATTTTAATTCAACCATTTTCTCATGTGGATCCATTTTTATGGTTGTGAGCTAATCCATCAGTGATAGGTGGTCACTTTAATCTTCAAACTGCCTACATAGTGCCATGACTAACTCATCCTAATTATGAATAAAAATAGGCCACAAAATGTAATACCATTGGAGCACTCTCCATTTCAAATAAGAGTTAAGGAGTTACACTATGAAATTGTCTTCAATCACATTGTGAAAAGAGCAAATATTTTCTATGTCATGTATGTGCTCTACATGCATAGTTGAACTTTATCCATTAAGGTAGGGGATACTCTTAAGAAAAACTATGGGAATATCATCATACTAGGGAAGAATCAATTAGTTTCATACATTAAAGGGAATAAGGGTTTATTTTTATATATATCCATGAAGGTAATATGGAATAATCTTCCTTTGTGTGTAGAGAATCAACCAAATGGAGGTGTAGACTAAGCTTTGGGAGGAGGTCATCCTATGTTGATAGCCCTTCTAATAAAAGACAAAAATAATTTAACCCCATTTATTATAGAAACTATAGGTAAATAAATAAAATGAAAAATAGTTCCCCTTGAAGATGATCTCATATGTCTTAGCATATCGATGGAAGGCTAATATTTAAGAAATATGAATGTTTGGAGTCACCAAGTGCTCTACAAATTATTCTCAACACTTGAATCATTGGTAATAAAACCAATATACTTGATGGATTTTTAACCTAGTCCATTAGGCATGCCAAAAATTATTATCACTCAAAACATGCACCCCCATGTGAAGGGCTCTTGCATGCATTGACATGTAGCTCTTTCACACTTAACTCCTTAGATTTATGCATCAAAGATCCATTTTATTATTGGATGTCAAAAATAGAATCATCCACCATGATGTGGGATTATTTCATTCATTGGGATGAAACTCTAGCGTAGGCCAACTTCATTTTATTAAAAGTTCACCTAATTTAGGACTAGAAACCATACATACAAAGAATATAATGAAACCTAAAACTAGTGTTAAACCTAAACTTGAAAAAGTGAAAAGGGATGGATAAGGTAAGAGTTTACTAAAAATTAAAATGTGATGCACCAATAATATAGAGAGCACCCCACCTACTTAAAAATATAATAAAAACTAATATAATAAATACATAAAATTGAAACTAGATGCAATGGAAAAGTGTTTCACATGGAGGTAAGGGAACACATCACAATACTAAGAGGGATGATAATGGTCCACATATAACACCTATGTATACATCATATAAGACCTACAAGGACTTATAGTTTCATCTAGAGGTTAGAATGGAGGATAAAAATAAAAGGGATGAAAATCCACATATAAATATCAACAACTAATAATACATATAAAATGTAGAGAATGAATAAATTAAATCAATTCTTATTAATTTTAAGGTCTTAGGAAATATTACAAACACGAACGAGTAAATCTTTGTTATACTGAGGGAGGAATATTGGAGGGCAAACTTTGGTAGAATTAAAATTCTCAAAGATGTTGACCATTTCACAATGTAATACCTAATATTTAGGTAATAATAATTCCACATGCCACCTAACCCACTATCGGGATAATTATAACATTTAATGGTGATGTGGAGAGGTAGATGGGATATTGTTTAGAAGAGATCATGTGCCCATATTTTGAAAACCTGATGGCCAACATGTATTTAATTTAATTCTAATTTGGTTCCCCTAATATCCAATAGAACTCAACCAATAATCACATTTATGGTAGTGACCTACTAATCCACTTGGGCTATCATATTGACATGTGGCTATGTTGATATATCCTCATGTTCTACCTTGTCATATTATGTAGGAAATGGAGTTGTTGTGCATGTCTCCCTTATCTACAAGACTCATGTACAGATGAAAGTTTATAAATGGAACTAAGAGATATACTCTATATAAATTCATAATGGCTCAAACCCCTTCCATGCCTAGTCCACTCTCATAGTCTTTTGTTTTTACCTTCATTTGGGACCTGCACTAGTATGTGGAGAGAATGTTATACAAGTTGAGATTGTAGTCTATAATTTACAAGGGTGTAGAAGGGAAAATATCATATTTGTATTGATATTTCATAATTGTAATTATAGGATATTATTTATATTAATATCACATAAGAATATGTAAGATATTAAGTGTGTTCTTCATGATCTAGAACTACTCCCCACACATTTCTCTTTTTTTCTACTTGAATTTATGAAGGCTTGCATATTCTAACTTACGTGCCATGTTGGTGTAATGAAATATATATATATATATAGGTTTATATCAACACTTAGTTGATATGTGAACCTGAATTGGTCATTGACTATGGGCCCGGATGGGAAGCATCTATGCACAAACTTGTGTTTAGAGAATTTGACATTATGTAAGTGCATGACTATTTATGTGATTCTCATGAGTTCAAAACCTATTAAATAAGTGACTTAGAAATTAAAAAATAATATTAATACATTTTTTAAATTTTTAGTTAAACACTTTCAAATATTATTAGTTTTTGTTTTTGTTAAGGTCTAACTTTGTATGTGTTTAGGTATAGTATTTTTATATAGAGTTTATATTTAATTTATCATGTTAAGTCAATTTTTTTGTGTAAAGTTTTAATTATTTAGGTTATTAATTACATACATTATAATATTATTTAAGTATTATAATATTTTTATAATAAATGTTTAGATTATAAAATTTAGTGTGGATTTTTTAAGTCTATTTCCAATGTCAATAAGTTATGTATGTCATAATCTAAACTCTAAATTAAATTTATAAGTTGACATTGTATCTATTGTAATTTTATATCATATTTTATAAATAATATTAACTAATTATATGTTAAAATATTAGCTTTATCTCAATAAACCATATACAATGATTATTCAAAGTAACAGTCTCCCCTTATGTAAGTGGATGCATTATCAGTTGAAACTGACATCCATGATGTTTTTCTTTATCGGTGGGTTCATATTTACCCATGTGAGCACTAAGTGCGGGAATTTTAGGAATATATATGCTAGTTATCACATTATTAGATGATAAATAATAATAATAATAATAATAATAATAATAATAATAATAATAATAATAATAATAATAATAATAATAATAATAATAATAATAATAATAATAGTTAAATGTTGTAAATTAGTTGGCATACAAAGCACATAGAGTTTTTAGGAGAAAGATAGGGTAGTTAAGAGTGAAAAAAGTTTGTTTGAAGAACCCACATAGATTAGGGTGAGAGGTTTGTGGATATAAATATGGCCTCATATTTTACAGGAGATACAGATCCTATGTATTTTTAATTCTTCATTAAATAAGGTATGTTATATTGATTGAAACCTAAAATTTTGAGAACTCACTTTTTATACAAGCCTTCAGCTCAATCAACGTGTAATATTTATTTATAACTTTATGCTTGGGTCTTCAATTTTTTTTTGAATAAGATATGAAACATTTAAAATTTTGGATCTTGATAATTGTTCTTATTGTTTAGGTTTGGCATTGATGTTTTCATTAATGTCAAAGGTTCTTGAGAAAGGTCTTCATGAGGTCATTAAAGAATGTAGCTATGAGAAAAGATATTGATTAGTGTTTTAGTGATTATGAGAGTTAAGACATGTTTGATATGTCTACATTATTGATGTGAATTTTATCATGGAAGTTCCTTATTGTCAAATTTGTCAAGTGCTTGAACCTGGTAAGTGACTTGAGAAAGTATGTGCATAGGATGCCTAATCTTGTGCATGAAGGGTTATGATGTCATGGTGAGATGATTGTGTATAGGAATGAAAGGTTTTATAAGGTTGATTTGTCATGTATATTATTCATTGGAGCACTCATGTGAGTCTCAAGGTGAGCCTATATGGGTAGGACCTATAGACCTAATCTTTACCTAGATCATTTCTAAACCCTACCTGGCCTAATGAGGTATAATGGTATATTTTCAAGGCATGAAAAGGATTTATGTATATGTATAATAATTATATAGGTATATTTAATATGTGAGTGAGGTGGAGAGAGAATATAAAGAAGAATTACTATTATTTTCAAGGCCTAATGTGGTTTATAGGTCAAGATCTAGACAAGTAAAGAGAGAGAGTATGGCCTAATAGGGTACGAGGTTATATTTACAAGGAAATTATGGTTAGGTGAGTATTTTTAGAGGTATGTTATGTTTTTTCAAAAAAATTCACAATGTTTTAGGTCATGTTTCTTAATAAAAGTTATGGAAAGTGATTTTGAGGTCTCTCGAGTACATAGAATGAAGGGTTCTCAACCCAAGAAGGATTTTATTATGTTTGTTAGCTCATCAAAAAAATTCATGGGAAAATGAGATATTAATTGTATAATTTTAATGGAATTGTCAAAAAAAATTACTCATTATTTTTTATAATGAGGGGCTAATATTTACGAATGATTGTTAACAGTGGAAGATGGTTTAAACCCTCAAAAAACCCTAATAATGACCTCATATGAAATAATTTATTATCAAGTGATTATAATGGATTTGTATGGATATTTTATTGAATTTAGGTTATAATAATCTCTCCTAGACATCTCTAGGTATGATTTATTCTTTATGTGAGTGAGTGGACCCTACAATAAAGGCCTTATTTATCAAAGATTTACTATAATAGTCAAAGTTGACCAAGTCAAAGTTGATAAATAGATGGAGGAAAATTTTTGAGAATTTTATTTTGTGTCCATAAAGGTTTATAGATAGTTTATATACATCAAATGTGATAAACAAATCATCCAAGTTGACCAGTTGATAATACACCTAATGGTGAAACAATGAGAAACCTAAGCAGTAGTGAGAAGGTGATTAGGGATGTGTTATCATGGATTAGTGATGGAACCAAGTGCATGGATATATTTTTTAATTAATTTTAATACATTTTAATGTTGGATATAATTTTTTTAGTTCAGTAAATATGATTAAAATGTTTCTCATAAGTTGACCTATCTAGTTCAGATGATACAATGAGGTACAAGATCATGAGATTGGTCTCCAAGACCAATATGGCCATTTGACCATATTATCTTTGTATCCAATAATGGTATAATGATATTAGAGGATAATGTTAATTAATTTTAATTATTTTTAAGTGGTCATATAGGTGTTGAATTTTATTATCACCATGACTATGCTTGAAGGTATTCTAGTAGTTTTGAGTGCGTTATTTGTAGAAAAAGGTTTTAGTCCTTTTTCCTTGAGTTGTGAAGTATAAAGAATATTTTTATGTACCTAAGGTGATATATATTAATTATATATGTTTTATTTTAATTATGTATCATCTAATTTATGCTTAATCTTTAGTAGTTCAAGATAGACTTCATATACGTTCACACACGTAATTATGAATAGTGTTAATGGTATGCTTCAAGTGGTGGTTGGAGCTATAATGTGTCACAGAAATAATATGATATTAGTATGGGTATATTTGAGTGTCATATGAATTTTTTTTTACATTTCTAGTGTTTTTAAGTGTTATAAGAAGATCAAAGGGTAACATGTACTAAAGAAGGCCTAAAGAAAGATTTGGTCGATTTAATCTATGGAAAATCTAATGTAATTTTTGATTAATTTTTTTTAATTTCCTAAAGACTATTTCATGGATAATATAAGTGGTAAAATATGTATGGATTACTAAAAGGTGTATAATCAAGAGCCTAGTATAAGAACAAGGCCTAATAGGTCTAATTGTCTAGTAAGAGTATGAGAATGTTGAAGTGAAAGATATAGAACTTTTAAAATATAAAGGATGTATTATATATCATAATAAGGGTACATAAAAACTATCATGAATATATAACATGGGTATTGTAGATGAATATCAAGGTCAAATGACCTAATCTGTCTTGAAGAGACCTAATTGAGCGAAGGAGATTAGAAGGAAGTTTGAGAGGGTAGAAGAGTGTGAAGAGATGAAGAGGTGGTCATCATCAACTGGTCCTAAATATTATAAAATAAATTAGGTGGATGAGTTGGTACTGAGTCATATATGGGGTTATTTCCTCCTTACAAGTTGGTGCTTGCTAAAATCTAGTTGAGTTGGTACTTAGCTAGTTAGGGTTAGTGCTCCATGTGAAGTTGGCGCTTCACTAAATTTGGTGTTTGTTTTATAGTAATATATTATATTTTCATATATTATTGGGTTTTTTTTCCCTTGAGTTTTTCCCACTGAAATACATTTCCTATGTGTTATGCTCTTGTCTCATATAAATGGTTCTTGATGTGTTGTTAGTTCACTGTATTACTTTAATAGTTCATGAATGATAAATTAAAGTTGTAAAAGTTTTTTAAAAATAATTCACCCCTCCCCCCTCTCAGTCATTATGATTCCAACATTGGATACTATGATTTATTTGTTAGACAAGTTATAAAAAATTATAAGACAAATTAGTCATGTATGCATAATAATACTCATAAATGTTTTGTCTTTAAAGGAGAATTTTGAGGCTTTGAATGTGTCTCATAGACTTAGATAATAAAATGTACATGATGGAAAAGTTTATATCTATGAATCATATTCAACTATCATTGAAGTTGAACATTCCATTAACTATGTTTGTATTAAGGTTTTCAAACCAAAAAATATTTAATTATGAAACCAATTTCCATGTTTTTAATGCTATGAACATATATATTGTTTTATATAATGAAATTATTTTTATAATGATTATTTCATATTAAATTATGGTAACTAGTTACATTTAATTGGAAACCAATTTCTTCCCAACTTAATAAGTCAAGATCAAGCTAAAGTTTCAAGAAAAATGGAACCATAAAGAAGAATAATTGGAGAAACCATTCCTATCAATCTATGCACTAAGGAAGATGCCAATTACATTTACTTACATATAAAATTTACAACAAATAAAAGGTTTTATTCATTGAAAATTTCAAATAAATTGTGGATATATTTTCTTTTTCATATTAAGATCTTAAGGGTTATGAAACCAATATCATACACCATGAAATATCTATAAAACTTGGTGTAAAAATTATTAGGTGAAAACCTTACAGAGTTATCCCATTTTTATAAGAAACTATCAATAAGAATTTGGATAAAATTTTAATGGTGGTGTCATTTATCCAATTGATATTATAATTAGGTATCAAAATGTAGTACTAATACATGAAAGTAATGGCAAATTTTAAATAATTTCCAATTTCCAAATATCAATCACATTCTATATAAGGTTTCCATGTCTAAAATGATGTATTTTTTGGATGTATTTTTGGTTTATCACCATATATTTTTCAATCTTGAAAATAGACACAAAATCATCTTTACTATGTGAAGAGGTACTTTTAAATTTAATAAGAAGTACTTTGGATTGATTAATGTGGATGCCACTTTTCCAAGGGAAATGCATGTTGATTTTAGTGATTTAATTAGAATTATCATTCATATTTACTAATATTAACTTATTATTCATTCTATAAAATGAAGGAAACACATTGATCATCTTCACAAAATTTTCAAAAGATGCAAAAAAATGGTCTTTTTATATTTTGTAGGAAATCAAAATTTTAGGTGACCAAAGGTATGTTTTTGGGTCACATCATTTTCAAAAATGGATTTTCAATATATATTGATCAAATTAAAGCCATTGAGGAGCTTACTCCACCTAAGTACTTGTTTAATTTACATTCTTTCCTAGGTAAAATATTTTTTTAATTTAAATTCATTATGTATTTCACTGATAAATTTAATCCCCTTAAAATATTACAAAAGAAAATATAAAACTTATTATGGGATATAAGTTTAGGTATGAATTTTGATGATATAAAAAAATTAATTACATGTGCCATATTTTTAATCAAAATTGATCTAATGAAAATTTTATTTTTTATACAAACTTGTGAATAATAAGGTTACTAGTGTTGTGATCACTCAATATTATCACAATAAATAGGAAATTCCCATAATTTATACAATCCAATTTCTTAAGGATGTTGAACTAGATATCCTTTATTTGAAAAGATCATTCTTTGATTTGAACAATGAACAAAGTTAAATATAATTTTATGGGCAAAAAATTTTTAGTATGTTTGAATGTCCTTGCTTTATCATATCATCTCAAACAACCCATGATTGATGGAAGATTGCATAAATGGATTTTTAGAATATGGGAATTTGATATTGAATTCAAAACCTTTTAAATAATCAAAGGTAATGATTTATCTAAACATCCTTATAAAATGTAACTTCAAATAATAATATAGTAATTATTGTTGTAAATGAAAATTTGTATATGAACCCCCTTTCAAACCTCTAATGTTGTAAAATATTCAAATAATTTTAAATTTGGCCTAGAAATTATATTTTTTTCCCTTAAGGTAATTGGTAACATGACTTGGTTTTATAATTCCAAAATAAAGCATGTTCTAATTCCGTAGACAAAATATAAAGAGGTTCTCTTACATTTCAATCCTTGAAATTTTGTTTTCTTGATTTTTTTTTATCTTTATAAATATGGATGGGGTTTTAATAATATGCCTATCACATGATCAGACCAAACAAGTTCTTAGAATTTATCCATGAAGGTAGTTGTTGGGGACATTATGTTCCAAATACTACAAAACACAAAGTTTTGTGTGTTGTTTATTAATAACCAATTATTTTTAAATATGTTTTTCATTTATTTAGATCATGTATGCCATGTCAATTATATGTAGGGATGTATAAATCACCTACTATGCCTATAAATCTAGTTACTTCGGTGAAAAAATTACCAAATGGGATATTAATTTTATTTCTAATATCCAGCATCTATATTCTACTGACCATAAATATATTCTAACTAATATTTATTATTTTTTTAAATGGCCTAAATTTTTTATTCTTAAAATATTAATAAGTTTTAAATTAATGTATTTCTTCGATAATTAGATTTTTTTCACTCTCGGGTGTTCCCTTCTAAAATATTTGTGATAATGGTCCTCATTTTATTTCTAGTTAATATATTGAATTATGTAGACTGTAGACACATAAATATGGTCACAAGTAATTTACAAGGTTATTTATTAAAACATTACAAATCATATGACTTTCACACAATTACTTGACTCTTATTCACTATTACTCTAATACATTTGTCTATATGTGGGCTCGACCCTTTTTTATTATTAATTGTGTACATAAATATGAATGTCAAATTCTCAATTTGTCTAAAATGACCTTTAGAATATCCCCAATATAGGATAATTATTTATGGTCTCTCTGGATAGGTTTACACTAGGTAGACAGGGGTAAAGTACACTTTTATCCTCTTACAGTAGTTATGTCCTTCACCAAATGATGATTAGTCTCTAAATTTCAAAACACCATTTTTGATCTTCTTACATGTTTCACATGTTAGGATAAATCAATTTTTCAAAATATTCACTTCTAAATACATGTCAAGATTCACTCATTAAGGACAATTTCTATTCACTTGGTTCAATATTATACACTTTTGCACATTGAGAAATTCTACTCTATTATACCAAAATTATTAATTATTCATAGGGAGCACCCATAAGAGAAGTGAAGATCTATCATTATCAAATATATAATCCATATTCTATTTTAATATACATATTCAAAGGATAAAAATTTCACCTTCACTCTATATCCAAGAGAAAGTGAAGCTGATCTATAAATCAATCCTAGCTCAAAAAAGATAATTAAAACTAGCCCTTCAACTTGTTGGTACATTTATAAAATTAGGGTCATGACCAATATGAATATTATAAACCTAAATAGGATGTATTTTAACACATAATATTACTATAGAGGTTATAAATCCTTTAGTCAAGCAATACCACTTAAAAACCCTAGCTAGGTCATATGGTTTTTAATAAATTGAAAAGTAAAATCTAATCTAGTGCTCACCAAACATGATAGCACTGATGGGGATAATAAACATAAAAGTAAACATGAAAATAATAACACTATTTAATTTAATGTATAGGTGATCCTAATCATGGAGAGGTAAATACATTCATAAGCCAATATATGCAAATCTATTTACTAATAGAAAAGGAGTGAGAGTTGGGAATACTTCCTTGAATATGAGCCCATTGAGCCTTAATCTTTCCATTGGCCAATGGTTCTTTGAAATAGGTTGTTTTGGTTCATAATTATAAAAAACATAGGTCATATTTAGGCTACAAGACTTCTCATATGCATCCAAAAGACTTTTCCCACAAGACAAGATTCTTCTTTCCAAAGGAAGTATCAAAACCTAAGTAATGACTCCTCAAATAGAATGGTGGATAACCATATGCACAAAAATGAATGATTCTCTATCTATATCTCTTTAAAATATGGTAAAATATTTATGTATATCTAGTTAGATCTAACCCTAAATCCTTCCAAAGTTTTAACCAACATAGTCAACCTAGTTGACCTAGTTATTTAAGAAATAGAATAGTTAGGTCTCAAACTAAGTCAGTTGAGATGAATTATACCTGTAAATGCCTAATTCCCATAATAGGGTCAACCCATTCAACTTTGTTTGTATTATGTTCAAATGAGGTTTTGGTTTAGGTAGGGGATATTTCAGGTGGTGAATTTCTTTGAGGAGTATGTAAGAGAGGTGTCAAAGCTTAGGGAAACATATAGGAGGGACTTATTTTGGTTATAAATGGTGGTATTTTGAACAAAATCTTACAAAGTAATAATTTTTTTTATCCCTTTCCTGGTGTACCCTTTAAGGCATGCACTCAGAGAATTTGAGACTTGAAAAGTTATTTCAATAGAGAAAACATCAATAATTGATAAAGTTTTAAAATATTATGTGTATGCATATGCCCCATTTGAATTTCATCATGTTTCACATAGTTACAACATGGGATGGTGCTTCTAGAAAATAACACAATAACACACAACACTGAGTTAAGTAAATTATATTTTTTTAAAGCATAAAATAATTAAAAGTAAATGACAAAAAGGAATTTACTGAAATTGATAAGTAATGTATGCATACCTTGACTTATATTTATTACTATATGGTTGTCTATTGTGTTTGTAGTTTTTACCATGGAAGGAGAAGAGATTTTTTTTGATAAACCCTAAAGACATATAAATTAAAGATTAAAAACAAATAAATGTAGTAAATTCATGATGACTGAAATGTGTAGACATGATGTACTTGGTGATTTAACCTTTTAGGGTTTTACATGTGTAATACCTAAGTTAGATTAAAGGGTTGAGATGTCTAAATCAATAAAATAATATGAAATAATTATGTAATAATTTGTTTTGTATTTTAACCTAATTTGACTTTCTAAAAATAATAGACTTATCTAGAAAGTGACTGTTGTAGATGATCTAGGTTTTGAAAACTAGGTTTTGGATAGTTTTGAGTGTTGTGAATAGGGTTTTAGAATCTATTTGCTCATTGAATAGTAGCACCCCACTTGGAAAATAGTACCATACTACTATAGTGTCTTCAAAGTGGTGCTAGTTTCCTCTTTATAGGATTGTTCCTATTTTCTTGGAGTACATGTGCCTGTGTTTCTAGTTCTTGTTCCTACATGCATGAAATCTATAACTCTATGTTGTGCTTGGAAAATCTGATTTAGTATGCAAACCCTAAACTTATTTATAAGTAAGGAATGAGAAATAAATTTTTGTTCATTAATAGGATAGGCTAGACATCCTCAACACACCTCTATCAAGATATTTTCCTACATATCAATACTCTAAGGAGGGATCAAGCCCAATGTAGTTCTCCCACATAGTACTTGGTGCAAGTGCAAGTGAATTCTAGAATGAGAGTGGTCTTGAATGACTTGAGTGTGCTTGAGTTTTGAAATCTTTTAAATATGGGCTTAGGGCTACTTTAGATGGTATAATGTATAATTATGGTAGAATAGGGATCAAATACCTTAATTTTTATCAACTTCTCTTTTATTTAAATAGGATTTTTCATCTATTTTATATCTAGTGAATAGAGGTCAAATAATCTTTTATTTATAGAGATTTTTAACTTGTGCAGATAAGAAAATATACTTAAGATGTCCTTAGGATGGACAAACATTTGGAAAATTATATGTTTAAGAGAGTTAGTGCAAAGGAAAATAGAACCCAATTGGGGATAGTAGTGTCATGTGGTTGTAGTGTCCCAAATGTGGTACTAATGTCCACTTGCGAGACTGTTAGGTAAACTAAGTTAGAATCTGAGAATGCTATCTTGGGACTATATTTAAGCTAACTATAGATGTCTATGGTCTACATAATGGTTATAAAAGTGTGTAAAAAGATATAAGATAGGTCTAAGGATAATATAAGAACAAGCTAACTCAAGAAACACTCTTAACATCTAAATATCACTTTTAGGTGATTACATTTATCACCCCTTTATGCTATAAATGAAACAAAGTGAAATTACTAGTATAAAGGAAAAATAAGTGTACCTAGACTTACCTTGGAATTTAATCTTGTGTACCTGAGTTTGAGTATTTGAATCGAGGTTTACATATGTAAAACATGATCCAAAATAATGACCTATAATGAAACATGCAAAAATTGGTCCTTACTTAAGAGATGATCAAAAACCAAAAAACTATGATAAATAAAGTAACTAAGTATAGCTAAGTAAAGAGATAAGAAATGAATGAATACACCTCATTAGGTACATGAACCAATGCATGAACCTAGTGAAAACCTATATGTGTGAGTGTACATAGTGATCATATCATTGAATAGCTTAGACTAAGTTGATAACTTACTCAATCCTCATATGGGTGGATCAAGAACTTAATATAGTTTTAAATCCATCATTGACCAACCTTACTTGGTGGATCATGATCTATGAATATGTTGGATAAGATTGTAAGTATGGCTAACCCTCTCATATGGGTGGTTTAAGAATTTAATTAGGTTATGAATCCATCATTACCCACCCTTGTTAAGTAGATTCATCTATAAATAAAATTCAAAAAGTGTTTAAAGTATATAATTTGGTATATCTAACTATGTATGTCAGCTTCATGGCCACTTGGGTACATTAGGTGGCTTTGGGCCACTCGAGAATGTTAACAATTATAGATTGGGTAAGGCATGAATTTACTGTCAACCTAGAATGTGATATAAAGTGTATACAATGTAGAGAATGAAATGGAGTTTTCCATTCCATTTGATTGACATGTGTGTAGCTAAGTATATGGAAACTATGTCTTGGACAAATGCCACCAATCTAGTATATGAGTTAACTAAATCTGAACTGAGTATGTAATAATTGAATATGTGTAACTAAACTAAATGTAGGAGTGATGATGACATGTATAATTCCCCCAAATTTGATTAACTATTATGAATTTGAGCTAAAATGTGTGTATTTGAGCAAAATATGAACATAGCTATCAAACTTGTGACTATATCTATGCAAATATGCATTGTACCTAGTGTATTAGTTTGGCTAATATGGACTACCTTGAATCTAGGGCTACTAAACAATAGTACCCTATAGTGGATAGTAGTGCCTTGTTGTTCTAGTGTCACAATATAAGCATTATTATCTACCTAGTCTAAAATTTGGGTGATCTATACTGCTTTCTAAGTCCCTATTTTCTCCTATGTTTGCCATGTGTCTAATTTATAAAACTAAGCTTGTGTGCTAAAATTTATCTATGAATAAAAAATTAGGAGCTTGATCTCCATGATAAACCCATATGAATGCCCTTTCTTTTAAGGATAGATATGTAACCTATGTAAGAACTACCCTTAAATGAAGTAGCTCTACAATATATGTTAGTTGAAGAATATTCATGATATTCAATATAATGCACAAACATAACACCAAATAGTAAAAGTAATTGAACATAAGTAGGTAATGTAAGATGTATTTTATAATTTAGCATTGTACATGGTATCAATATAGATGTAATCAATGTGTACAAAAACAAATCTAAGTAGCTACCTAGGGGGATGGGGCATGATGTCCATCATGGAACCCAAGTAGGAAGGGTAGATACATGAGGTCCCTCATGGCATTGAAATTAGTGTGTGTGTAGCATGAAAATATAAGTGTCATGGTGAATAATCATACAAACAAGCATACATACAAACACATGAGGCATGCAAAATTAGGCCAAGGGGACATAAAATAGGGTACATGGGCACATGTCACTAAATTTGAGAAAGAAGACATAAAAATACATGTTCAAATATCCACACGTGCAAGTAAAAATCAATTTAGATTAGATCCATATAGAAGGGCATGTTTAAATTTATGCATATACGATCAAGAAAGAAGACATAAAAAACATGGGAACATGTCCAAAGCATACATATAGAGAAGTGGTGTAGATCCAAAGAGCAATCACATATTCAAATGCCCTTGAAGATGGAAGAAGCATAGGAAAAACAATCAAGTCTAATATAGGAAAATTAGAAATGAGATCATGTATAATTATGCAGTATAAATCTATGTAAATTTGAGGATATGCATATGCTAAGTTTAACTAGTGATAGTAGGCAAAAAAATCCGAGCAATGACTAGTAATGATCAATATCAATATATCAATGCATAAACTAGAATTTATATTATATAAGGTTATCACCTAGTAGTAACAACTATGTATGAGGTGCCCCTGAGTCGGGAGATGTATCAAATAAATAAACCTAAACTAGTGTTTATGGCCCCAATGGCTATATTATAGCAAGTCTATATCAATGTAGTGGATCAGAGTCATGTATGTAATCTGCAATCAATCAATAAAAATAAGTGAAACATATGTGTATGATAAAATTGACTATACTAAGATAGCTAGTAATATGTAATATCTTACAATTAGTAGAAATATAAACATAGTAATGTATACAATCTATAAATTTTGGATTTCTAAGTGATATTTGAATGTTTTTATATTTTGACATGTTATATTATTTTTTTCTAAATATAAGATATGTATAATTAAATGAAAATAAAATATATACAAGTAGCAAGAGTGAATAAAGAATTATGTATAAGGGTAGGAACCATACTAACCAATGAATCACATGGAGGACTCACTATCACTATGATTTGTGTCAAAAATAGGAATGTTAATCTCTCATGTAGTGTGATTATATGCTAGATTTGAATGATGTTAGAATAGGAATTTGAGTATTGTTCATCATAGAAATCATAATAACATTGAACCCTAGAGGGGATTTCCTCCTCCTATGGAGTTGACCTTTCATAGTTATGCTTTGGCATATTGATTATGATTTTTTCCTTTGAAATTGTGCTTATCATAGATATACAATGTTATGGAGGCTCTTTTACTAGAAAACCTATTTTTAGAATGCTTGTGTGTAGCATGATTTTGAATTTACAACTTAAGATATTTCTCTTTTTCTAACATGTCTTATATATCTAGATGTTTTTCCTTGATAAACTATATATGTGATTGATGTACCTTAGTATGTTCAATAATTTCAAAACATGTTGACAATATTTTCAATTGATATATTAGGAGTAGTGATGCCTTGGGCTTGTTTTCCCGAACCTTGACCTTGATAATTAATTTTTTTAATTTATTTTTGACCAAAATTATACCATATTGAATTTTGAAACTCCTTTTGGAGAGGTAGATTTTCTTTATTTATCTATGCTTGTTGTGTTTTTTCTTGATCTAATTATGATTTTTGAACCTTTTTTAATTCTAAGTTATGCTTTGGTAACCAATTTTATATTGTTTTTAAGTTTGACCCTTTTTGAATTTGTCTATGTGTCATTACATGCCATGTGGATGATGTGTTACTATGTGAGTCAACTGTATCCATTATATGTTGTATTTTTCTTTTTAATTCTAAAAAAGAATAGGTGTGGTGCCCATGAATTCTATGATATGCAAAAAAATATTTGGATCTCTTCATTGGGTATAGAGAAATTAGGTTGATCAACTTAGATTCAATCATTTCCCTTAGTGTATCACTTGAACTCTTATTTGACCTTTGAATTCTTTTTGAAACACTAATTGTAGATGTATTTTTTTGTGATTTATGATTTTCATATATAACATGGTTTGCCACAAATTGACTATGTGAAGATGCATATACATGATTTACACTATTATACCCTAGATGCCTTTATCTTGTAGATTAAATTTCCAATGTTATAATATTTTCATGTAATAGTTGATTCTAATTTTGTAAACCTATAATTGTCTTGTTCATATTGTTAATTTTATCACATAAAGTCTCACAAGTGTAAACCCTAGTTGTTTATGATTGAACATGTAGGCACACACCTTGTAGGGAAGAGGTTTGAATAAGTTGATTATGGGTAATAATGAAAATGGTGTAGGATGATTCATCTCACGGAGGAATTATATCATGGACTTGGTTATATGGAAAGTATCTATCACCCTCATAGAGATGTAGAGGAGAAGGAAACTATTTCATGAGTATAAGATATGACATTGAAAATTGAAACATAGTTATTAGCTTATGTGATAAATTATTTGTGTGATGGGTTTGCTTCTTACTTGAATTCCACATGGGAGAAAGATAACATGCTATAAGATATGACATGTATTTCAATTGAGATAAATAATCATCTATACATGTGTTTATGTCTTTTCTAAGTTCATTTTGAATTAAAGGGAATAAGCATGCAAATGAAAGTATTAAAATTTATAACAAAAAGTGATTAATTTCTTATGTAATTGTTATCATGATTGTATGAAGTATAAATTAGAAGATATATGAATCTAAAATTTGAAAATAGAAAAAATATACAAACCCTAAGTGTGTCTAGGGTTAGGGTTTTGTTGAACAAGGGTTATTTTTTAAAGAATTAAATTATATTTAAATAAATGGAACCTTAATGTGAAATTGATTTAATTAGATAGGTTTTCTAAAAAAATAAAAAAAAATAAAATTATGAATCCCTAAATTATTGCACAAAAATTGGAATTAATAAAAGCTAGGGTTTGAAGCAATATTTGAAGTAAGTCAATTTCACCAAATGATTTAACTTTTTAGGGGATTAGATGTGTAATACATAAGTTAGATTTAAGGGATGAGATGTCTAAATAATTTAAATAATATGAAATAATTAAGCATTGATTTGCTATGGATTTTTACCTTATTTAAATTTCTAGAAATAATAATAAATATGCTCAAATAGAGACTTATCTAGAAAGTGATTATTGTAGATGATCTAGTTTCTAAAAACTAGGTTATAGATAGTTCTGAATGTCATCAATAGGGTCCTAAGATCTATTTGCTCACTGGACAATATCACCTTACTTGGAAAATAGTGCCATATTATTGTAGTGTCCACAAAGTGGAACTAGTGTCCTCTTTGCATGGTTGTTACTATTTTTTGGGATCACTTGCACCTATTTTTTCAGATCTTGTTCTTATGCACATGAAATCTAAAACTCTATGTTTTCCCTAGAAAACTTGATTTAGTGTGAAAACCTTAATCCTCCTTCCATGTATATCATGATCAATAAATATGTGTTTATTAGTAATATACTTTATACATCCTCAACACCCCATTGTGAAGAGAGTTAACTACATACCAATACTTTGAGGAGGAATCAAGCCCAATGTAGTTCTCCGACCTAGTGCTTGGTGCAAGTGAAAGTGAATACTATAATGAGAGTGGTCTTGAATGCTTTGCATGTACTTTAGATTTTAAATCTTTGAAATATAAGAATTAAATAGGTGGTGGGTTAAATGTAGTAAAAATCAAGGTACAGAAACTCTTTATCAAAGTCAAGACACTAAAATTTAATTTATCAAAAGAAGAAGACTTTTGACATTAAATACTATGAAGAACTTATCTAACCACATAAATCTTAGGTTATCAAATTAAGTACAAAAAACATCCTATGAAGGCTATATGCATGAAAATTAAAATGGACCTACCTTCCCATAATGTGTTCCACATTCCTTAGGACCCCTTATAGAGTCTTTGATCTACTAAAAATATTGGGTACTTGTATGAGAAAGTAAGTAGCTTTATATATTTTGAATTATCCTATCCCAATCTACTAGCCTACTACACTATAATTGAACTTGAATCTACTATGAGGCCAAATGTAGAGTTTGATCTTTTATTGGGGATAAGATATGTGTTATAAATCATATGTTTTAGTGTGATGTTAAATTTTAGATTTTAGATTTTAATTTTGATCATTGCCTTTTATAAATGATTTGGATTTTAACTTTGTGATGGATTTTTCTACTCCTCTTCCATATGGATTTAGAGAACCAAACATGGGTGATAAAAATGACTATCATTTGAAAACTTTGAACTTGATAGTTAATAAAGAGGACTTAGAGAGCATGGTGTATAATAGCCTTTTTTATTCATGTGAAATAAAAGTGCTATCTTGAGTTTGACCTTAATTTATCCAAAGTGTAATGAAAGGGAGGGAAATCAAGGGGAAATGAACATGATATGATTTGAGTTACCTCAAATCATTAAAAATGTGACAATGTGAAAGGGATAAAATGGTAGGTAAGTAGGATTCATTATCATAAGAATATATGTAAGTTTACGGGAACATGATAACATAGTTTATTGTACAAGTTTTATCTAAAAAAGAAACAAAAATAAAGGCTAAGAATATGGATTCATAAACTTTTAACCATGTATGAACATTCTAAAAAGAACATTCAATTTTCAAAAAATTTTGAAATAGTATATAGATTTTATGAGGAGAGTTTGATCCTATCCATGGTCTTACTTTAAAAATGATAAAGGAAAAACCCAAGTGATTGAAAAAGTGAAAAATGGTATTTGTAAGGTATGTTTGGTCTTATCCATGGTCTTACACTGTAACTCACAAAAGAAAGAAGAGAAAAAGGTATTTGTAAAATAACAAACTTATGATCAAAGAGAAAAGGCATGAAGAATGGATGTATGAGAAAAAAAGGTATTCATGAGGAAAATTGGGTCCTATCCATGGTATTAAAATGTAACTCATAAATTTAAATGAAAAATAGAAACCAAAGCACCATAAAAGGGGACTAAGGTTTGTGTATAGAATAAACTACTAAAAAGGAGAGATCCTTGGAGAATCCCTACATGAAATTTTAGTAGGGAGATATTTAAGCAAAATATTTATTCAAAAATTTTACATTAGTGAGATCTTTGAAAACTTGGCCTTCATTAGTTTGGAGACAATAAGTACTAGTAAAAAGAATGTCTTTTACTAAGGGCCCCACCATTTTTGGGCATATTTTCCTTCTTTATCATGTGTGTAATCTAATTTTAGGACTAAATAGCCAATATTAAATCTATGTACTTTAACCTTTTTATTATGTTATTTAGCAATGAGATCCTTGTATTGGTGGTTACATTGTAAAATAGACAAATGATGTTCATCAAGAAATTCTAAGGCATGAATATGAGCTCCACATAGTTATTCATCAGTAATGATACCATGAAGAGATATACATAAATATGGGAGTTTTGTTTCTAATGGGAAAACTGAATTAGAACCATATACTATTGAGAATGGCATTTCCCCAATGTAAATACATATGTTAGTATGGTAGACCTAAAGTACAGGATATAAATGATGGTGTCAATTAGTACAAGTTTCTTGAATAGTCTTTTTTAAGATTTTGTTTATAATTTTATTAGTAACCTCTACTTGGACATTACATTGTGGATGGTAAGGTGTGGAAAATTTGTGAGAAATATTAAATTTAGCACATAAATATTTCATGTCTATATTTTTAAAATTACTACCGTTATCAAATATGGTAGTATGGGGAACTCCAAAATGAAAAATGGTTTGGTTAAGGATAAATTTATAAATAGTAGTTCTTATGAAATAAAAAGAGGCATGGTTTCTACCCATTTGGTAAAATATTTAGTAGTAGTAATGATGAAGACATGACCATCTTGTAACTGAGGTAATTTACCAATGAATTCTAATCCCCATATAGAGAATGGGCATGGAGACTCCACTATTTAGAGCTCAACTGGTGGTGAGTCAATTAGATCATCATGGAGTTGACAAAGATTACACTTTTTAGCAAAATTAATAGCATCTTTTTTCTAAAGTATGCCAAAAGTAACCCATAAGTATGCATTTATGGATTGTATCATGTCCATTATAGTGATCACCACAAATGCCCCTATGTTCCTATTTGAGGAGAGTAGTAACTTAAATTTCACCATGGATTAGGGTAACCTTTTATATTATGGTAGTAAAGGGTGTTATATAGAAATACATACTTAAAATCTTGTTTACGTATTCTATTCTTTTAATGAGAACCTATGTCTAGAGGGTAAGTTTTATTTTCAATAAATTGGATTCTATTTTTATACCATGGTCTTTGTCAAATATGTATAGACTCAATGTGACAGACAAATTAATTGTTTGGTTTGATAGAAGAAGTTGATTTTATTATTTGGATAAGAAATTTAAAATCATTAAGTATATGATGAGGGTGAAATAGATATGCTTATGAAGCAAGAGAATCAACTATGGAATTTTGATCTCTTGGAATGAGATCAATGGTAAAAAAAGAAAAAAAAAATTGTTGGTAAGTATGGTATACATTTTATGATATGTGCTTATATTTTCACTTTTACATTCATAATCACCATTAACCTGGCAAAAGATAAGTTGTGAGTCACCCAATTTTTTTAAATATGGTATATCTAAGTCAAGTGTTATTTTCATGCCTTATATTAGATATTCATATTCATCCATGTTGTTAGTGACATCAAAATTTAATTAAAATTCCAAATGTATGATTTTACCATGTGGGTTTGTGAGAATACATCCCACCCGAGCTTTTTGGAGGCATTTGGCACCATCAAAGTGGAGGACCTAGGGGTCTTCATGAAAATATATGGTAAATTCATGGAATTATTAGATAACTACTTTGGATTTGGGAGTGATATTGGTATCTTATTGATTATTTTCTTCTAAATTAGTAATGAAATTATAGAAATAATCTTTAAAAGAGATAACCTAGTTATGACCTTTACTATAAAGAATGTTATCATCAGAGAGATTATATTGAAGGTGATTTATGGCTAGTAAAGGTCCCATCATAATTTGGTTGGATTTGACTTGTACTTTGATAGACATTTGTGTAACAATTTGTAGGTTGAATTCCATCAGGAGGACCATCCATTTTCCAATTATGATTTGGATAAGAAATGATGAAGCGGATCAGAATGAACTATGATATAGATTGTCTGGTAGAACATATAATTATGGATATTTTTATATAATAAATATAGAGAAAATAAATCACACTCTACTTTGGTATAACATTTTTCATAATCAATGAATCCTCAACTAATTTAATAAATAGTGTACTCTCTAGCAATATGATATTGTTGGGAAAGCATTGCCCCAAATGAAATGGGGATAGACAAGGTATATAATATCAAGGGATGGTCATTTGAAGGTGGTAGAATAGTAGGAGAGTGGATCAAATATTATTTCATGTTATCAATATATTTTTGGAATGAACCTATCCATTCTTGATCATTACCTTTTTTGAGAAGGGAATTGAAAAAGTATATATGGTAAGCCCTTTCTGGGATGAACCATTGAATTGCCTCAAGTTTTCCAAGGTAAGTTCATATGTCAAGAATGGATTGAGGAATAAGCATGTTGATGATAGAATTTATTTTGGCTTATTTGACATCAATGCCTCAAAGAGAGACTAAGAACACTAAAACTTTACCATATGTAAATCCAAATACACATTTTTATGGGTTAAGTCTAACTTTATATTTTATTGATTGATCAAAAATGATATCTAGATTGATGATTTACATTATATTAATTTTACATTTGGCAATGAGATCATTAACGTAGGTTTCCACTATCTTGTGTGTAAGATCATGGAAACTATGGGTCATTTCATGTTGATAGGTTACTCCGGTGCTTTTAAAACCTAAAGGCATTTTGACATAACAATAGGTAGCCCATTATATAGTAAATTTTGTTTTATGTTGGTCTTTAGGTGCTATTTGAATTTGGTTATAGCTTAAGAAACCATCCATAAGTGATAACATTTCATATTTGGCAGTGGAATCTACTATAATATCTATTTAAGGAAATGGGAAGTTATCTTTTGGACATGCTAGGTTAAGATTACAAAAATAAATGCATATATGAATGACCATGGTCAATGTTTTGTAAATGGGAATGATGTTTGATACCCATCTAGAATAGTCAACAAGTTCTATGAATTTAGCATTCAAAAATTTAATAATTTCTTTGTGATATAATGTAGAAATCTTGGGTGGAAATCCTTGTTATTTTTTTATAACAACTTTTGCATCTAGGTAAGTGATGATATTATGTACAATGATACTATGATCAATACCTAGAATATCTTCATATGACCAAGCAAATGTTTCATGATACTTATCAAGGAATAAGCTAAAGTTATCATGTTCTATTGTTGTGACTTATTTAGAGATAGTGATAGGTCAAGGACATGCTGGTGTATCATATTCTATTACTTTGGTTTATTCAATGAACATATAATTTCCATCTTAGAAATGATATGGATCATGAGGAAGATAAGAAATAGGATTTATTTTAGGATCCACACTAGTAATGAAATTATTAAAGTAAGAAGCCTTTTGTGTGAATCTTCCATGTTTATGATGTTTTTGGGGAAGTTGAGGTTCTATAGCATGGATTAAATTAAGTATAGCTTCATCACTATGGAAAGTGGGTAATGGTCCATAGTATCCAACATGTAATTCAAGATCAATGATCTTTTACCATTGTAATAATATTCAAAATGTATTTTTAATACATTTGTGGCTTTAACATCTAAGGTAATTTCAAGTATAGGTGTGATTTTCAATTGAGGTTGAGTGGATTCAATTATATTGGTGATAGGTGTGTTAATTTGTGTTGAATATGGAGGTTCAATTTAATATAGGTGGATAGCCTTAGTGGTATCTATGAAATCATGAGAAGGAAGAAAAGTTGGTAGATTGTTTAGTTTTATGAAAGGTATAGGAGGTTTAGAAATTTATAAACTTTTTAGGGATGAGATTTGTTCAAGTACCCATGGGGTATCTAGAAGTGGAGGATTAATGGGAGATACATGACTTTTAGGTTATTATTCAATATTAATATATATGTGAATGACATAAAAATAATTGTTGAAGTTATGTATTTTGATAATGTCTATTGATAGTGTTGTCTATATAAGTCTTATGATTAATCTTGAGCCATGATATAATTATCATCATATATGTGGGAGATAGTGCATGCATTTGTCTCTAAGGGAAAATCATAAGTAGATGCACCTAAATCATTAGAATTTTAGTGTGACATTACTAAAGTATGTTGAAATAATTTGGCCACTCCACACTCATCACATGTGAAATCATATTATATGTAAGAAGTTTTGTGTGCATTACATGGAGGAAGAATTTTAGTGATGTCATCAATTAGAGGGATGGTACGACCATGTGAAATCAAAGGAGGAATCCACTCTAAAATTCAAGGAGTTAATTTAGTGGTATTATAAGTATTTTGTAATTCATTAGGTTCATCATCATCATAATTAGCAAGAGTTACATATAAATCTAGATTCATGTTAATAAATTTAGGTAGAGATGCACTATTAATGCATGGAATGGTTGGAATCTGACATTGAGATTTGGGGTTTGGTAGTTGGATACTCCATGGATATATATCAGCCTCATATTTATAATGTTTATCATTATGGATGAATTTAGTACATTGAATACTTAAGCAGGTAATAGCCCTCATACAAAGTGTCCGTGGGTAACCTAAGAGTATATTGTAAGATAGTGATAAATCAAGGACCATGAACTTTGTACATGTGGTATTGGGTCCAATAGTGAGGGGGATCTAAATACAATAAAGTGTCTTTTGATTTGTCTTATAAAATAATCAACATGTGAAATGAGTTTATTTAAGGTGATCTTTGGTATATCCTAGTTGTTTAATTAACTAAAGGGAGGTAACATTAACTCCCCACCCTTCATCTACTAATTTTTTTTGAATAAGGGTGGTATTAATTACAATTTTAATGAATATAGATGGATCATTAGCTTGAAAAATAATTTAAGTTTTAATCATGTCTTAAATAAATTATTTGGAAGGTTTAAAAGAGGTATAAATAGTTTCAATAATATGCACTTCTATTATGTGAAGGGTCTTGAGGAGGTTTGTCCACATCAAGGGATGGTGGTTCTTTAATGTCTTATAATTGTTGCATTGGAAATTTATGATAATATGGATAGGTAAAAATTAACTCCATGAGGGATATTTTACAGGGAATTGAATTAAATTCTTCCAAGAAATTATAATGAGATTTAGAAGATGAAGAACCAACACAAGGTTTAGGATATACAATGGTTTTTTTAAGAATAGGAGAAGTAGATAGAGTTTATGGTTGTGGGAGTGTTTATTCATTTAGTTCATAAGGTATGGTATTTTTAGTTGTGGTATATTTAGGTAATAGTTCTTCAGTTGCTAGTTTTTTAGGCTTAGTGATATGATCTTTATGGGTGGGTTTGCATCTATAATCGACTTTGGTTGCATTAAAATATCGAGAATTGGTATAAAATTGGTCATAATCAGCATCAATTGCACATATATGTTCATTTGAATGTTGTGGTTAGATGTAGAATTTTTTTTAGAGGTTTAGATGATGAAGGATTGGTAAATTGTTTCTTTTGAGAGGCTTTGGCATAATCATGATGGTGTATTTTAATCATAGTATCATGATTGAATGTATATCCTAGCATAAAAGAAATGGAAATTTGAGGAGCCCATGAAATGTTTCATGATAATTATCCACATTAGTGTGAAATCAACAAAACTTGTTAGGATCATACCATGTATGTGGATTATTAGTATAGGTGAAAGGTTTAGAAAGAGATAATAGTTAATTCATTTATTAAACTATTAATGGTTCATGGGAAGCTTGATGGTTATCCACTTTGAATACTCCTATTTTATTTTAGGAGGATTATTAGTAATCACATTAGTGGAGTTTTAGAAATATCCCTTGATGGATTTATGGTTGGGCTCAAAAATTTTCATAAGAAAGTCTTGTTGTTTAGCTTGATCAATTGCATCATATAGAGTTTGAGGCAAAAAATTTTAAACTTTATGTTGAATGGAAGGTGTTAAGGTGGTTATAAATAGTTTAAATAAGTTATCATCAGTCATGTTATGATTAGCTTTTTGAAACAAATATTTCCATCATTTAATGAAGTCATGACCTGATTCAGAAGGGGATTGTTTAGTATTGATAGAATGACTATGGCAATTTTTAGGGAGATCATTATGTTAAAATTGTTTTATTATAGGATTGAGTAAATCCTTGAGTTTACATATGGAATGTTGAAGGAGTTGACTATACCATTATATTAAATCTCTTATGAATGTTTTGACTAGGAGTTTGGTGGTAGCAAAGCCATTGGTTTGAATCCACTCTTTGTAAAGAGCACCAAATACTTTAAAGAAAGATGCAAGGTCTTTTTTCCCATCATATTTAATAGTTGGAGAGATATTTCCAATATTATTAGAAATAATGAAGGGAGATAAAGTTTCATTTTGTATATTTTAAAGCATCTTATTATGAATAAGGGTTAGATAATGATATTTCCTTTGGAATCTCTAAGAGGTGGAGGGATAAAATTTTGGGTATTTTGAGGTAATTGAATATGATGTTGATTAGCCATGTTTAATAAATGATGTTGCATTTGCATCATTTGATAAGTATTATATGTTTGCATAATATTCATTTATTATACTATTTGTGCAATAATTTAAGTGGTGTCAATTGGTGGATTGGGATTATTAGTGTTTAAAGGTGATTTTTTAAGGTTGGTAGGAAGAGCATTCCCTAAATTGGTGTTAGGGGATGGGTTATTGTGTGGAGTATTGTTGGTGTTTAAATGATTTCTTATGGGGTTATTGGTTAAGCTTATGTCAATTTCCCCTATAGTGTAATAAGGTTTTTAGAGAGAGAATTGTCTTGAGAAGTGTGAAAAGGATATGATCCATCGATGTCATCAATTGGGGTAATTTGAACCATATTGTAGTTCATAGATGAAGGGTGAGATAAGGTACACCAAGAGTGAGCATCTTCTTGGGTAATGAAGAAAGGAAGGAAAGAATACCCCTTATATCATCTAAATCAATTAAGGTTATCCAAAAGTATTCTAATAAGAGATTTCATGATGTTTGGAATGAGGATCTAAGACTAAAGAGAAAAGGTGAAATATAAGAGAAAAGTCGGCTAGATACTAAACTAAATTGGCTAAGCATTATTTAAAGACAAAAAATTGAATTAGCCAAGTGATACAAGACTGATCAGGTTGACTGAGTTCAAAATAAAAACCAATAAAATGTCTGGGAAAAGACACAATTAAGTGGGTTGACTATATTATGTAGAAGGGGAAAAACACCAGCCTATGAGAGACTAGGTTGAATAGAATGACTATGTCCTATCAAAAGGAGAATTGATAAAATTGTGAAAGATTAAGTTAAACATAATGATTGTGTTCTATAGAAATAAAAAACTATGGGAGATATAGTCAAGTGGGCCAACTATGTTATAAGGGAAAAGATAGGTTTTGATAGTTATGAATCTTAATGATCTAGTGCTATTTAGTAAAAAAATTGAAATTAACACATAAATAACTAGGTCAAACCAATAGATCTAGTTATGACACATATCACAAACCTTATACCAATGCTAGCTAATATAATTTTTTCAATACAAAACATAATTAACAAAGATAAACCATCAATGCTTAAAATATAAATGCTAATCTATGTGGTCATTCCTAAATGTTTTAAACTATAATTTTAGAAATAAATGTGATAGGGAATTTGGATTTAGAAAAAAACTAGAAATGTATGCTAAATACGGTTTTAGGTTTTTAAGGCTAAAAGTGATCTTTATTGGTGATGGTACTAGCTTGGTATTGGGCCTACCCTTTCACTTCACAATCCCATAATGATAAGGATGTCAGGTTCTTCACTAATAGATACTATCAACCATGTATTTATACTCATCCATAAAATTGAGTTAGCTTTCCAATTGGTGATGAAATCCAAGTAGGTAGACCTTGGCTAGAATTTGTTTAATTATTTTTTGATATTTTTTATTTGGAAGTGTGTGAATAAAATAAAAATAAGTGTGACTAAATTGATAAGTTAGACCTTCCTATTTAGTCTGTGTGTTATAATAAGAAATAAAATTAAAGATGAATTAAATACTAGTAATTTTAATTAATTCTTTTACTTGAAGAGTACAAGGTTGATCTGGTCAATCGAGTATGTATAAAATACATAATAGAATTGACTGGTTTGATTCTATCTATTAAATAAAAGGCCAAAAAAACATAGTCAATCAAGTCGATTGAGTATCCTAGGAAAGAAGTAACTACATAATTAAATTTATCTATTTGATTTAATTTAATTTGGTGTTACAATTTTATATACTAAAAACTATGAAAAACATGATTGAAATGGTGAAATATAAATGACAAAGTTGCTGAGAATGAACCTAATGATTTTAATGATGTTTAATTTACTAATAGTGTGCCGTTTAGATGAATTTTTTTAACCTACTAAGAATAGGTTGATTAAGTCTAAGAACCTATATGCAAAGAAGTGAACTGAGTTAAGAAGATTCGATCTAGTGATGTAAAAATTAAATAAATTATAAATTATAATAAATAAAAGTGTGAAATAAAACTAGCTAGGTTTAGCTCACATAAAGTTCACCAGAATATATACAAGGGAAAGAGAAGTTAATATATAAATCAATCCGAGCTTGGATAAGATAAATCAAACTAGTCATTCAACTTGTTGATACATTTATACAATTAAGGTTATGACCAATATGGATCCTATATACCTAACTAAAGGGTCTCTTACCACACAATATCACTAGAGAGGGTCCAAAGGCTCTAGTTGAGCTATACCACACAGTAACCCTAGCTAGGTCCTACAGTTCCTAACAATGTAAAAAGTAAAATCTAATCTAGTTGTTTCCAAATCTCATGGCATAGATGGAGGATAATAAACATAAAATTAAACATGAAAATATTAACTCTACTCAAATCAAAGTATAGGTGATCCTGAACATGGAGAGATAAATACAATCATAATCCAATACATGAAAATATACCTACTAATAAAAGAGGAGTAAGAGTTAGGAATAGTTAACTTGAAGAAAAACCAATTTAGCCTCAGTATATCCCTTGAATAATGGTTATTTTCAATAGGTTATTATGTTTCATAAGGATAAAAAAGATAGGTCAGCTCTAGGGTATAAGCCTTTTCCTATGCATCCAAAAGACTTTTCCTACAAGCCAATATTCTTCTCTCTAAAAGAAATATGAAACCCTAGGTAATGAATCCTCAAATATAATGGTAGATAACTAGATACATAAAAATTAATGATTCTCTATCTATCTCTCTTTAAAATGGGGTAAAATATGTGTATATATATCTATATCTAACCCTAAACCCTTATAAATTTTTAATTGACACACTCGGCCTAGTTGACCTAGTTATTTAGTAAATAGAAAAGTTAAGTCCTAGATTAAATCTAATGGGCCAAATCAGTCCAATAATGTGCTCAAATCATAAAATAGGTTTGACCCATTATCTTCTATTTTGAGGATGGTAAAAATAAGTTTTGGCTTACGTAGGGGTTATTTGAGGTGGCGAATTACTAGGAAGAGCATGTAAGGGAGGTGTAAAATATTAGGGAAACATATAAGAGGTACTTGTGTTGGTTTTTAGTTGTGGTAAAAGGAACAAACATATTTTGAATCACCAGTGGTCTACCCACCCATTTCCTAGTGTATCCTTTAAGGCATGCACACAAATATGTTGAGATTCGATGGATTCCTAGAAGACAGAAATCATCAATAATTGATAAAGTTTAAAAATATTATGTGTATACATACTTTAGGTGAGAGAAATATGTGGTCTTGATTTCCTCCTTAGATAATTATATACATAGGCAATGATCAATAAGTAAAGGGGTGATTGAGGTTAGATGAGCCCATTACACTCACATATGTTTATTATAATGTTTCAAGCTATTAAAATCAAATAATGGTTTTAAATAAAATAGAATAAAAAATAATTATTTACATATGGCCAAACCCTATTATAGATATCTAATATTCCTCATCATTTTAAGGCACAACATATACAATAATTAGCTTTTATGTATAGTGAATTGGGACCATTTTATAGTCAATGGACTCATTCACACTACAACTCTTTCCACTTGTAGTGTGCATGTCTAGACACATCTACTTATTGGAATCTGAATTAATAAGGTGGGGGGGGGGGTGAATTAGTCTTCAAAATTTTCTTTCAATTACACTTAATAAATCGTGAACCACTCAAATAAACATAAATATATACCAAGTGTAAATAACTATCTACATAAGCATGAAACAAAAGAACACATCATATATATGGGAAACCCTCTAGGGGAAGAGAACCCACTGATCTCTGCAAATGGAATATAGTCTTATAAGTCAAAAACTAGGTTTAGTGAAGTACCAACTCCACATGGAGCACCAACCCCAACTATCGAAGCACCCACTTGAATAGGCTTTATGAAGTAACCACTTGCAAGGAGGCAAAAACCCCCTAGATGAATCAACACTAACTCAACCACCTAATTTATTTTATCACCTTCAAAACAATATGTTTCTCAACTAATAAAATTTTAATACCTCTTCAACTCTTCGTATTCTTATCCCTCTCAAACTACCTTTTAGGCCTCTTCACTGAACTAGGTCTCTTCAAGACTGATTAGGTTATATGGCCTTGATATTCATATTTAGAAACATTGTCATATATTTATTATAGATCCTATACACTCCTCTTATAGTATACATGAACTCCTACTCAACAATGTGTTATTTCATTCTCTTTCCCACAAATTACTCAAATAGGTCTAAAACTACTTTGTATATATACCATTCCTTGCTCATATACCACTTAGTCAGTCATATAATAGGTCTTAGGACATCTTATAGACATGAATAAAATGATCTTTGAGTCTTTTTTCATCTGAAATGACTCAATTAAGCCTCATTTCACTTTTAGGTCTCATGTTATAGTCATATAAAATGTAAAATTGGATGACTTAAGCATGGTTAATGACACCCAATCAATAGGCCTTTGTACTTGCTTACACAACCCTTTGAGGCTATTCTTTCACTAATTCCCAATCATCCACAGCCTTTCAAACTTAACCATTATAGACACAAGTGGATGTTTCAATCCTAGATCCATCCCCTTATGTCTCATTCCCTTAGGACAACAATGCTTAACTTGGTTAGGAGAATTGAAACCTAGGGTGTCCTAATTTTGGCACTATTGTCTAAGTGCAAAATTAGTCCTAATAGTCATATTATTTTGGATCATTATCCTTTTTATTGTCAACATAATGTGAATTCATTTAACCCATGATCATTAATCCCTCTATGAAAGGCCATTTAAACTCTATTTAGAAGGATGAACACTCATTTAGAAGAGAAAAGTAAGACTACAAGAAAATACACTCAAGCACTCTTCCCTATTCTCTACATACAGCCTTCCAAGATCATTTAAATCTTATTAAATCCTTTGTATCAATCTCTAACCATCTTAATTATATCCAATTTTTCATCTATTTTCATTATTCATAAACAATTACACTAAGAACTTCAATGGCAAAAATACATTAGCTTGATCGCTCATCAGAGTATTGATATGTAGGTAGTGTGCCCACACATAAGGTGTGAAGTGCATCCAACATATCCTTTACATGCTAACCCCTTCTCTATATTTTTTAATTTTCCATTCAAGTTGAAGCACAAAGAGCTCTATAGACTTCCAGGATTTAATATTTCACTGATAGGGTAACACAAACATGTCAAACAAAACCCAAAAAACTTAAGACACCTAGACAATATAACCATAAAAGGAATAAAACATAAATAGTATGGTGTATTACTTTTATCACTCCTATCCAATCTAGAAATGAACATCAGAATCCATTTTTTGATAGTTTCCCAATCCTACCACAATATCAAACCTTATCTTAGATTGGATCGTTTAGAATAAGCTACGTTAGATTTCTCTTATTTATTACTATATTTATAAAAGGAAAAAATAAAAATCTATTTACACAAATAAGTATCTTAATTCTTACATATTATTCAATAATTTAATTTTCTAAGACATTTTTATTTAATTAGGAATAAAACCCCATTATTTTGAAAATAATAAAATGCATGGAGACCTAATAGGCCTTCTTACACATACGTTACTCTTTGCCTTCCTTAGAACACTTTAAAACTCCAAAAATAGTAGAAAAATATCATATAATAATAAAATATACCCATAATAATGTATTTTATGCTGCTATATATATATATATATATATATATATATATATATATATATATATATATATATATATATATATATATATATATATATATATATACAATAAATCACTACTTGATACCTTCTATTAGCACTATTCATAGTAGGCCTTTGAACACATTAAAAAGTTTGTATTGAATAAATAAAGAAAAAAAATCATATAATCAAACAAAAATTACAATAAATAAATTATAAATAACCTTCATGATGTAAAAAATATCACCATATACATTAAACACTTCAACTTAGGGCATGGAGCTTCAAAAACACTGCTATAACTTACTCAAAAATGCTAGTTTTCCTCAAAGACCAGTCATGGTGACTCAAACCTCCAGTACATATATATACAATTTAAAATAATATAAATTAATTAAAATTATCTTATAACATCTAAAAACCATTGTAAAATATAAACATAATATGTTCTAGTGGAAACTATTGGTCTTACAGACTAATTTGTTAACCTTGGTACACACAGACCTCATTGAGTAAGACAAGCTATTTTGGATTCATCACTATATATAACTTATAAGTTATATAAAAAGAATTAATAATACATAATACTATAAAAAAACATATACATGCACTTGGTTTCAACATTATATTATGAAAACACATCCCTATTTATCTTCTCACTACTGCCTAGGTTTTTCACTATTTGCACCATTAGACCTGTTAGTGACTAGCTAACTTGGATGACTAGTTTAGCATAATTGAGGGATAAAACATATATATAAACCCTCATGTACATGATACATGAGTATATACATTACTCTTTTATCCATTTTGTTACTATGTCCAATGCAACTTTTGATTTCTACAGTAACTTCTTTAGAAATAAGACTGTAACTCAACTTTTCTCTCTCCTCTTTCCAACTAATACCACCTAGATGTACCTAGGAGAGCATAATACAAGATAAAAAATTTTACCTAAGAATATGAATTTATTATAGGTATTTTTATCAACATCTTCAACATTAGGTCCTTATTATGGTTCTAAGAGGGTTTAAACTTGTTTCCACTCTTAACAGTCATTCATAAAGCTTATCCCCTTAATACAAAAACTAATGCCTAAAATTTTAATCTAGGTCCATTACCCATTTACCATGAATTTCTTAGGTTCCAATTAAAATGTTTTAAGAGCTAATGAGTATAATAAAATCCTTCTCAAGTTGAGAATCCTTCATTCTGAGCACTCGAGAGACCTCCAAAAAACTTTTTATGCCATGTCCTTGACACTACGACCTCAAACTACATGAAAAAAATTGAAAAAATAAAAATCACCTCTAAAAATTTCTACATGATATAAAACACCTTTAAATATGATCATCACCCCTCATTAGGCCACACTCATTTTCTTTCCTCTCTAGACCTTGACCTAAAAACCACATTAGGCCTTAAGATTCACCTTCATGCCTCTTTCCATGCACTCTCCACCTTACTCACATACTCAAGAAACCTATATAAATATTAAAAAATTACCATACATCCTTTATATGCCTTGAAAATAGATCATGATACGTCATAAGGACAGGCAAGGTCTAGGAGTGGTCTAGATGTAGACTTGGTCTAAAGGTCCTACCCTTGTAGGTTTACCTTGAAAATTTAATGAGTGTTATAATGCCTCACATATATTATCAAACAACCTCATAAAATAACTAATTCCTATGTGTACTCATCTCATTAAGCCACCATGCTCAAATCTTCTAACAAGGTCTCTTCATGATATGACTTGGCTTAGGGTACTTAAGCACTTGACCTGAATGACTTGTACCTTCATGTATTTGTCAAAAATGGAAATAAGATAAGAACACTCATAAACATATCAATACTCTCTTTCAAACTACATAACTTTAATGCTTATAATCTTATCATAACATACATTTTCAACCACCCTTGCTCATAGTAACACTCTTACAGACCTATTTATCATCATACCATCATAAGGACCTTCAATGACAATAATAAAAACTTCCATTCTAACTTGAACCTTGACATAAACCATCACATCAAACAATATAAAATATAATGATTAACAATATCTCCTTATCATATCATGCACATACCTCTTTATGTTAGGACTAGGCTCATGACTAGGCTTCTTATGTAACTTGACATCAATGACCTGTACCTTCATATAACCATAAGTTATTAATTAACTTAAAATTATATATTTCTTTCAAATTCTCTCTTACCTTCAAATGCATATTTTCACATTGTTTCCTTGTCACATCAATCTCAAAAGCTCATACCTCAAATATCACTCACCATGCATCTTCACTAGATGCACCTTCACATTAATGATATCAACCTTGGCATCAATGAAAACAATTATTAACACTAATTATACCTATTATATATCATTTATATATTCCCATTTTCTTTGTATTTTTTTTCACAATAATAAGTCACAACCAACTGATACAAGTCTATAGTCTACATATTAGAATTCCCTATGTCATCATCCCCTTATACTAAATTTGTCCATATTGTATTTTTATTCGTAATTACAATAATGAACATATAGAATCACCCATTATTTTGATTTATGATTTTATATAATTATAACATAAAAAAAATTAGCAAGCAAGAAAATTATATTTATTTTTAATATTTTTTTGAAAAATAGTAACCTTCCATGTTTAGTAATTTGTCAAAATTAAAATAGTTGAATAATGTATATCTTTAGCATTCTGATATTTCTAATTTTACATATATTAAAAAAAATTAAAATTATTATTTTTAATCAAAAATAGTGTTAAACATATAGGTGAACCTGAACTATCATTTTTGAGCCTTTGTTTTATGATTTCACTTTTAAATTTTAACTTTCATTTTTCTTTATTTTCTTAGAAGTTGTGTTATAGTAATTTTCAAGCTCATGGGAGATGAAATTTTGGGAAAATTGGTTGTCATTTTTACCCATGCCATGGTGTGAGTGGTACTAACCAAATACTTAAGCTATTGTAAAAAACTATTCACATTTTTTATATCTCCACGTACCTCATGGTGTATTGGAAATGACTATTGTTTTTATTTTTAGCCATAGGAAGATTTCGACCATTTTTTCTTCTAGTGCAATGGTAAGTTATTAACCTAGGGAAGTTAATCTCAATGTACCTTACATATGAGATAGTGTGTCTAAGGGAATGATGTATTCATTTTTAGTTAGTGCATTCATGATTGTATTCATAATGTATGACTGGGATCAGTATCTCATAGAGCCTATAAATAAAACACCCATTGGATAGTTTGGACCCATTTTTATTTTATTTTACACCTTTCTCATTTAAATAGCATGATAAATTATTTACTGGTAGTAAGTTGAGTTATTTTTTTATATTCATTATATCTTAGTTTATTAAATATAAAATGGAATATCAATAATCAACCCCTAATGATCTTAACTCTTTAGATTTAGTATCATATAATAGTGATTTAATTTGGACTAACAAACTTAAAATACATAAGGATAAAATGACTAAAATGAAATATGAAGACTTAATCCACCTTGCTTGTCAAATACAAGCATCGTTAATAAAAATAATTGTAAATTTTAACATGACTTGGGAAAGATAATAGTCATACATTTACAATGTTAAAATGAGTACTCCACACCTTATTTATGGAATTATTATGGCTATTAAGACTTATAATGTTAATATACAAAAATAAAATGAAGTTAATGACAAATAATTCACTAAAAATCTTAATTCCAATCCACATAAGATCAATATATTCCTATACATTTCAAGTTATGATCAAAATAAATTAGTTTCAACCTCCACTTCAAATGCTCCAATTACTACTATTGTGTTTATACATATATCAACCCCTATAGTTATATGTGTCACCAACCCTAGCTATGGAGGCATCACTTGGTTTACAAATATTAACATTCATATTTATATAAAGGAATCATATACACCTCCCTTGATCACCACACAAGGTCCACTTCCAAATTTGCCTAATATATCCTCTCTTGAACAAATTTTTCTAGCCTTATATGTTAAATTATTTCAATTAGAGTAAGGTGTGTCCAAATCTACTCATTAAATAGACTCTCATATTCTACTTCACAACCTTTTTTCACTTGAAATATCCTCTTACCCAATACCTTTATATTTTTTATCACCTAAAATACTACATTACGATGGTAAATTTGATCGTGAACAACATCTTTGTTTATTTCATGTAGCATGTTTGGACTATGCTTACCAAGATCTTTCCAAAAAATCTCAAATACTATACACTTTAATGGTTCTATGATTTCCCACTTCAATTAGTTAAATAATTCAAATGATTAGTAGATAAAATTTTATCACATTTCTCATTTAACATTGGAGAAAAGTTATCTGATGCATAAATCATTAAACTCAATCAAGGTTTAAAGAGAAAATGTGTGACTATGTTATATGGTATAATAATAGGATAAAAAATATTAAAAACTATATGGTAGATAATGAATTAAAATATATATTTACTCAAAATTTATTATCACTACTCCATGAATCAATAATATTTGATAAATTTATATCTTTCAATTAGTTACACCACATAATCAAAGAAAGAGAAGTTAAGATTATAGCATTGAACAAGATAAAATATGCACCAAGTGTTCCATGTACATCATATGTGAAGTTGAAAATAAATCCAAAATACAAATTCAAATCTAAATAAAACCAAAATGAAACAAAATTAATAGTTAATTTTATTTCTTAACCATCAAACAAGCTTTAATTGGCAATTCTATTAGGATGAAATTTACAATGTTACCACAACCTCCTCATATCTTGTTATAACAACTTGTTGATTGAAATATTATATCTCTACATCCTACATTTGATATTTATTTAACTAAGCCTCAACCTAATGGATTTCATAGTAATGCATATTATGAATACCAAAGATGTATTAGGCATTCCATGAAAAAGTGTTATATGCTATGGCATAAAATACAAGATCTTATCGATGACAATTGATTTAAATTTTAAGAGTTTATAGACTTTAAGACCTAGGTTTTTAAAGGGTCTGAGTATATTAAATTAGGGTAAAAATATGAAATAAATAAAGCCACTAATTTGTGCAAGAATTAACCTAATTTTATATTTATAAAAATAGCAATAAATGACACATATAAGTACTTAGTTGGAAACTGACTGAGATAGATGATTTGGAGGATAAAAACTAGTGTAGAAGCATATCTAATTGTTAAAAATAGGATCGAGGTGTCAACAACCATCATGAATAGTAGCACTAAGGTGTGTCTTAATTTTAATGTTAATGTCTTTTTTTAGAAATGTATCTGATCTTCAAGGTAAACCTTTAGCTAAGTATGGCATACTTGTACCTATGTGGATGAGCTCTGATGCACTATTTGTACACTATTTTGAGTTTAGTTGTGAGAAAACCCTAGACCTCCATGTTGTTAGCGTGTTTAAATATTATAAGTAGAAAAACTTTGATGTTAGTTGGGTAGGCTGGACATCCTCAACACCTTGTTGTGTTGAGAGTTTCCTACATACCAATACTCCAAGGAGGGGTCAACCCTAATATAGTTATCTTTCATAAGTTATAGGTGAAATTGAAAGTGAATTTTAGTATTAGTGTTGAGTTAAGTACTTTGAATGAGGCTTGAGACTATAAATTTATGTATTAGAGCTTAGGATGACTATAAATGACTATATGTAGAGGTAGGGTAGAATAAGGATAAATAACCTTGATTGTGCATACATTTTTCTAAGCTTATTTGTGTATTTTTCATTTGATCTCCATATACTAGATTAAGGGCTAAAATTCATGTATTTACACTGATTTGGTGCTTGTTCAGGCTTTGAAATAGGTATAGTTTGACCCTAGGTGTCTTAGGAATTGGAAATATACTTGATGGGTTAAAACTTAGAAATAGACAATAATGTTGAAAATGGGACACTAGCATGGGGTGCTATTATCCAAAGATAATGCTAATGTCCATGTTACATAAAATAAGACACTAAGGGCTTGGATCCCTAGGGGAGGGTTTAGGACTAATTTTGAGATGTTTAAGGATATGTAAGGTCTACATAAAAGCTATATAATGGCCAAAAGAGGCCCTAAGATAGGTATAGGGCTAAGTTAGGTATGGTTGGTCTTAGGTGACACTCATTTCAATTAAGTGAAATTTTATATGACTACATTTCCCACTTTTTTTCTAGAAATATAGAAAAATGAAATGACTAGGATAAAGGAAAAAGAAGTATATCTAAACTTACCTATCAGGTGAAGCCCATGAATATGGGTCTAAATGTGGGAGTCATGTTTCATTGCATATCATAAAAATGAAACATGGATGAATCAATACTTACTTAAGAGGTATCAAAATCAAATACAAAACTATGTAAAGAGATAAGAGAGAGAGGAAAAGAATGAATACACCTCACTAGGTACATGAACCAATACAAAAACATGGTGACATACTATTTATGTGCATGTAGATAGTGATAAAATCAATTAATATACTGGACTAAGTAGATGGATTATGCAATCCCCATATATGGGTGGCTCAAGAAATCAATCCTATTTTCACTCCATCATTTTCCACCCCTACTCAGTGGATCATACATGATGAATAAATTAGATTGGACTAATTTCTTATCCAACCATCCTATGTAAGTGGCTCAAGAACTCAAAATAAGATATGACTCCATTATTTCCTACCCATGTGTAGTAGATACATCTATAAATGAAACTATTTAATATAATTATAACCATGTAGGATCACCCTAGGGCCATTTAGTAACTTTGAAATGAAAACCACCAAGGTGCCTCTCAAGCACTTAGGAATGTAGCTTAGGGATGTATAGAAATGTCAACCACTAAAGATGTAGTAAGGCATTAATATGGTGTGGTAACTAGTGGAAATGGTGTCTGAGGTATGAAAAATAGAGAATGACATGGAGATTACCATTCCATCTAAGATGAGCTAGTGAAAAACTGATCACGTGAAAATAATGTACCATAAAAATGCCCCCAATTTTGATATTTATGTATATAGATTCTAGGATAAATTGTAGAAATCTATGTCTGCTTATTTGAAACTAAAATGGGAGAGATCATTTCATACATGATGCCACTAATCTGAGTAAACTTGTTATGATTCTATGTAAAACTAAGTATAAACTAGTCAAATTTGATAACTTATGACTAAAATTATTTAAATCTAGGCTATAACTATTGTGTCATTCTATCAAATCTATAGTTTACTATTTTTGGGATATTGGATAGTAGCATTGTACCTTGGACAATATTTCATTTCACTAGTTTCCTAATTTTAATGCTAATGTCCTTATATATTTTTTCTATGTAAACTAAAATTGATTTTTGTTTGAATATGTTTCCTTATGTTTACTTGATTTTGAGATCTATAATTATGTGTGTGTGTCCTAAAAATTATTGTATGAGTCCATCTGGATGATCTAATCTATTTGTTAAACCCATATGATTACCTCTTTTGAGGGGAGTTGTTGTTCCTATGAAATAACTATCCTCAAAATAAAATCTCTACGTGATGTATGGTGGGATGAAAACATATAATATATGCATAATAAATCAATATAATGTATATAAATGACTTAAGAATATAAGATAATCTAGGCATAAGTTGCAACTATATGATTTATGCTATCTATAACATTCACAAAGTTGTTAAGATAGATATAAAAATGTGATCATGTGTTTGAATTGCATAATTTGAGAATATAATATATGTAAAATACTTAGGGGGATGGGGCATGATATCCATCAAGGAACCCAAATAGCAAGGGGAGATGCATGAAGGCACTCATCACATCTAAAACTGGGTACAACTATAACAAGAAATAGACTAGTGTCATGGACATGACACATACATGAAATCATACATATAACACACATGAGGCACACAAAGTTGGCAAGGGGGCATAATACAAGGGACATGAGAATGCATCACTAAATCTAAGAAAGAAATAAATGAAAGGATATATTCAAATGTCCACATGCATAAACAACAAGTAAGTTGGCTTATAGACACATGGAAGGACATGTTCAAATGTCTACATACATAATCAAGAAGGCACACACAAGGACATGAGCACATGAATATAGCATACATAATGAAAGGAATTGGCATAGAGTCATACAAAAATGGTATATTCGCATGCCCTAGAATAGGTATAAATCAAAGAGACACAATCAAGTCTAAAATAGGAAATTTATAAATGAGAGTATGCTTGAACAAGTGGTACAAATATGTAAAAAAGCAAAGACATACATAAACTGAGTCTATAGTAGTAGTTAGAATTTTTTTTTATTAGTATGTGATGATCAATATAAAGGTATAAAAACGCTAAATATGTGATATAGAGTATATAAAGATGTAACTTGGTAAACTAGAATCTATGTGGTATGATGCTCTAATGTGTTAATCTTTGAATAATGAATTTATGTATATGCCCCTAATGGGTAGATATTAGCAACTCTAAATCTGTGTGATGGACCTGAGTCTTGTAAGGACTTGTGAACACTTAACAAGAACAAATGAATTATGCATGTATAATACAAATGACTTTACTAAGATGGATAACATATGTAGTACTTGGAAAGTATAAAAAATGTAAATATTGATATGTAAATAATCTAAATTTTATGTTTTTTGAGCAATATTTGAATATTTTTGTATTTGGAGATTTTATATTATTTTTGTGTTTTTTGAGTATATATGCTATGTAAAAACAATCATGAAAATTAAAATATATATAATTATAAAAGTAAGAGAATTTTATGATATTAATGTCTAAATAAATATGAGTATGTATCAATGCATAGTAGTGCCTCTAGAAACTGTTTATTTTTTAAGTCACCCCCCTTAGTCGATGAAAGACTTGTCAAGACCATAAGATAAGTTGTTCACCTGTGAGGTTCCAAGCACTTGAAGTAAAGAAGGATGTGAAAATATGCTCCCCATTCTCACCTGTACCCAAGTGGTCAAGCACAAGTTTACATAGAAATACAATGAAGGCTTTCACCTATTATAAGAAAGGGTTACACATCATAGTGCATGATTCTTTTGTGTGTAGTCTAAAAGGAGCACATGTCTAAATATATATGCTCGCATGTTATATATGGTTGAGTAAGTAAGGTGTAAAATGAGTAGTTATATATCATGAAGAGTGTAATGAGTACATTCAATATTTATGCATGCCTATGCTCAAAGATATACCTACACCTATATAACATAGTTCTATGCTAGAGCATAGGATCCTACTCTTGTACCCTTGAATATCATAGGATGAAAACCTAAATATTTTCACCACCTCTTCTACACAATGATAATTTAAAATAACTCTCACACACACCACTAGTGTAAAATTACTTCTAAATTAAGGGCTATATGCACAAACTCTACATGCACATAGTGAACAAAGAGAGGAACATGCACTAAGTTTCATACTATGCATAATAGTGATGTGGAAAGCTAAATATGAAGTTAGAATAATAGGTGAAAAGTGGTATGGAGACGTAAAGAGGTATTTGGAGGTAGGTAAGTGAGGAACTTGGGGCATTCTTAGATCTAGTAAATTCATAAGTGGTTATTAGATATCATGACTTGAGTACACACCACCCTCAAACCTTGTTAGACAAATCTTTCATTCTTTTATGCAAACATGTATCTAGAGATGATCATGCCACTAAATCTAATCTAATCATTAAATAAACTTCAATAATCATGGCCACAATGTTTTAAAACAACTTAAGGATACATCTACCACCCCAAGTGGTGCATTTATTGTAAAATAGGCTTGTTCACTATAAAAGCTAGTTTTTTCACTTGTAAATGGGTTGACACTTTTTAACAACCTCACGTTACTATAATTTTCCCTCCATGAACACTTGAATTGGCTAAATCTAATAGATCAATGAGAATTAAGTTCACCTCTTTTTATTCTTGTAATGTTCTATGTGTTATTTGTGTTTGTTGATCCTTGACTATGGTTAAAATTCACCCATCTCATCGTTGTCCATTCCTACACCTTCACATTGAACTTGAAGCTCACTTACAGGTCATATCTTATGTGCACCATGGTCTATGTAGGCTTTATCTATGGATAACCTTCATCCCTCTTAATGTTGCATTGTGTTCTTACATCTCTATATAAAACACTAATACATTTAGAGTGACTTGGTGGAAAATGTGTGATATTATATTGTCCTAAAAGTTTTACACTGTGTTTATGGGATTATGAGAACTCACTCTATTATAGGTGCATCACCTTTTTACTTTCATCATTTCTTACCTTCTCCCTCCCCTTTTCCCTCAAGATCCTAGGTTTAGATTAGTGATAATTTAACTTTATACTCATTAGGCCTATACATTGGTCTTAAACTAGGTGTGATTAGAATAGAAGTAATTTGGCCTACTCCAGAGGACCATTTCAAGGAATGCAAGAGTCTCACACCTTGGGGACATTACCATCATTATAACAAGATACCAATGCTCATTTGGTAGCTAAGTGATAATACTTCCATGCTCAGTGCCTTAGCTTCTTACACCCCACATAAAGAATTTTCACTTGGTGCCGCACCACAAAGCACTCCCATGTCATAGAGCATTCCACGAGTGAACATTTTGAATGACAACAAATTTTGGCATGCTCAATGGGACCAGTATGAAGAAAGAGAAATGGAATCAGTGCTAACCTTAGCTATCAAGTGTTGAAGACACTCCATAGAATACATGAAAACTCTAAATGTCTAAATCTATTGGTTTAAGTAGTTTGAGTTATTACTATTATGTATTTCCACCCTCCATTCCATGAAAATGATGTTATCATGCCTTCCCATTTCTCATATCAAGCTCATGAGAGTGCCTATATCCTATGGTAGTCTGACTATACTTCTAATCATCCCTATGTAAGCTATGTTTCTCCAAATTTACATTATTACCCTCTTAATCAACCCCAAAAGAGTATCAACAATATACATCTATATTTCCATAGATATATGAGGGATATCAAAAGAGAATAGGGGTATGTTATGAAATAAAATGAGATTACTCATCAATATTACCCTCAATAGAGGGAGATGATGAGTGGTGTATATTTGAAGAGGAATGATTGGTTAGGTAGATCAAAACCAAAGAAGAGTATATGTGCAAGCTACTTGCGCATATGCAATAAATTGAAGCACAACTAACTACCTCCACTCCTTCCTTTCTTAGTTTTAGGTAGGCTCTCCCTATGCTTATAAGCTAACCTATGGAGTATGAGGTTTCTACACTCAAATTCCCTATCTTCAAATAAGATAACTCCTTTATGCCTCTAAGTAAACCCCATATTTTCAAAGTACCAAGATTTAGAAAACCATTGCTCATGCTAGCTTGAGAACCTGTCCTTCTACAAAATCCTTAAGCATAATCATGGAAGGCCTCTTTCACCTAAAACTCTACCTTTAGGATGCTAACCTTAGTCAAGACTATTTATACTATGATAAAATAGAATATTTAGTCACCCACCACCTCCATTTTCAAAGGAGGACTAGTTGTGTGGAGCACATATGTATTTTTCACAAAAGAAGAAGAGGGTACCTAAAACAAGGAAGAGTTAATCCACACCACTTCAGAATGCATCCATGATCCTAGGCTAGACCTCTCTTAGGTAGATGTGATACCATTTTATAATATGGATTAAGACCTCTAAGAAGGATAAAACCTTCAAGAGGAGTTTGCACTTAAAAAGCATGAGTGTATCACCCCAAGTTAATCCTTTAGGCACAATCACAAGCACTGGAGGATGGCTCCTTTTGGGATGAGATATAAGAATTTTGATCAAGTCTTGATGACAAAGCAACATCCTCCCAAGAGCATACTTGCACCCAATTCCATGCCAGTAGTAAGTTTCAATTGCATATAAAATAAAGACAAGATACACACACAAAAGAAGTCAGAACCTTATAGATGATAGAGGCTTATAAGGATCTAGGAAAAAATTAGTCATCAAAAGGCTTATTTGAATTTAAGGAGAAATGTTAGCTAGTTAAGCCTAAGGAAAAACACAAAAATGTAGAAGAAGCTATGGTAATGAGCACTCTCAATGATTTCACACACAGACACATTATAGAGGTGTTTTTAAAAGGAAATATGGAATTAGGGTACTAGCTATAAAATGAACAAGGGAAGCTCATTGAGTTCATGAGCTTCCTAATTATCAAGCATAGGCCTTCTAAACTCTATAATTATTAGTATAGATAGAGGGCATAGCTAAGAATTGAGAAATATAGGAGGGATTGGTTTAACTTCTAGGATATTAGCCATATGGGATGAAATATTATGCATAGCATGGTAGAGTCATTCATCAAAAGGAAGCTTTAGAAAACTAGCTTCCTCTAGCACTCATTAGAAGTAACCAAGGCACACATTCTTCATGGTAAATATATGCCATCTCACCTCTATACATCACATATCAAAAATATAGAGGCACACAATGCAAAGGACCTAAGAGGTTTCTATTTTAATCTAGGATGACAAAGTCACATATTTGTATGTTGCATATAGTAGATTAGATTATCTCACATTACATTTTCCTAAGTGTTTTCATGTATAGTCTTAGTTTAGTTTTTTCTCCTAAGTGAATTTCACATATCTATTTATTGCTATTATCATTTTTTATTTTTTAAGGGTTAGACTCAATTTAGTTTACTTAGGTGCAAGGCTAGGAAGGTTATAACTTTAATGACTCTGTGCCCAATGGATCACTTCAAAGGCCATTAGGTTCCTACTTATCTAGAAAGCATCCCATAGACGCCTCCAAAAATGGTGACTTTCTAAGTCATCCCCTTAATCAATTTAGGACTTACCGAGACCATAAGATAAGTTTTGCACCTATCAGGTCCCAAGCACTTCAATCAAAGCAAGATGTAAAAAGATGCTCCACATTTGTGCCTTTGCCCAAGTAGTCAAGTGTAGGTATGCATAGTAAAATAATGAAGGCTTGTGCCTATTACAATAAAGGATTAAATGTCATATCATAGGTTTATTTTGAACACAGTCTAAAAGGCATACATGTTTGAAGATGTAGGCTCCTAGGTTCTGGATGGCCGAGTAAGTAAGGTAGACAAGGATTAGTTATCTATCATTAAGATTTCACTAAAGAACCTTATTTTTCATGCATTACCTTGATCAAATATCTCTTTGTGCCTATTTAACATATTCTATGAAAGAGCATAGGATCCTACTCTCATGCCACCTCTTTTGAAGGCTCATAATTTCAAAAATCTCTCATGCACACAACTAGCATAAGATTACTTCCAAATTAAAGGGGTACACACAAACTCTACATGAACATAGCTAACAAAGATAAGAGAATGTGCCAAGTTTCATACCATGCATAGTAGTGATTTGACAATCCAAACAAGAAGTTAGCATAATAGGTGCTAAGTGGTAGGGAAAAGTAAAGAGGTAGTTAGATCTATTTGATCAAGAAAATTAGGGCATTATCAGATCTAGTAAATGCATAGGCAACCATTACATATTAGGACTTGAGTACATGGCACCCTCTAACCTTGTTAGACAAATATTTCATTCCCTTATGCACATGTGTATTTAGAGAAGATCATGCCACCAACTCCACATCCAATCACTAAAAAAACTTTAAGAATCATGACTGCAGTGTTGAAAAAGGATTTAAGGCTACAGCTACCACCTAAACTAGCACATTTATTATAAAACAAGATTATTCACTATAAAATCTTAGTTCTTCACTTTTAAAAGGGTGGACACTTTTTAGCAACCTCATGTTGATGTAATTTTCCATCCATGAGTACTTGTATTGTCTAAATCTTGCAATCAATGATAATTAAGTTTACCTCTTTCTATTGTTATGATGTTTTATGTGTTATTTATGTTTATTTATCCTTGACTATGGGTAATTTTTACCCCTCTCATTATTGTCCATTCTTTGTACCTATGAATTGAGATTAGAGCTCACTTATAGGTCATATCTTGTGTTCACTAAGGTCTATGTAGGTTTTGTCTATGGATAACCTTCATCCCTCTCAAATTTGATTTATGTTCCCACATCTCTATACAAAACACTAATGTATTTAGAGTGACTTGGTAGAAACTATGTGACATTGTCTTATTCTCAAAAATTTTCACTATGTTTATGGTATTGTGAGAACTCACTCTATTTTGGGCACATCACCTTTTTTACTTTCAATATTTCTTACCTTCTCCCTCCCCTATTCCCTTAAGATCCTAGTTTTAGATTAGTCGTAGTTTACCTTTTTACTCTTTATGCCTACGTGATGGTCTTAAACTAAGTATGATTATAATAGAAGGAATTTGGCCTACTCTAGAAGTTCATCCTAAGGAGTGCAAGGGTCATACACCTTGGGGATGTTCCCATCATTACGATGTGACACCTAAGCTCATGTGTGCAGCTAATCAATAATACTTATGTGCCTAGTGCCTTAGCCTCTTTCACCCTATGCAAGGCCATCACACTCAACTCCCCACTCTAAAGAACTCCCACACCATAGAGCATTCCATGAGTATACATTGTAAATGACAACATAGACATCAGAGCACAACTAGAGGATGTGCATAGTCAAATGAAATATATGATGGGAGATCATACAATTTTAGATATTCAACCTAACCAAACTTAAATAAATCATCATCATGTGATCATCATACCATACTATCGGTAAAAGTACAACCTTATCCTTTGTTATACTATGGAGTCTATGCACTCAAATGGCATGTTGATATACTATGTAGTAATCCTCCTATTTAGTCCCTAGGTAAACCACATTAGACCATGGGGTATCTATGTTAAACCTATGGTTCTCATCCATGACATCATGTAGAATATAAAATATGTGTCCCTCATGATTGAATGTCAAATATTTGTCTATCTTATAAAATTTGGTGTCCATTACCTATAACCATGTACTTCCAAGTGTAACATGCATGTGAGTGCCCATGCTAATGATAAAAATAAGAGTTTTGACCACCTTAGATCCACATGAAACTGGTAGTGTGATATGTCCCAGGGAGTCCTAATAATATATATCTCACTCTCATAATGTCCTATGTGTTTTAAAAATTCCAAAGTGTAAGTATTCAATTCAAAATCCTTATCTATAGACACATGGAGGATGTGTTTATCCTTAAAAAAACTAAATATTCAATAGATCATTCTTCCAATGTTTGTGTCGATGAAGACTCCATCATGGTGCCTATATTAGTAGAGGCAGAGGTTATGTATTATGAATATCTCCCTAAGCCCTAAACTTACTCAATTTATATTTTAGTGATGAGCATGTATTTGTGTCATGTCCAATAATCATATGAAATTAAAAAGATAGTCTATCATCCTATTTTGATAATCTGCTAATGGATCTATGATGAACTATGGGTATGTCATCAATCCTCTATCAAGTAACATTTATAACATTTTATGTGGTCTATCATGTGTACTACCTACTTGTATCCAAAATATTAGGTCAATAGATGTGACCCAATGTAATAAATGTATAGAATAATTTTCTTTTAACTATAAATGAGTGTCTCAACCTGTATCTATGGAACTATGAACTAGTTGTGATGTTTGTATATCTGAAGTCATAAGTGCCTTGAAATTATCTATGTATTCTCTATGGCCTACTGGTGTGAAAATAAATCCAAATAAATAATCATCAATATTTATGGGTGTTGGATCATACACTTTGGTGGCTTGTGAATATGTATTCAAGTTTTTGATGTATACTTCCTCTAAATTAACAAGTAATGGTAACTATGCTATGATAATCTCATCATTTTTAATGGGATGGGATCACTGTGTTGTAAGAGTATCATTTGACTTTATGGGATAAGGTAAATATGATGTAATAGGATCTGTAATGTATGTAAAAATAGTGGTTCTATATTCCCCAACCTCATATGCATGCATCTACTCTATCAGAATCTAGTGAGGTGGGGACTCAATCAGAAAATAAGGTGCCCCATGTGAATAAGTACTCAGTGTGGAATGCTCTATGCATCTATAATATCTAAATGGTTGGTTATTATCTAGGTAAGTGTATAAGTATCCATAAAGTAAAAAATTATGTGTATGTTCAAGGTTGATCTGGGCAGCAATTTAGGCGACAATTCGGGTGACAGTTCCACCCTAATTGATGACAGAACTTCCAGGAGCCATAACTTCTACACTATAGCTCTAACTGACTCACCATTTGAACCGTTGGAAAGATAAGAATGAGGATAACACCATGAGATATCATAGAGGTCTGATTAATTAATTTTGACCCCATAAAACCCAAGTAAAGTGCCCCAAATTTTAATTATAGTAGTGCAGTCTAAAAATAGTAAGTTTCTAAAAATAGTAATTCCTCAAATTTTGTATTGTTTTAAAGCATGGACGTCAAAAAATTTAATCTCCCTCAATATTTGTGACCTTCCACATCCTCACCTAATTTAGAAATAGGTATAAATAAATATGTAACCCGAAATGGAAAATCTGACATCTCTTCCCAAAGATAAGCATATAGTTGTATTGCGATCTTGAGCAATAATACATCTCTTCTCAGAGAATTCATTGTTACTATGTTATTTATTTGTTCTTGAAATATTTATCAACTATAAATTATTATTTTTGGATCAAAGGTAGATGTTATGACCTCCATGGTATGTATCCAAGGTCTCCCAAGTAATAAATATTAATGCATATGATTAGGCATCACCTAAAAATATGTGGATAGGGTTTTTGGCCCAACAGTGATATTCAATGTAATAGTACCTAATACCATTCAAATAATGTTATAAAAACCTCTAATGTTACTATATGTCTTTTGAATGGATTTTATGTCAACCCTCATATTATATAGGAATGTGAGGTTGCATATGTTAAGTCTTGAACCACTATCAATTAGAACTCATTTTATAGCAATAGTTTTGATTTGTACATGAATTAAGAGTGGAAGATATTGATCAGTAACTGACTATGAAGGAAAATCCCCATTGGAAAAATATATAATATCCTTGATGTCCTTGATAGTGATCAAGATATATGCAAAATAAGTTGGGTTTATATCATAAGGTAAAGATGTATGATTGAGTGTCTGAAAAAGAATATATTTGAAAATAGTTTCCTTTTGTAGTAATTCCAATATATAAATCTTAACTCATATATTTCTCAATTGATACATAATATCATATGCTTTGTGTTTATCCATAGATACCATGGGATAATTTTATATATGAGGAGGGATTTTTAGATTTGTTATTCCTATATAGGCTGAGGAAGCACTCAATTCCATCTAGTAACAAATTGAAAAATAGGGTATATTATTTATCGATGGATAGTAGTAGAGGTGGGATGTGATCAAAGGAAATCAATGGGTCTAGGTGGAGGAGGAACAAAAGGAGTCATGTGATCTCTCTATCATTGACTAGTAATTGGACTTAAATCAAAATTGGCCACGTAACAATGTTCCACATAGAAGGATTCTCAAGGTGAGGTGGACCAATGTGTGAAATAAGTAGAGTTATAACATGATCCATGAGAGGAGTGACATATATGTGCATCATTATATAAATGGTAGGTAATAAGAATGTAAGACAAACCATAAGAATATATACCAAAAAGTATAAAATGGCATCCATCATGATAATCATGATGAAAGGATACACACTAAAAACTAAAAAAATGTTAGAAATAAGAATGTGAACCCTAATTGTAAACTAAGGTTTGAAGAAATATGTTCAAATTAAGTTGTGTTCACTAAATGATTTAACCTTGAAGAGTTTATGGATTTTAAGCCTTTAAGTTTTTAAATGGTCTAAGTACAATAAATTAAGATAGAAATATGCAATAAATACAACCACTAATTTGAGAAAGAATTGACCTAATATTATATTTCTAAAAGTAGAAATGCATAACACAAATAAGTAATTAGTTATAAATTGGATGAGAAATATGATCTATATGATGAAAAATGGTGTGGAAGTAGATCTAAGTATCATAAATAGGTTATAAGTGTCAAAAATATACCTAGTTAGTAGCATTGTACCTTGGATAGTAGGACTAGGGAACTATTATCCTACTTTTAATTCTAATTTCCTTTGTGTCTAAAGTTATCTAATCTTTTGGGTGCACCTCCAAATGAGTCTGACCTACCTATACATGTGTGGATGAGCTCTAATTCACTTTCTGTGTACTATTTTGATTTGATTTATGAAAAAACCATAGACTTCTATGTTGTTAGGGTATTCAAATGGTTAAATTAGAAATAATGTGATATTAGTTGGGTAGGATGCACATCCTCAATACTCCACTATGTTGAGAGTTTCCTACATACCAAAAATCTGAGGAGGGATCAAGCCCAAGGTATTTCTCCCACCTAAGTGATTGATGCAAGTGCAAGTGAATGATAGTATGAATGTCATCTAAAGTGATTTAAATGAATATTAGGACTATAAATCTATGTATTTTTGGCTTGGGATGGTTGTATATGACTATATGCATAAGTAGGAAAGAATAGGTATCAATAACCTTGATTTTGCACAACTCATTCTAATCTTGTTTGTCTTTTTTGCATATAATTTATATCTAGTGGATAAATGGAGAAAATTCATGTATTTATATAACCTAGTTCTTGTGTGTGGTTTGAAATAGCTCTAGGATGACCCTATGTGTCTTAGTAATTAAAAATATATCTATTGGGGTTGAAATTTAGTAAAGGACAATGATGTTAGAGTGGGACACTAATGCGTGGTGCTATTGTCCAAAGTACAATGGTAGTGTCCAAGTGGCATAACCTAGGTTACTAGGACTTGGATCCCTAAGGGAGGGTATAAGACTAATTTTGAGATGTCTAGGGATGTGTAAGGTCCACAAGAAAGATGGATATGTGTTGAAAGAGGCCCTAAGATAGGTCTAGGGATAAATTAGGGATTAGTTAACTCAAGTGACACTCATTTCGCTCAAGTGACATTTTATATGACTACAAAAATACTATTAATTTAAGCACGCCCAAAATAAATTAAAACTACAATATGACAATAATGAAAAACTAAAAAGAATTAGTAATCATTTTCCAAATAATGGCTCAGCTAAAAAGTTAGACAATTTAAAAGTACACCATGCATATAATGTTCATCCTCCTCCTAAGCCATATGACACCAAATAGATGTAATTATTGGAAAATTTAGAGGAATATTATCACAAAATCTAGTGTCCACATTTTGATAGTGAAATTAATGATGGTGATTTACATAGGCATGCACTATTTATCAAAACATACATTGAAAAATAACCTATCCATATTGTCATGATTGATAATGAATCAAGTGAAAATGCATGTACATTGACACTAATTTATATTATAGGATACACAAATAAATATTTATAGGATACATCAAAGTTAGCCAAAAAAATTTATTGGCATACATATAATACTTTATGACATATAGTGTTACCACTCTAAGTTGGTTAAAAAATAATGGCTACTCCATTTCTAGTGTTATAATGCATAGGGTTTTTAATATTTTATTATTATGCCCTTAGGTATATAGTAATTTCACCTTACCATCTACAATACATAAATACCTCAAGTACATACATTGAAATCAAGTGGTCAAAGCTCAAGGCAATTCATATTAGTACCCTCTAATGTCTATGGTAAATCCTCCTCCTCCCTCACCACCACAACTAGTTATAGAAGCTATTCAAGAGCACCATCCAAAGATACTTTTGGAACCTGAACTAAAGCATAGTAAAAATATAATCAGTTCACCTATCAAATAACATGATATAAATTAAATTATGGAACCTATACAAAATATTTATATAAAACTAACTCACGAACAAATGGTATACCATCCCAAGAAGTAAACTTCATTTCAAAGAGTTATTCAAAATTCAAAAAAATATAAATCTTCTACAATGTATCATAAGGTAGCTCCTAAGATAATTCATCATGTTCCACAACACACAAATTTTGTTACATAACAAAATTCACCAAGACCTAAAACTTCTTTCGATATATAGATGCAACAAATTATATAAGCAGTGATCCATGTAGTTATGATATGACACTAGATGATTTTTCATATTCAAATACATCTACATGTAGTATTACTCATCCATGTAAATTTAGGATTGAACTCTATGATCCAATAACACACTATGCTCCTTATATGGATGGGATCATAGACTAGTTTCATTTAAAAAATATCAAAAAATTACAAAAAATCAAATATTGCAAAAATAAAAAAAAACATTCAAAATATTTATAAAAATAAAAAATCAAGACATAATCATGACATAGGATGATATTTTACTTATTTACATTTTATATTTATCGTATACATTTGTAAATATCATATTATTTTCTACATACACAAGCATTTCTTTAGGTATTTGAGTGTGATGCAAGACATACACTACACATACAATCTTAGATGTTTCTTCTCCCTTCTACCCAATTTCCATGTCTATGTTGGGGTCATATTATTTTTCAAGTTAAATTAAAACTTGATATATCTATCTATGACCTCAAATGTAATTTTGAGCTACATATCTTAATAATTTCTTGTTCAATCACTCATATTTTACATTATGCTATATAGATGTGCTACTTTGCTAACAATTTGAAAATAATACTTGTGGATGGAATTAATAGTTTTCACTTGTTCTATGATCCTTTTATGTTGTTTTATTTCTTTCATAATAGTATTAATATTTCTTTCTTATTGTGCATACCACTTGGCCCTTGTGCGTAAATTATTTAAGCATTTCTATGGGATCATTGTTTAGTATGTGTGACATTTGAACATGTCCACTACTTGTGGCCCTTAGCCTTATGTGTGTAATCCTTGCTTATTTTTACATTTAAACATGTCCCTTGTATACATAACTTGGTCTTATCATATGACATGGTATGATATTGTGCTTGTGTGCCTTGTGAAATTTATTAGTGGTGTCATGATACATATCTTGCATTTTTAGTATGGTTACATTATTATGTGCCTTAATTATATATCTATTTAAACATGACTCTTGTTTTCCTCAAATTTAATATGTTATATTCATGATTTATTGACATTTACAATTCTATGATGACATATTGTCCAACATGTTGACATAATATACTATATTATCACATCTTTATCACATAATCCAATTAAACATTCTTTTGAGATGAGTGATTTTCAATCTACATCCCTCATCTCAAAAGAGGGAATCCCATCAAGATTATCTTAGATATCAAAACCTCCATGAGGAATTTTTGGATAAAATACAGTTTTTCAAAGATTAAAAGTTCCAAATTTACAAGAATTGAAGTTTAAAAATCAAAAATTCAAAGTTTAAAAGTATCAAAATGAAAAATGAAAAATTGTAAAATTTTAGAATGCAATATTAAAAGATTCAAATATCAAATTACAAAGATAAATTTTTTCAATTCTAATAATTTTTTATGATCAATGTGAGAATGAATACTTTTCACTCACTTTTGATTATGCAAATTATAATCTAGATCTGTCTATAGTGGTGTGATTTGAATCTATGTAGGTGATGTGTATTCAATTATAGTGACACTTAATGACCTTGGAATCACTTATAGTGAACCTAGCATGGTTCCACATTGTTTGGATTATTACATTTGGTATTATTCCTTATTCATGAGAGTTGGAATAATGCATCTTTTAAACACATTTTTTTATTAGTTATTAAAAATTAAGATTTGATCACTTTCAATTCATCATTAGTTTAAATTCACCAAGTGATTTATTAAGATGGAAAGCTTATCCGTTATTAGTTACAATTTTAGATAAATTTAGTTTCACCTATGTATATGTGCACTCCTTCCTTGCTCTCTTTTAAAGATTTTTAATTTTTAAAGTGAATAGTTTTCAAATTTAAAATGAATTAAATGATTAGTTCATGAGATATAATAGGTTTGGATAAATTTGAGTACCCTACATAATTGAAGTATCTATTGAAATATAAAGTATTTATAGAATTCAATGCAAGTTAGGGTTGGGGTGAAAGTATACACATAATTATAGACATAGGTAATTTAAAATGTTAAATATTGAAACATTCCAATCCATATGACTTACCCATAATTACTTGACTCTTATTCATTATTCCTCTAATCCCCTTATCTATATGTGCACTCAATCCTTTGTTTTTAATTACTACTATATGTAACTATCAATGTCAAATGATAAAGTTATCTAATATCACCTTAAAACTATTCCAAATAGAGGACAATTATATTTTATCTCTCTGAATAAGTCTACACTAGGTAGATAGTGGTACAATGCACCTTTGTCCACTTCTAGTAGCCACATCCCATGCCAAATAAAAACTATTTTCTAAATTAAAAACATCCTTTTGGGTTTTCTCACATTTTTCACATGGTCAGATAAATTAAATTATCAAAATATTTTCCTATATACACACACACACACACACAGATACACACACACACACACACACACACACACACACACACACACACACACACACACACACACACACACACAGATATATATATATATATATATAGCAATATTCACTTATTAATGACACTTTTTATTCACTTGGTTCAAGATTATACACTTCTACACATTAAGAAAAATTATCCTAATTTTCCCAAATTTTGAATTATTCATGAGGAACAAGAATAAAAAAAGAAAATAGACCTATAAACAAGTCAATTATTATAATTTCAAATATATAAGACATATAATAGCTACAAACACATAGTCAAAGGAACACAATTATACACTCACTCTAAGTGGGAGAACTAAACGAGCTTGATTCCCCTCCTTGGAGTATTGTATACTTAAGCAATGATACATTACCAAGGGGTTTATTAAGGTTATCTCAACACATTAATCTCATTTATTTTTCTTATAAATTTCCAAGATATAGAAGTTACTTAAGTGTTTCAAAGATAAGAGAAGAAAAAATTATTTCTATGCCGCCAAGCTCTAGTTATGATATCTTAGATTCCTCATAATTTTTGGGTGCAATAGGTGTTGTAAATGAAACCAATTAGGACAAATAAATGCTCAAAAAAATTGGGTGCATTTTTCCTTTATCCACTTACAATACTATTATCTAGATACATCTTGTGCTTATACCTCTGATTTTTCATTTCTATATTCATGTTGTTGCTATTCTTTTTCACTATCAATTAATACAAGTACATATTCAATTAACTAGATCACATTTCACTATCATCCCCTTACAATGGACCTATGTAATGTTTTTATAACTATGATCCTGAACCTATTCAACCACCTCTTCTTCTTATTTCTACCTATATAGATTTAGAACAATCAATAAAATTTAGTGTCTAGGATAAGTTTATTTATTATTGTTTTTCCAAAATATAAAATTTCCATATTTATAAATTTATCAAAAATAAAGTAGTTAAATATTTTATATCTTTATCATTATGATATTTCTAATTTTACACCTATATAACCAAATATAATTTATTATTTTTTATAAAAAAAGTGTAAAATGTGGACTTTATTCAATCATTCCCATCCATTCATCCAATAAAAATATGATTTAAATTTGGAAGAAAATTGTATGTGAATGCAAATAAAAATATCTATATCTTTTTGGATTGATTTTAGTATAATTAAAATGGGAATAAGATATTCACCTTTTATGATTTCTTATAGTTTTGAAGCTAATATGGTAATATAATTATAAATTTATTTAGTTAGGAATATGATACAATATGCTTCCAAAAATATAGTTTAGACATGATAATTTAATGTAGTGTCATTTTTTCTTGTATTGGTTGAATTTATTTTTTTAGGTGTTGGAAAGTTGACATGATTATGGTAGAAGGTACAAAGGGAATGATAGGAAATGATTTTTTAATGAAGTATTTTTTGGTTTTATATACATGGTGTTAGATATACCAATATGTGTTAAAAGGATGAACCACATCATTAAAATTAATATATGATATTATAATTTTGATAATTTTGTGTTTTTTGGGTCTCCTTTAAAATATAATAAGCATGGGTCCTGATTTTCATTTTAATGCATAAAAAATTGATGGGCATGGTTATTATCATTGCAATTTATTATTACTTTTGCATTCTTTTATTATATCTAATAAAATATTGCAAAAATTATATATATATATATATATATATATATATATATATATATAAGTTTGTAATACCATGTTTCAATAAAATGCAAAGAGGAATTGGTTGAATAAATTGTCATAGGAATATGTTATCTTAATTCTTTTTTAAAATGTTTTAATATTAATAAGTGTAAATTTAGGTAGATATCAAAATTTTAAATATGTACAATACTCACTAATTCTAATTTTGGAAATTGATAAATATGCAAAAAAAAAAATTTGGGAAAATACCAAGAATAAATTTACTTAAATAAAATTGGGATCTTGTTTTACTATTTAAAATGTCTAAAAATATAAATTGGAAAAATAAATAATTATGCATTCTCAATATCAAGAACAAAATCTAACACTTCTCTTGGATAGGTATGCCCTAGCTAGATTGTAGCATAGGCTACTCCAATTAGTTAAACATAGAGTTATCCTAGTTGATTATGACTCTCATTGATAAAGAAATATAGACAAAATATAATTTTGATAGTGAAGTATAAAATACATAATCACATAGTATTTTTAGATAGGGTTGTTGTACATAGATAGTAACATAATATACTAAAATTTGTTGACCATAGACTTGTTTTAATTGATTGTGATGAAAAATTGATTATTATACTTTTTGCACCTGAGTCTATTGATCAAGATAAAATATTTTCATTAAATTTGTGCCACAAAGAATTCATTATTTTCCTTATTTTTTATATAAAACATTAAGGGCAATTTGAAACCTTGGAAACCTAGAAAAAATAGGGAAGTGTGATGGGTTATGTTGACTTCAGCCACCCCCTTAATAATTGATCATTGCCTATGTATTAAATGCTCCAAGGATGGAATCAATCCTAGGTATTTATATCACATATATTAATCTTTCAATTGTGCTCAACTATATATATGCAACTCTAAATAGGGCTTTGATACTCATAAATAATAGATCCTCACTTCCTTTGAGGTGCTCTACACTTGTTTATGGCCAATCCATGTGAATGATCTTGAATTTTTAAGGAATAACATTTGTTCAATATGATTTTATTTAAAATAACTCAATAAATAGTGTCAAGTTAGTAATAATTAATGACCTTTGATTTTTATTTAGAATAAAACCTTTTGAAAATTTCCTTTATCTAACTTTATGAAATGCATAGGAAGATCCAAAATATTAATTTGATTTTAGAAACTATCCATTATTTGACATAGGATGTAGTTGGCTCATGTGGATAAGAGCATGCCAAAGCTCCTATCTTTCTAGCTTTGACTTGTCCTAAAAAACTAGGGACATTTATTTTGAGTAGTAGATAGCCTAGAGATGATTTTAAATAGATTGATAATTTTACCTTGAAAGTTTTGTGCATTAGTGATGATAAATAAATGGTCAAGCTTAGATATATAAATGTATTATATGAATGGAAAATAATAATAATGTATTCAGTCACAATTTATGTGGTTTAAGATGTGTAAGAAATTAGAATTGTAAAGTAGTTGTGGCTAGATTTATATTTCTTCACTCCCTCCCCCTTTCCTCCACCCATGCACCCTATTAGTAATTAAATTTATAGAGTAAATGATAAATAATTTAACCTGACTGTGTAACACACACTTTGTATTTGAGAGGATACTCTAATTTTTAAGGGCACATAAACTTAAAAAACTCTACAATAACACATTAAGTAGTCATTTTTGCATATTTTTAATTTGAAAAAATGCTAAACTTTGAAAATTGAAAAATTGAAAGGAGAGAAAGGAAGGAGCTCACATGTATGTATGTGAAACCAAATTGACCTATAACCTATATCTAATGATTGAGAACCATGCCCTCTTTTTTAATTCACTTGGATAATTTGAATGAATGGAAAATTGAGATTGATCAAGTCCCAATTATGAATAACTAATAAATCCCTTAAGTTGAAAATATGCATGTTTCCAACTCTCAAGAATGGGTAATATTACCAAATTTATTAATCTAAAAAATTTGGAACCATAATGGTTTCCATAGAAGTGATTCCAAGGCCATATAATATTACTAGACTTGAACATACACCACCAATAATAGATCAAATCACTCTACTAAAGATATATATAGATTATATTTACATGATCAAATGAGAATTAATGAAAAGGTCATTGATTATCACTAGACTCAAATGTACATTAATCATAACATATCAAATCACATTACTAAAAATATATCTAGATTATATTTGCATGATAAAATGAGAATTAATGGAAAGGTCATTGAGTTTCACTAGACTCAAACATACATTACCCATAACATATAAAATCACACTACTAAAAATATATCTAGATTATATTTACATTTTTGAAAGACAATTAATAATATGCATGCCCTCATCATGACTGAATTGTTAATAGATTTGCACTAAAATAAACAAAAAATCCTTTGAAATTATAACTTTGAACTTTGAAAATTTGCATGAACAAGCATCATGCCCTTTGAATTTTATCATTTTAAACATTTAAAATTTGAATGAAAAAGTATCATTCATTTTAACTTTTCATCATTTAAATATGTGTATATGATCATGAATAATCATTATTCCCCTTGAATCTATGTCAAATGTTATATAACGACATGCACATATATGCTCAATTGTAACTATATTATCAACATATAAATTTTATTTTGTAAATGATTTGCATATTCCCATGAATATATATTAAAGTGTGTATGACTACATACTTTGAGTCTTTGAACATTGAGTTCATATACATGTCATCTGCCCATCTGAATTTTTGCCAATATGCCAATATCTATAAAGTGTTTGATTTTTGAATTAATTTGAATCTTTTAAAACCTATAATATATATTTTCAAACCCTTTAATTTGTAGAAAATTCAAAAAAATTCCACTCATGGAGGCTTGTATCTCTAAGATAATCCCACTATGATGCCCCCATTTTGAGATGATGGATGTATCCTACAAGTCACTCATCTCAAAACAAGAGATAATTGTATCATGTGACAATGATATAATCATATAATAATTATGTCAACATGTGGATAGTATTTAAATATAGATATGAAATTTTCATTAAAGTATGTATGTAACATATTGATTTTGAGTAATTCAAGTGTCATGTCTAGATATATTTAAAAATTAATTATGCACTAAAGTAACCATATTTGAAGTATAATACATAGTAAAAGTACATGGTATGTATCCTAAAACCACTAATAAAAACAAAAGAAACATATTTTCACACAATTTCATACAATAAGGCCAAGGACCACATACAAAGGACATTAATAATGTCATAAACAAGGGACATGTTCAAAATTTTCTCAACACATAGGGTCAAGGGCCACAATAAATGTTCATGTTTAAATGTTGTACATACCAAACAAAAATATCATATATATGTTTAATAAAAATAAAAATTATTATTTAAACTAGTGAAGGTGTTTGGCTCACAAAGATCCCACTAGGGATCAATTCTTTTTGTACAAAAACCTACAATAATATAAGGGATGAGGTTGGAATCATGCCCAAGTGAATTTGGTGGAATGGACACCCCTCAGACCTTGGTTCTTATCCTAATATCATTTAAAAAAATATTGATCAACAAAAAATGTACTTAAGGGCCAACGGACACAAAAAAAGAAGCAAGAAATGTCTATCATGTCATGAAAAAATCAAACAACATCGAGGCAACATATAACAAGTGAAAAAAATTCTATTCCATCCATATGTATTAATGTCATATCATAAAAAAATATCATATCTATGTAGCATAATTTAATATATGAGTAAATATAAAAACACCTATAAGATATTTAGCTCGACATGATAGAGATTTCATAAAAAGATATAACCTGTTATAATGTAACCTATAGAATTATATGCTCCCAACATAGACATGGCCACTAGGTAGAATAAAATATAGCATATAAAAATCCATGTATAATATGTATTACATCATGCTTATATACCTTGTGAAATTCATGCATGTTTGAAAAACAATAAAGTATCTACCAAAATGAGTGATAACTAACATATGTAAGAAAGTAAACTAACAAATTTTGTCTTTCTCATGTCTTGATTTTTTAATTTTTTGAAAACATTTCAAATGTCTTTTTATTTTTTTAAATATTTGATTATTTTGAAATTTTGAAAGGAAACTAACTTATGATCCCATAAATTAAAAGATTATAATGTGTGTTTGGATCATATGTGTTGATGACGAATTTTAGTGGGTGAAAATTATTACGTATAGATGAATCTAAATCTAAAAAGGCATCAAGGGATGTAATGTAAATTTATTAATCACTATTACTATAATAATCTATAATATATATAACTTGAGAAGGTGCAAGACTTGGTGGAGCCTATTGTATGGTTGGAGGATGTCTCACTACACGTGTTTACTATGGAATATGATAATATATCTAAGATACTAACTTGGGACACATTATAGAGTATTTGTATTTATTTTAACCTTGATTAACTCTTTGATGTGAAACTTTCTATTTAGGATGGTCTACCACTTTCATTGGAACTAACTATATAAAAATATTATGTATAAGTGTAACAGCTAATTCTACACTATTGTCTTGAATAGGTGCATGAGTTATCTTTACATTGTGCTTTTGAATAGGTACCACAACCAACTGTGGTGGTGGTGGGGGAGGAGAAGGATTTAACACTAATTTTAGACAATACTCATATCAAATGCCTTAAAATTTGACCATTTGATTATAATGTATGTCTTGATGCATCCAAGTATTATAGATGGTATTTCATGGAATTTGTGTATCCAAATGCATCATAATAACATACTAAAGACCCATATGCTTGGAAAGAGTATAAATGCAGTAGAAATTATTAATAAAATAAATTTAAAATGTAGCACTATATGTCTAAGAGTATTATTTATATATCCATCTAATGTTCTGACTATTCTTGATGCAGTTTGCGGATCTTCATTTATGTATCCAAGACTATGAAGAAGTGTCATTTTACATGAATTTTCACTTGATTTGTTTTCAATCATGACATTGTTTATATATATTTTTTTGTTGTAAGCTCAAATAAAAGGTGCATGTCTTTATGAATCATAATCATTTATTTCATTATCATTGAATTTTATTAATAAACATGGTGTTGTTCTTCCCATAAATGTATCAATAATAATATTTATTAGATGACCATATTTTAGAAAGAGGATGTGCATTTTACACATGATATACTTCTAAATTATCTATATGTTTTATAATAACATGATTTGGTAATGGATTAATATAGATTTTCTGCTTTGTATTATCATATTTTTGTGGTTTAAATTCTTATCTAGGTATGGGTGTTCCTACATATATAGTATTAGCATCAATAAGATCTTGTATCTTATGCCTTAGCCTAAAAAATTTATTTGTAGACATCCCAATAAATATATTGTAGTCATAATTTGCATTACTATTGAAGCCCTTAGGTCGAGGCTTTGTTAAACCAAGTTTGAATAGTAGGTGTGTAGATATGAGATTGAAATCAAGTAATTTATGTAATATAACATAATTAGGTTGAGGTAGCATTGAAAATTTCTTCCTTGGTGGAGCTATCAATTGAAGATTGTTTTTTGTTATGAAACTACATTGACTATTATTTTTTCTTCACTCTTGCTTTCATTATATTTGACCTTATAGTTTGTCTTACTTGAAAACTTGATATTTGAAGTAGATGGATAATTTGGTGCATATTTTAGATTATTCAAATCTATGAACTTGTCTTCTCTGTATTTGATTATATGACAACTAATAAAATGATTTGAATCTATTTGATGCAGTAGCATCACTCCATATGCTAAATTTTCGTTCATTTCCAATACTTTTTAGTCTTATGAGGGTTTTAGTAGTATATAAGATCATTCAAGAGTCATTTATAGGTATTATTTGTTCATAATAATTGAATTTGAGCCTTCTAAGCATTTTCTTGCCAAAATGCCAAATTAAAATTTTTTAATGTCTTTCTATAATTTTGAGGTATTAATCATGATTTTGGTAGGTTAAAACATTAGATGTTTTTTATGGGTATTATAGGTGTTATTATGTATATTATTAGTTTTACACCTTTTTGGTCTCATATGTTATGTTCAAATCATTTGTAACATCTAAGAAGACCACTTGTTCTAGCATAAGCTTATGTTGGAGGTAAAACAAGAATCAATTAGAGATTTTATAGGAAACTAAAATGGTATGAAGGGAATAGAATGAATGATTATTTAAGTGTAATAATAATTTTTTGAGATCCAATAAATAATAAATAAGGTTTATATTACATGAATAAGACTATTTGTCAAGAATTTTGTGTATGCATGTGAAGAATATGAATGTCAATGAATGAGAAGATCTATTAGATCATGTTGTGAATTAAAATGTGATTATTTATAAGTTTAATTAAATTTAAGTTAATTATTTATTTATATATTTTAGGAAGTAACATTCATAGACATGTGAAATAAATAAAACTCAGGCTTAAGTGTAATTATGTGTTGTCACAATCAAGATACCTGTGAAGCAAGGTAATTATTTTACTCTTCTCATGAACTTTAATGATTGAAAAGGTATTTGATATTGGTTAAAACTTTAATTAAACTTATTTTAATACTAATAATTCCTTGGAATATTAAATTACATTCAAAACTTCAAATTTGTCCTACATAGTCTAGAAATCTATTTTTTTGAGTATAGTCAAGTGGGAAACTGAGAATTTTGAGTCTTTGTGTGATTGAGTTGGGTGTTATTACAATTAAAAAATTAAAAAAGTTTTATTAGGTGTGAAAAAAACTTATCCAAAAGTTTTAAGTCTTTTAAACACTCATTTTATGTATAAAACATCAAACTTACACCTTTTGGCCTATGTAGAAACCTAGTTCAGGGTTTTGACCTTTTTATGGTTTTACTATCTAGACATTATTTCAGACTTTCCAATTTGACATGGAGATTTAATTTTATGTCCTTAAATTTAATATACAAATTTATTGGATTTTTTTCATGTGTGATGGATTTATGATCCCAAACTCACTTTCACATCCCAAGAGACCTAATTAAGGCCTCGTTTGAGGAAAGTCAAGTTGAATGAGAGTATCTACCTTAATATTTGGATCATAAAACCTTATAAGGAGTTTAAATAACTTAATGGGCATATAAAAATATGTTTTATTTATCTTTAAACCTTTTTTACTTGACAAAAAACCTAAAAAGGTGATTTAGGAGGGCTACAAGGAAAGATGCCTAGTGTGAGAAACTTCTATCTTATTTTGATTAAATATCTCAATCTACATCTGATTGGTATTATATAAGGTTGTTTAAGTTAAATATTATTAAATAATGTCGACACTTTATGAGGATAATAATTAATTATTATTTTTTGGTTGGTTGTAGTGAAGAAGCTAGAATGCCACCTAAGAGGAACCCAAGAGGAGGTGGAAGAGAAGGTATCCAAATGGGAGATGAAATCCTAGAGGATTTAATAAAGCTAAGGGTTATTTTTTATTCAATGTTGACATTAATAGAGGAAAATCAATTAATATGAGTATTAATAGTGGATGTCAGTGAGATGGAAGAAGAACCATAGGCGTTAGAAGAGGAAGAAGAAGTAGAGTGACAGGAAGAAGGAATTGATAGGCTATTGAAGGTAGTCATGGGATAGAGGTATAAAACCAAAATATATATTCCCACATATGTATTAATCCTTTATGGAGAAGAGTTTATTTATTGGGTTATATATTTGGATAAGTATTTTGACTATGAGAGTGTACTAAATGAGAACAAGGTAAAGTTTGCTTACACCAAGATAAAAGGACATGCAACCCTTTGGTGGGACTATGTGCAATATTAAAGGAGAAAGAAAGGTTAGACCAAGATAAAATTTTTTGGATATTACAATAGCTAAATTTAAGTAAAAATTCTTACCTAGTGATTATCACACTAACTTATGAAAAAATTTACAGAATTTAAAACAAAAGGAGATGGGTGTTATGGAATATACCAAATAATTTTACAAGATGACCATCAAATCAGGTCATGTAGAAGAATATATGGAGAATATATCTAGGTATATCAATGGGATAAGATAAAACCTTAAATATGAACTCAATTTGGTAAATCTAAGAACACTTGAAGAGTGTTACTAATATGCCTTGAAAATATAAGACAAGGTGAATAGAAGACAAACACAACAAAACATGAGCAAGGGAATTAATTCTTGATGTAGAGGTTGGTAAGGAGGAAGAAGCACATCAAAAATAACTAATTAAAAACCTATTACATCTTAATAACATGCATCCATTCAAAAGATGGATTCAAATGAAGGAGACCATACTTTAGAGGAAGATACACACATTGAGGTAGATGCTTAAGTGGATGCACTGGTAAGTATTTTAAATACAATAAGTTTTCTAGTAATAATTTTTATGAATTTACAAATAATTCTCAAGCTATTGGACCTAAAATTAAATATGTAAATCAAGTAACTCAAGGAGATGAAGAGAGTGTGGATTCACCATCTCCTATTGAGGAACCAAAAGTGAGTGAATATTTATTAATGAGAAGAGTGTTGATAAAAACACCTAAGGAGAAGGAGCCTTCCAAAAGGAATACTCTATTCAAGATAACATGTAAATGTCAATATAAGTGATGAAAATTAGTCATTGATTCTGGTAGCACATATAATCTAGTGGTAATTGAGATGGTATAAAAACTTGGATTGAAGAGGATATGACACCCAAACCCTTACAAGTTCTCATGGTTGTAAAAAGGGTATCAAGTTCTTGTAAATGAGAAATGTTGATTAGCCTTTCATATTGGAGGATACAAAGATAAGCTATTATATGACATAATTACAATGGATTTATACCATGTGATCCTAAAGAGTCCTTGGAAATATGATAGGAAAAATACACATGGTAGTATAAATAATGTATATACTTTGGAAAAGCATGGATAATACATACATTCTTTCCTCTCAAATAATAATAGCATGGACAAAGGACCAGTGCAAGTGTCATGATGGTAAGTGAGAAAGAGTTTTTGTACACTATGAAGGAATAAGAATTGGGTTTTGGAGTTGTGATCAAACCAAGGTTTATTGTAACAACCACTAAGTTTAATGAATTAACTCAAAATGTGAAAGACATGTTGAATGAACATGTGTATATAGTGGTGGATTAATTTCCCAATGAACTACCACCTATTAGGATCATCAATCATCACATTGATTTTATACCAAGTGTTATTTTTTCCTAATAAATCTACATACAATATGATTCCACAAGAGAATGAAAAAATAAATAATCAAATATAATACATATTGGACAAGGGATTTATCAAGGAAAGACTCAACGCATATGTAGTACCAACTATACTAATTCCCAAAAAGAAGGAGATTAGAGGATGTGTGAATAATCAATATACATCAATAATATATACATAAGGTACATATTTCCACTTCTAAGAATTGATTATTTTATGGGTTGTTTGAGTGGTTATAATTACTTTTATAAGATATATATTAAGAGTGGTTATCACTAGATAAGAATAATAGAAGGAGATGAATGGAAGACTGCCTTTAAAATAATTGAGGGGTTATATGAATGGATTGGCATGCCATTTGCTCTTACTAATGCCCCAAACACATTCATGAGACTCATGAATGAGTTATTTAATTCCATCATTGGTAATTTTTTGATTTTATATCTAGATGACACCTAGATTTATAACCCTATCAACAAGGAGCATATTCAACATTTGAGAGTGTTTATGCAAATGTTGCATGAGGAGAGGTTATTGATTAACCTCAATAAATGTTTGTTAATAAATATATATCTTGTTTACTTTGGTTTTATGATTTCTCAAGGTGTTTTATATATCGATAAAGACAAGGTGAAGGCCATAATTGAATGGCCAAGTCCAAGGACAACCTATGAGGTAAGAATGTTATATGGCTTAGCTAGCTTCTAGAGGTAATTTATCTAAAATTTTAGTGGGATTTGTGCCCCATTATTGATACTATTAGAGGGGATTAAAAGAGGTTTGTATCGACTTATATAGATAAGAGTTTTTTTTAGTTTTTAAAGAAAATAATAACAAAACAACCAATATTAGTGCTTCTTGATTTTAAAAAGGTGTTTCATGTTGAGTGTGATGCAATAGGAGTGGCCATTAGAGTTATCCAAAGTCAAGAGGGAAAACATGTATCTTACTTTAGTGATAATTTAAATAAGGCCAAGAAATTGTATTCAAATTGTGATCTTGAGTTATATGCCATGGTTTAAGCCTTGAGGAAGTGGAGACACTACTTAATGCCAAAGGAGTTTGTTATCTTCATGCATAATCATGCACTTCAGTTCATAACCATCTAGCCCAATCTCAATCAAAGACACATGATGTGGGTGGAGTACTTGCATAACTTCACATTTTCCATCAATCATAATAAACGACAAATAAATAAGGTAAAATATGCTCTAAATAGGATAATTGTGTTTATTAGTGAAATTAAGCTTGAGAATGGAGGAATAGAGTCACTTAAGGAGTCATATGAAACTGATTTAGATTTTCAAGATGCATATGAAGCTTTCAAGGAGCCTATTATAATAAATAGGGAGCCTTGGATGGAATATATGATTCAAGATAATTTAAACACCCTAATTTGGTCAAGAAACCACAAGTACTATGTCTTTTATTTCTCTTTCACATAAGGGTCTTAGTGAAGGTTAGAATCCTTGATCGCATGGTCATATTGAGTCTTTTAATATTTATTATGTCTTATTTTCCATAATTTTGACATTCCCAGTAGTCACATGTCACCTTTCCCCAATCCTATGGCCCTTATCCTATCATCCCTAATTTTTTCTCTATTCTAAGCCTTAAGACATCAATGTCACTTTCATGATAGTAACACCACATGGCACTAGTGTCCACTTTTGGACTCAATTTTTGATGGGCCCTTTCATCCATGTTTGAGTCCTAACCCCTTTGTGACCCTTCTCTTATGTTTTTATATCTTTTCATGACTTGTCAACTAGAAAACAAGGTATTATATTCAAAACAAAGATCCACCTAAATAAAGATACTCGCAAGGAATTTTACATCTATCACTTACAATTATTTCACTTATTTACATAAAAACAACCAATAGTATATCTCAAATACTCTGCATACTACTCAACTTTAACATCTAGACATTTTCATGCTTGATCAATGAAGGGCCTACGCAAAATTAATTCTATCATACCATACAAATTAATGGTGCATGTTCCTAAGGAAGAACTACATGTGATCTAAGACCCCTAGAATCATAGTTAATGTAGGTAGTGGCTAAGACAATAGGAGTTCTACTTCATGTGATTGTAACATCCCACAACCAAATTTTTTCATTTTATTTTACATCTGATTAGTTTATTATTTCATGTGTGAAGGTATTCATTAAGGTTTTGGAGAATATTCAACCTAAATAGTTACACAGATGATCTCCTATGAAACATAAATTTACCTATAGGCCCTCCAAAAACTCCCACATCTCCCCTAAAATTAATCGATAGTCACCACAAAAAGGACACTAGTGTCATAAATGGACACTAACACCACATAGTGCTACTGTCATAAGGGGGTGCTATTGTCTAGAGCCAAATCTTGAAAAACTATGTCAAGATAAAATTTTCCTCTATGTTTCCTTAGTCATTTGTAATACCCTGATCCATGAAAAACTCTATGTACATCCAAATAAGTTCATTTTCTCCTTTTCATTACTATTTTGGGAAATTTTCATAGAATCAATAAAATCCAATTTTATTCCATATTATAAATAGACCCATCCCTTTAATCTAGCTTAGGATTTACATAATAAATCCCTAAAATTTTAAACATTTTTTGAACCTATTTTACTTCAAATATTGATTCAAAACTCTAATTTTACTTAGGGTTTACTTTCTCTAAATTTTGTGCATTAAATTAGGGTTACAAAAATCTATTTTTATTTTTTATTTTTTGGGCCTAACATATCTAATTTAATTAATCCTATACTAGGGTTTTATTTATTTAATTGATTTAATTTAAATATTTTCAACACAACTCTAAATCAAAAACTTAGATCCACATACTAGGTCTCCATACATACAAATATTAGCAATTAGGGTTTCAATCACAATATTATTTTTTATTAAAATTTTAGTTCAAAAGATTCACACATTGCACACATACTTATGTTATATTACATTCTACCTCTTGTGTGTTTATTATTCCTTATTTACACTATCTTCATTGGCAAGTTTAAAATGGAATCTAAAAAGTCTTCTTCTCCATCCACTTGATGCACTCTTTAATTTCTTTCATGATTACAATAATGAATGGACTAATTTTTAAGAGAGCATAATAATGGGTTCCTTTGTAATGATGATGATGACTATTTTTATAATAATGTATATGAGGATTCCTATGAACATGAAAATACAAATAAACATTAGGATACATTATATACATCATATTCTCTTTCCTTTTACACTCCTAAAAATCAAATTAACAATATAATGCCAAAATAACCTCTTGTTGGTAGTGTTTTATTCCAATGTGATCTTAGTATTTCAACTACTTTTGCTACTTCATTATTCAAATTAAATCAATATAAGTATACTACATGAAAACCACTTTTGCATAATTTAAGTAATGTAGATAGGAACAATGCATCTTATTTAACCTTATCAATTACATTTTAAAAATAAAATACAAATGATATTACACCTTTTATCAATGTATAAACTAAGGTGGATGAAATTACTTTATCACCCTCATTCACATTTCAAGCTCAATGCAATTATTCTTTACAAAAAATAGATAATGTACATGTCTCTAACTCTTCTCCTATATGTCATAATGTGCAAAAATAAAACATGGTTTTTACTTGTTCCCTTGATCCAAAATAAAAATTAATAATCATGCTTGCATTTAAAAAATGATTAGTGAATAAATGCCTTGCATTATACCTACATATGATGATACCTTGCATAGTAATAAAAATTTAAAATCTTCTTCTATTTCCCCTAATGAGCATGTGGATGATACTTATTATACTCTTACTTATTAAAATGAATTAAATTTTGACATTGATAAACCATGGGATAGTGATGATTATTGTGATTATGATGAAGATGACATAGAGTCTACACATTCTACTTCTTATCTTACCTCACATACTTATCTTGTTCAACCAAACAATAGGTCACATGTAAATACACACACACACACACACACACACACACACACACACTTATTCTTATGTGTATAATTTACCTTAAATAGATAATAAAGCACCTTATATTCAACTAGTATGTGATACTCCTTCACAACTTAATACTTTATAAGATACCAATGAATCCCCCTTACTACAGTAGAACCTATTTCTCAAAAAAACCTAAATGAGGGTGATAACTCATTTCCATTTAACCATTTCTAAGTTATCACACCTCCAAAATTTATTGAGAGTAAATTGACCCTTTATAAATAATATTCCTGATATAATGTACCAATGGGTTAAATAAATAATATTTCAAACATTAAATGAACCTCTTGATAATGATAGTAAACCTTCAAAAGTGTTAATTTATATAATGCATGTTGTGGGTGATTTTCAATAACAAGTAAATCATCTCACTTTGGATTAAAAAGCATAAAAATCTCAAATTGATGTCAATGTTATACATAATAACCATATTCTATGCAAAATCTCAACTATGAGGTTGCCACACAAGTTTGAGATATCGGTGTTACCTATCTTTGATCGACATAGAGATTCATATTTACATCTTTAGTTTTGGGGGCAAATCCTTTACAACACCACATTTTTGAGTGACCCTCTCATATTTAAAATGCTCGTATACATTATCCCAACAATCATATATCCAACAACTAATCTTAATATGCCTCAGCTACATGTTATCTTTAGGCCAACCCTAATAGCCCCTATAGGGTCTCCACATGATATCCTCTACTCTCAAATTATCTAGTAACTATCGATATTATATATTACTTCTCCCCAACACATTCCCTATCCTAGTCCATCTATTTGAACATACCTACAAATGAGTCCATATATCCTATGGATGTGTCATTGGCCTACTCACAGCTATGTGATCATATGCCCAACTATGTAATAGTGTCGATGCACCAATATCCCCACCAATCATCTCATATGTAAAGAGGTATAAATATATGTAAATATGATCCATCATGGTATGACCCCAAGAGTACATGGTGCCATGCTCCTTGATGTCCTACACTATCTCATGTATTTTGTAAGATATTAAGACACCACTCCCATCCATATCAATAAATGATGAAAACAAATAAGATAAAAAAATTTGTAATCATAGAACATCGACCATCATAATCATGGTCAATAATATGTCACTTTGACTCCCTAAGTGATGAGTTCCTACTGCCATGGAAAATAAGTACCTATATTCCCATTACATAACTTGAGGACTATTGGCCTCCTATAATATTTACCATTACCCAGAGATCATCAATTGTAGGATATGATATACATCCTCCAATGTCATAGTCATCTCACCCCTAGGTAGCCAAAACATACATGTGTCTGTATTCCACCTCTCACATAATGCAGTGATCATATTCTTATCCCATGGAATAGGATACAGGAAAATAAAAAATTACAAGACTAATCTCTCAATCACCTCCATCTTTGTGTTAGATAAGGATAAACCCTATATAGTTTCCATCATCTTCCCCATATAAAACTCTCTCATATGGGCATCAACCTGCAAAAGTATAACCAAATCTAACATTACTATTAAAATAAAACCCATAAAATAACAATAACATCATAAACTAGTAAATAATTCTAAGAATTGCATTTAAGGCATGTTGGACACTATAACTTCCTATAGTATAATAACATTGGACAGTAGCGCCACACTCTGGATATAGCACCAAGATCTAGATAGTAGCACCTAGAATGGGACACTAGTGCTAGCCTATCCAAAAAAACTCTAATATAGTAATTTTACATAAAAAATAATAAAAAATATAATAAAAATGATAAATTTAGGAAATATTTAGAGTCCCTTACCAAGTGAACCTCATCCCTATCTTGAATCATACCTCAACCTCCTCATAGTGAAATAAACTATCTCCTCGTCTCCTTGGCATGTTTCTCTCTCTCAGACTCAAAATGATTTGAACTCAAATGATGTAATTAAATTTAAAATTATTAAAAATGACCTATTTATGTCATAACTTACCCAATTCCACCTTATTAAAATTACCTTTATGTGCCAATTTGGTTAAATAATACAACTCTCTTGTTATAGCTATATCTCAAGAACCATAACTCCATTTAATATTTTTTCACATGGGACTTGATAGTGATATGATATGTCTTATATTATTTAAAAGAATACCCTCATCATTATAAAACCAAAAAAATAACAAAAACAATAACATTATATTAAAAATACAATAGACTAAACATCTATCCAACTACACACTAAATTATCAACTCTGACAATATCAATACATTATTAAAATCTAATATAAGATTAAAAATACTAATTAACACTAGCACAATTTATCCTTACTAGTTTTGGTTACATATCCTCATCATATTCATAGATATTTCACTAAAAGGGGGGAATATGCATACATTTCTTTAGACATACAAACTTACATTCAAATTTTTAGACATGTAGGTCTACACAAGTTTACACTAGAATTCAACTTCATAGATTTTTAGACATATAGGTATCCACATGTTTGAAAAAAAAATAGATATTAATAAACACGGTTCTACACAAGTTCACATAGGCATTCAGAGTCAGATATTTTAAGATATATAAACACACAGGTCTACATAGGTTTACACGCGGCTCATTCACATATATAGACACACAGGTCTACATTGGCATTCACAGTCAAAGTTTTTTTAGATATATAGATAAAAAATTATACATAAGTTCAAATAGCTCATTCAGATATATAAATACATGGGTCTACACACATTTACATAAGAATTCAAATTCATATATTTTTAGATATACAGATGCATAGGTCTACACAAGTTTATGTAGGTTTGCACATATTCTCAAATATACAAACACATAGGTCTACATAGGTATTCAAATATACACTCTACACAAATATACAATTTTGACTTAGGTATACTAGTTTACTATAGATATTTAGATACATAGCTACATCACTTAAATGATTAGGTGGATCAGAGTGCACATTCTTGATCCCAAGTTTTAGATTTATCAAGCTACACTTAGTATCATCAATAGTATTATCACTAGTATCATCACTAAGTTTTCACCAGTTTGGGTCACATGATTTCTTGTAGTGGTTTATCCATATCATTACACAAGACTCAATTTACATACTCATATTTAGAGTGGAGGAAAGTAAGTCTTTTTTCTTCACACATTTAATTTACATTAATCATATTAAGAATAGGGGTAAGCTAGCCTTATTTATTCACAAATTCAGTTTACATTACTCAAATTTAGAGTAGGGTCAAGTAAGCCTTGTTTTATTCACACATTCAACTTACATTACTCAGATTCAGAGTGGGGGAAATCAAGCCTAGTTTTTCCCCACATTCATTTTACATTACTAAAATTTAGAGTGGGGGAAGTGAGCCTTGTTTCTCCACACATTTAGTTTACATATTGAGTTTTAGTATAGGGGGGATTCACACCATATGTATTCCCTTCAAATGTTACACTCCAATTCTTATCCACTACTCTAGCCAAGAAGTAGGCCAAATATAGATTACATTCACATAGGTAAGTATAGGTATGCATTTCTATTTTCTTTTACTCTAGTACTTTCATTTCATTACATTACTAGAATAAAAGAGGGGCAAATGTAAACACATTAATTAAGTCAAGAAACCATAAGTACTATGTCTTTTGTTTCTATTTCAAGTAATCATCTTAATGATGGTTATAGTGCTTGTTTTCATGGTCATATTGAGTATTTTAATCTTTTTATGTCTTATTTTCCCTATTTTTGACACTCCTAATAGTCATAGGTCACTTTTTCCTAGTCCCAAGGGCCCTTAGCCTATCATCCTTGATTTTTGATCAATTTTGAACATTATGACATTATCACCACTTTCAGGATAGTAGTGCCACATGGTGTTAGTGTCCACTTATGGGTTCAATGTCTGATGGGCTATTTTACTCTTGTTTGAGTCCTAACCCCTCTATAACCCTTATTTTATGTTTTTATATATCTATTTCATGACTTATTAGGTAGAAAATAATGTATTATATTTTTTTAAAAAAGATACTCCTATATAAAGAGCCTCATAAGGCATTTTACATATAGCACTTACTATTTTGGCACTTATTTACATTAAATAAACTAATAGTATAACTCAAATACTCTACATACTACCCATCTTTCCCACCTAGACATTTTCATGCTTGATCAAATAAGGGACTAAATGAAAATCATTATATCATACCATGAAAGTTGATGGTACATGTTCCCTAAGGGAGAACTAAATGTGGTGTGAGACCCCTAACATTATGTTTAATGTAGGAAATGGTTAGGATAATAGGGGTTCTTATCCATTTTATTGTAACATCCCACAACCCAATTTTTTTCTTATATTTTACATTTTATTAGTTCATTATTTCATGTGTGTAGGGATTCATTACGGTTTTAGAGAAGATTCAACTTAAATAGTGATACATATGATCCCCTGCATGATATGGAATCACCTATAGGACCTATAAAATATCCCATAAGTCCACTAAAGGTCACAAATAGTCACCATAGGAATGACACCAGTGTTATAACTAGACACTAGCACCACATAGTACTACTATCCTAAAGGGGGGCTACTATCTAGAGCTAGATCTCAAAAAATAGTCAAAAGATAAAATATTCCTCTATGTTTTCTCAACTGTGTCTAGTACCCTGATCGATGAAAATTTTTATGTACATCTAGATAAGTTCATTTTCTCCTTATGCTTACTATTTTTAGAAAGTTCCATAGGATCAATAAATCCCAATTTTATTCTAGATTAACAATAGACTCAACCCTTTAATCTAGCTTAGGATTTACATAGTAAAACCCTAAAATATTAAAATAGATGGTTTGTTAACCAAAAGAGTTTAGCTATGTGTGATAAAGAGTTCAATGAGATAAAAATTGATCAAGGATAAACATTTTGTAAGTTTTGTAGGTCACTTTAGTCTTGATAAAACCTTAACTCAACTTAGTAATCACTACTATTGGTCTAAGATGCAAATAAATGTGAAAATGTTTGTGAAAAGATGCAAAGTTTATCAATATGTAAAAGGTAAGATTACTAATACAAGCCTATACTAGCCCTTACCAATACCAAATAGGAATTAGGACCCCATTAGCATGTATTTTGTCATGGGGTTACCAATAAATAAAATAGGACATGATTCTATCTTTTTTTTTATGGATAGATTTTCCAAGATGGCCCATTTCATACCTTGCAATACAAACCAATGATGTTACTCATGTGGCCAATTTGTTCTTCAAGGAGGTGGTTAGAATACATTATATAACATTGATAATTATCTAAAATAGAGATACCAAATTTATAGGAGACTTGTGGAAAACCTTATGGAATAAGATAGGAACCAATTTGAACTTTAGCTCAACTTACCACCATCAAACATATGGCCAAAGTAAGGTTTTGAATAAAATTTTGGATGACTTGTTAAGATGTTTGATAAAGGAAAGTCTTAAAAAATGGGAATTGGTATTACCTCAAGTAGAGTTTGGCTATAATGACTCACCCAATAGCATCATAGGAAAGAGTCCATTTCAAGTGGCATATGGTATGAACCCAAGTGGATTATTTGATTTTAGAGACTTAGGAAAATTAGATAAAATACGTGATGAGGGAGAGGAGATTGTCATTACCATGAAAGAGATGTATGAACAAGTGAAGAAGCAGTTAGATTTGAGTATGGAAAAGTACAAAAAACATGCTAATTTTAAGAGGAGAGAGGTACATTTACCTATTGAATATATGGTGTTAACTCACTTTAGGAATAAAATGTTTCTAAAAGGTGAGTACAACAAATTAAAGATGAAGAAGATTGGCCCATACAAGGTCATAATAAAGTTTTCTAATAATGAATATGAGATAGAGTTGAATAGTGGCATAGGGATCTCTCCTATATTAAATTTTTTAGACTTGTATCCATATAAGGAAAGATATTTTTAGGATCAACCATATAGAAGTCAAAACACAATAGTTCAAGAGTAGGCATATCAGCTGCCATAAGCAAAGCAAGAACTTGAGCTTATTTTGGAGAAGAAAGTTGTAAAGATAATAAGAGGAAAATATTAATATCAATTCTTAGTGAAGTGGAAACATCATTTTGTATAAGATTCTATTTGTATGAAAATAACATATATAATCAAGCATGGAGGTGTTCTTGATGTTCTCATGAACCAAAGTTCATGAGTAAATTTCTTGTTCCTGGGGAGTATGATGTAGGAGAATCACTGTATATGATCAATTTTGGTTTTTTTACATTGTTTTTTAGTCTTAGGAGGATCTTATTAGTCTCTAAGATCATTTAAGATTCATTTCTAGGTCGTAGTTGTTCATAAATTTTTAATTTGAGCCTTCTTGGCATTTTCCCACCAAAATGCCAAATTCAAATTTTTGAATGTCTAATTGTATTTTTCAGGTCTTAAGCATGATTTTGGTATGTAAAATGTTATATTTTTATTTCTAGAATGTATTATAGGTGTTAGGATGTCTCTTATTAGTTTTCCACCTTTTTGGTCAGATATTTTATGTTTAAATCACTCGTAACATCCAGGAAGACCATTTGTTCTAGCATAAGCTTATGTTGGAGGTAAAACAAGAATTAGTTATTGATTTTATAGGAATTAAAATGATGTGGATAGGATTGAACCAGGGATTATTTTATTTTAATAATAAGGTGGTCAATTTCAAGAAATAAGAAATAAGATTTATATTGCATGAAGAAGACTTTTTGTCAAGAATTCTATGTATGCATATGAAGAATATGAATGTCAATGAATGAGAACAATTGTCAGATCATGTTGATGAAACTAAAACTTAGTCTAGGTTGATATCTAAAATTTTAGTCCTAAGGGATCACATTCAGAAACTAGAATAGAAATTTTATACTGTGCTAAGAAATTCTATTTTACTTAACATGTTTGTGCTGCAGGACCTGGGTGCTACTATTACTGCTGACAATGAGAACTTTGCGAACTTGGATGACATTATTAAATCCATGTTTAAGTAAGGAAAGGTCATGCCTCCTTAGTTTTTTATTTCATTTTGATTATCTACTTCTTTGTTATTTCTATCTTTGTTTTTAGTTGTGGCTTTTGTTATGTCTGTTGGTTCTTGGATAGTGATTTTTCTGTTTTAAGGCACCTTTTGTGATGGTCACCTCTGTGGCTTTTCTGTTGTTTGTTAGGGTTCAGCGCCTGGTTTAGCCACTTTATATTATCAAAAACTATCAGATCATGTTATGAATGAATCTAAGATTATTTATAATTTTAATTACACTTCCATTGACTATTTATTTCTATATTTTAGGAAGTAATGTTCATAAATAGGTGAAACAAATGAAACTCAGGCTTAAGTGTAATTCTATATTATCATAGTCAAGATACTTGTGAAGTAAGGTAATTATTTTATTAGTTTCATGAAATTTAATGATTTAAAATGTATTAGATAGTGGTTAAAATTTATTTTAATCCTCAAAATTCCTTGGAATACCAAATTTCATTCAACTTGTCTTACACAATCCAAAACTCTATTTTTTTGAGTACAATCAAGTGGGAAACTGATAATTATGAGTCCTTTTGTGATTGATTTGGGTGTTATTAAAATTTAAAAATTTGTATTAGGTGTGAAAAAACCTTATACAAATGTTTTTATTCTTTTAAAAACTCATTTTAATTTGGAAACATCAAACTTACTCCTTTTGATCTATGTAGAAACCTAGTTTAGGGTTTTTGACCATTTTATGGTTTGATTATTTAGACATTGTTTCAGACCTTAAAATTTAACCCAAAGATTGATTTTATTCTTTAATTTTAATCAAAAAATTTCTTATATTATTATCATGTTTTAATTGTTTAAGATCCCAAACTCATTTTTACAACCCAAGAGACCTAAATGAGGACTAGTTTGAGGAAGGTCAAGTTGAATAAGTGTATCTAACTTAAGAGATGGATCATAAAAATTTTTAGGGAGTTGAAATAACTTAATGGGTATATTAAAAAAAATTAATCCTAAAACCTTGTGTACTTGACAAACCCCCTTAAAAAGTGATTTAGGAGGGCTACAAAGAAAGAAGCCTAGTTTGAGAAACTTGTGACTTATTTTGGTTAACTCTCTCGCTCTGCATTACTATCAAACATGTTAGAATCATAAATTAATGATATAAAACTTTTTTTTATGATATATTATATCATTTTATACCATATAAATTTTTTTCTTATCTATAATATTTTTTTACTAACGTATATATTCACTTATGGGCTCATTTGACCCTTTATTGAGTCTTTCAATTTGTGCATAAGATAGCTTTCCACTAATCTTGTTAGAAAATTGTATTGAAAAATAATCTACCAATGGGTTGAATTATATAAATAATTAAAGTGTAATATCATATAAACATCATAGCACATGTTTTTTTAGGATTCTTGGAAATAGATTAGTTCTTAGTTTGTCATTATAAGCATAGTCCAAACGTGTTACATGGAATGATCAAAGATGTTTTTCACTATCACATTTATATTCAAAGAGTGGTAATTTAGGAGCTATTAAACCTATTGGTAATGTGTAATATGATATATCATCTACCAAATTAATCTCAATCAAATTATTGGAGTCCATTGAATGAATAGTGTAATACACCTTGTTCTAATCTTGACATGTAAGTCTATGATAATTTTCATAAAAAGAGTGTGCATTAGGCAAGGTTGGTGGAGGACCATGCACATTAATCAAGGGATGAGTGTATTATTCCCTTGTATAAATATGCATATCTATCTATTATAATATTTATTATGTCCCCATACTTGGGGATGTTGTCACATATGTAATTGTAGGTGGTCATATAAGAATAGAAGCAAAAATAGTAACTATAAAATTTGAAATTGGACTAACAACTATAAAAATCACCTCTTGGTTTTTTTATTGAGATCATTCCATATTTTCTTAGTTTTCAACCTTAGATGTTATGAGTAGTTGAAAAACATTATCCACCTGATTGGGTCATTGATGAAGTCTTTGACATAAATTGGACAATTTATTAACTTGCTCAGGATATACTCCATTAATTTCAATAGGATCAATTATATTATATATTTTAGGATTAACTTTAATATCATTCATAGTTTCATTATTTTTATTAGCATGTTCAAAATTAACATCATATTTAATTCGTATTAAATTTTGAAGATTTGCATTATCATATTGATTAAAAGTGTTTATGTTATCCATTTTAGAAGAGATAAAAGAAATTTAAATATGATCTATAGGAGTTACACTTAATATATCAGTACACCTTATAGGAGTAGATGAAATTCCATTCTTGAGTGTCATACAAAGGTGTAAAATAAAAATGAAAATAGGTATAACTAGATAATGTGTGTTTGCTTTTTAGGTTATCAGATGTACTAATCCTAGTCATAAAATAGTGAAAATAGTAAAAAATGCTCTAGCTAAGAAGGTTTTCTCCATAATTTAGTCACACTATCCCATTTATAGGGTACATTGAGAGTAATTTTTTAGGGCTAACTAAAAACTAGTGCACTACAAGAATAAATCGTTAAAGGCTTACCATGGCTAGAAAACAAAAGCCTAGTCATTTATGATATTCCATGTGATACATGGAAATTAAAATATGTATACAATGTTGTAAAATTTATTTATTATTTGGGTAACACTCTTATACCATGAGTCAAGTAAAATTTAAGATCACTTTCCCAAAAATTATAGTTTATATGAGTTTGAAAATTGTTGGAACACATTTTCATGGAAAGTAAGAAAGAAAAATAAATTACAAAAATACAATAAAATATTTTTCAATGAAAATAAGAATTATGAAGTCCCAAGGTCTAAAATAAATAATCTTTAGTATTTTTAAATCATAAATTTATTTGAAACCCTATAAATGTTTTGAAAAGGAAAGCAATACTCAAAATAAATGTATAGGTTCACCAATATGTTTTACCATTTTTTTATAAAATAACTAATAAATTTTAATTCTAATAGGTGTAAAAATATATAGATATAATAATTATAAATATGTAAAATAATCAATAATAATGATTTTATAATTGAAAAAAATGTAAAAATGTTATTTTTTGGAAAACACTAAGAATAAATGTACTTAACTCAAACTAGGATCTCTATTGATTGTATTGTATGTTTGTAAGTATAAATCAAAAAAATATGTGGTTTTACATGCTTAATATTAGGAAAAAAATCTAAAATGTATACTAAATAGTTCTACCCTAGTTATATTATAGAAAAAGTTGCTTGAGTTTGTTGATTTTGCATTTATCCCAATTGACTATGACCAGTGAATGAAAAATAAAGATAGAGAAAATATGATTTTGAAAGTGATAGATTAGAAACAATATTGGAGATTATTTATATATATTACCATTGTAGATGTACAACAATGAAGGCACTCAATTTTATTTTATGTGGACTTAACCTAGTTGACTGTGATGAAAATATGATTATTGTGCCTTTTACACCTTAAATCTATTAAGCTAAAATATTGTGATTCAGGTTATGTCACTCAAAATTAATTATTTTCATTATTTTTATTTAAAACCCTAAGGGAAATTTTAAATCTTGGAAACCTATTCAAAATAGAGGAGTGTAATGGGAAAATAATACCTTAGTCATCCCCTTAATGATTGACCATTGCCTATGTATATATTACTCCAAAGAGGGAATTCAAGCCCGAATAGTTATCCCACATAAAATGATTGTGAAATTGTGCTCTTTGAATATGTTTATGCAACTATAAATATGACTTTAATACTTGAGATTGATAAATATTGACTTACTTTGAGGTCCTATGGACTTGGCTTATAACTATTCCTTTTAAATGATATTGAATTTGGAAGGAATAGGGAAATGCTACTCAATTTTGAATAGTGTGAAAGTGATCAATAGATAATTCCAAGTTAGGTATAATGTATGACCTTTTATTTATATTTAATGGAATACCTTTTGATAGTTTCCTTCGGTGACTTTGAAACATTTATAGGAAGACCCAAAATATTGATTTGAACTTTGGAAATTAGTTATTATTTGGCACATGACATAGGTGGTCTATGTGGATAGGAGCTTGTCAAAACACATATCCACCTAAATCTAACCTATATAAAAATATCAAGGATAAATGTATAGAATAGTAGATAGTTTGAGGATGATTTTAAGTGGCTTAATCATTTGAGTTTTAAAGTTATATGTAGTAGTGATGGATATGATAAATGGCTTAAAGGAATGGCAAATAAGAGTCATGCATTTTGGCACAGGTTATGTGGTTAAATATGTGTCAAAATTTAACAATTTCAAGTACATGTGACCATATTTATGTGTATACATTGATGTAAAAGTTCAAAAAGGTTTAAATTTTAAAACTAAACATCTTCCTTTTTACATGTAGTGCAATTTTCAACATCTAAAAAATCATATCCATGTTTAAAATATCATATCTCAAGTTATTATTAAGATAAATTGGTCAAAATATTGAGAGGTAAATAAGTCCATTTACACTAAATTTAAAGTTGATTTTTTTATTTCCATATTTATTTTAGTGTTATAGCCCATACACAAGGTTTTTTTTGTATTTTTTCTTTTCATAGAGAAAGTAGGCATGTGAATACTTGATCTTTAGGGTTTGGAAATTTTCAATACCATTATAAAAGTATATTTTTTATTTAAATATATTTGATTATAATTTATTATAAAAATGTTTTAAAAATTAGATGAATAATGCATTTAAAATCTATAATAGGTTCATTATCAATCAAATTTTACACCCTACTATTACACCAATAGGAATTTAATGCTTAAACACCATGAATCTAACAATTTTTACAACCACCAATGCTATTAAAGATAACCATGTTACATTTTTGGATTTATATGTCTCTTGGGATTGAACAACATGATAATTCTAGTGACTCACCCATCTTAATTTTGTTAGTATCTCTAAGATCGATTTTTCCTATAGTAACATTTTTGGATAAATAAGAGTTAGATGTTTTATGACCATTTTTTTATTAATCTATTTGACATCATAAATGTAGATTAGTTTGGTGATCCAATATTGCATGATATTATCCCCTCTCATATAATATGGGGAATTGGGTCTAAATTAGTCTCCAAGGTGATCATATAGAATTACATGGGTTGTTAGCACTAGTAGTGTTGAGATAATTGCTTAGTTTTATTGATAAATTGGTGTAAAATGTTCCATACATTATGAGGTACTAAATTATCACCAAGATAGGGATTAGTATAGTTAAGTATTCCCATGGTGATGCCTATATTATATTTTAGATAAATATGATCAGAGGGATGAGTATTCTCATGATGATACTCATAATTATGGTAGGTAGTGTTAATATATTATAGGGATTGTAATAATAGGTTATATTACAAGGATTATCATGGACATGTTAACACAAGTTGATTAATATATAGTATAAATTTCAAATTATTTTCAAGTTGAACTAGTTTAATCAAAGGTAGTGATTATTCACTCATTGCTCTCATTTGGACCAAGGGATTTTTTTGGATCAGGTGACCCAAATATATTTAATAATGTTATTAATGGTTAGTTAAGACATGTACATTATATATACATAATATTTTAAATTTTTATAATTTTTTGGTACTTTATCCCACATCAACTTATCGATCTTCAATCTAATTGAGTGCATGCCTTAAAGGGTTCACTAGGCAAGGGATGGGTAGAATTTTTTTATTTATGATATATGTTACTATATATGCCATGATCATATCTTTCCTATACCCAGTTTAGTTTCCTCATATTTTCCTTTATACATACTTCTTTCCATCATAATCTACTAATGTATGTTAATTTCCTCATTTCCTACTAAATCAGCCAAGTTGATGCAATCTATGTATAACATGTTTCCATTTTGTATTATATTATCTTCAATGATTCAAATATAAGTGGATATTATTGGCATTCACATTACTTTAGTATGGTCGATTAATGTTAGTTGACTCCTCTGAACTGTGTCAAGTTGGTTGATACCATCGTCTAAGTTTGAGTCTAAGAATTTCATCGCTATATGTAAAATAATATTTAATTCCATATCATATACACAAATTATTTCATACTTGTATACTTTCCTTGTGCTCACAATTATGGCCTAGTCACATTTGGAGGAGCTATCAATAGAATACTGTCTTAAAGGAAGATTGCCTTGTGAAAGTCTTGGAGATTTTCTATGAGGTCATTAGTTAGATTAGATCTTATTTTCCATGCCTTGATGTCTTCATAGCCAAAATAATATCTTAAAAATCACCATTGGCCAAGGTGGATATTTAGGCTCGATGGGTCCCCATCAAGCTAAGTATTTCTAACCTTATGTTCTTTCTTTTATTTGATTTAGTGGGTAGATTTTTTGTTGTTTAGTAGATAAATGTATGTGTGTGTGTCCTTTTATACAATTTATCTACACTTATATAGTGTGTCTATAGGATTATTTCAAATTTTCATTTATCTATTTTAGGAATCCTAGGCCCCCATTTTTATTATTATAACCCTTTCCCCTAGTTTAATTTTCTTTACTTGCAAAAATACTTATATTGTCTTGAGTAAATTCATTTGATTTTATCATTATAGGTATAATTATATCTATTACCTTATGCCATATGACTAAGGGATTTAGAACCCTTACTTTTGATATTAGTGAGTGCATACTTCTCTTTCTAGGTCTATGAATACACACTTGGTCATGACCTAAACATAATGTATTATTGGGATTTTTGATTAACCTTCTTCAAGTTTGGATCTTTAGAGATATTATATTTATAGGATAATCCTAACCCATTTCATATATTCTAGTGAACTCAAAGTGAATCAAATCCTACCTTTGGTTGGATCAATTGTTTTCATTTAATTATTAGCATTGTCTTCACTTTGGCTTCACCATCATAATACATTTTGGTGAAACTGATGTGAAGCTTACAGTTATATTCACTATTTTAGAAAACTACATTAGTCAATTATAATACAATTTTATCTAGTTATTTTTTTTATAAAACTACATCAGCCAACCTGATACACTTTCTTCCTGCTAGCATAATTATATCGACTGGCCTAATACAATATGAATTTATAAGTTTTTTTATCTACTACATCATCTTGACTGATACATTAAATTTTAACATCGACCAATTAGCACCACCTTTTTTACAAACTATATCAGTGTGGCTGATATAATCTATTTTCATAGACTTAGTACCCAATTGTATCGATGTAGCTCATACCATTTATTTATTTTTTTTAAAAATCATCATGATGTAATATTTTTAGCTTCCAATTATTCAATAAAATTTCATAATCAATTATATATCAAAACCTTTATTACATTATTACTTTGGATGTAATTTTGAACTACTTACTCCAAGTCTTGACATTTATTGCATAATCAAAGATTCCCTAGTGGATCCTCTGGATCCTAAACCAATGGTTGAATCATACAACCTAAATTTTATAGCACAATTTATGATGGTGGAGGTCACTCATACTAGTCCCCCTCCATAAAAATATCTCAATACTTCCAATCAAAATCCAGCTCTTTATACAACTCAAATTCATACACAACTGATCCAATAAATAACCCTTATGCAAGTTTCTAGTAGCTCTCAAATGATCCAAATGCAAAACTATATTTTGTTAATGGCTATCAACCTAAAATCATCATGACTCCAACAAATCATAAAATTTTTCCTCCTCTTAAAGATGTCAAAGGGAATATCATCCCTTAACATACATTTAATAATAAAATGCTTCAACATATTAAAAATGAACCTTTAAATCTCCTCATTATGTCCATAGACATTGGAAACATCTATATACATGTACTATATGATGGGATAAAGATCCTAATATCTTTCTTAAATCCTTTGGAAATATTTATAATGAATGGGTTCAAACTAATACCATTGATACTACCAAACTTTTATTTTATACCTTTGGGGGACAACTACTTGAATGGTATCATTAAATTCCTATACATTCCATTACACAACTAGAGGATTTATTCAACACTCTAATTAAGTAATTAAAACATAATGATATTCATAAAAATAACATCAACCATTCCATCAATGCTAAACAATCTCTTAAAAAATATACCCAAGATTTCATCAAGTGATGAAACTCTCTAGCTCACAATGTGGACCATAACATGAGTGAAGATAATATTTTAAAAATCTTCGTTAGCACTCTTAAATTTCATATTCAATACAAAGTTAAAATATTTTCCCCTGAGACTTTTGAAGAGGCCTTAGATCAATAAAAAATGAAACACTTTATTACACATCAACTTAAATAATCTCATAAAGAATCATCAACTAATGTCATTTATACCACTTCATATCAAAGTAATCCTCCCCCATAACCTAATGACAAATCTTCCAAACTAATCAATGCAACCCATTCCCACCGTCCCTTGATTACCCATGAAATCAAGAGAAAGTTAACATCTTATAAATACACGATATTTGAATCTTCCAAAATGATTCAATCCTAATAAGTTTTACTTGTAACATGGTATGATTGGTCATTCTCATGAGAATTGTCATGATTCTCAATGATTCATTATTGCTTCCTTGTTTGGTCCACATTTTAGTCTTGACAATCTTAGAAAATAAAATTATCAAGACTATATTAAATATTCTAAACTGCATCATGATTAATTTCAACACCCTCATAATCCTAACTCATCTACTAATGTTATCCAAACCACACTTGATCATCCTTCCTATAGCAATAAGGAAAGGATAGCTAGCATGAACAACTTCAAGTAAGTGGTTGCATTTGTCAATATTAAACCGCTTAGGTAATTTAAAACCTAAGATAACCTAGTTAAAATTCCCACCACATGGTGTATTATAGGTGATTCTGATTCTTGAGCTTGTATAAAGCATCATAGCCATCATAATTATTCATATCTACCTTAGTCACTTCTATCAAACTATATCGACTGGATTGATAAAGTTAATTTTTAGTCACTCTAGTAAAATAAATCATGCACCAACTATAATGTTCCAATATATTTATTTAAAATATACACAACTTCATGAATCACCACACATAAATTTCTAATATAGGTATTTCATCCATACTAAATTACATCAGCCATGACAGAGGTTATCCCAATACAATTTAGCAACTTCATTAGATTGTATTAACCTAATCAATACAATGCACTTTAGTCATATCTTTATATACTATTATATTTCACCATATTATATCAACATGGCTGATATAGTTTATCTTAATTTTATAACATCCTTAGAGTGTGTTGACCTAATTAATATAGTCCAATCAAGTCATGGTTTGTTAAATTATATCAACTTGGTTGATACATTTCATTATAGTATTATTTATACATACTAAATCAACATATATGATACTATTTATCATGCATTTCTATAACCTCCCAAAGATAGATAAATTTCCTTAGATGCCACATTTCTTGTTATGACATAACTCCACATAGATTATGAAATCATTCTAAGGCATGTCAATCTTGAGGTTAGCTCCTACACATCTATCTCTCATAGGTTGGGGAAATTTTTTATGCCCATCCTATTATTATAACACATGTTATGGAATATTTTAATGCCCATCCTAATACCCATCCTATTCATACTAAAAAATTTAAGGCATCTTGCATTGCCCATACTTCAGCCTTCAAGGCATCTTTTGATGCCCATCCTTGATCTTATCCCTACTTTTGGGGCATATTATGATGCCCACCCCTTATATGTTGGTATCTAGATACCCAATTTTTTCTATGAATTACCCTTAAATAACCTTTAAAACGTTTACCATCATCAACACATTAAATTTAAATAAACTTTTTGAGACACATATGATCACATTTCACATCCTCTCTTCATTTATAGATGTTATTATGGATTTTAATTATTATTTTGTCTTATGGTTCTTTATTTTTTGTGTCTTAATTATTTTCAAATCATTTTTTTATAACCTTTTTTTCCTTCATGTTTTTTTTGTTTTATCTTATTTTAATTACATAATTATTTCTTTTTTGGTTCTTTGGTTCTATTTCATTTTACTTTCATCCTTTTTATCATTTTCATTATTATCAAGTATTACATTTTTATAATTCATTCCTTAGTATCCTTGTGATTATTTGGACATTATTTAATTTCACTTATCTTAGGATGACAATCTATGTTTCCCCTCTTTTGAAATAATTATTTATTTTCCCCTTTACTTGGGATGACTATTACTTTCCTTAATTCTTGTGTTAAATCCCTTGTAGGCTAGTATGGCTTCCCTAGAGACATGACTATCATACCATAATCCACTCCTTTTTGAAGAATTTTTTACCCTCCTTTTGATAAAATACAATCATATCCATTATTTTAACCCATTCATTTCATGGATGGATCTTTTGTCATCCCCATCTTTCCCTTCTTTCCTTTCACTTGAGGTATACGTAGGTTAGTTTTGAGATTGTACACTTACTTGTAGGCAAGTATAGGAGAATTTAGACACCATGGTCTTTATGTTCTCTCTTCTTATAACTAAGTGTAATATATCTTATGTTAGCTACCTGCCCATGTTTGATTTTCTGAATTTGTATGGAGGAGGAATAAAAAACCCAAAAGTATTTAAATCCACATCATAAGAAAAGAAAAATGTTGAAAAGTAATTATATCTAAAAATTCATATCACATTAAAATATGTGATATTTTTTGGCACATATATTATCTTAGTATAAGATCAAAATTGATAATTGGGCTCATGATAGGTCCATTAGGTGTGATATGCAAGTAGATTGAGGTAGGAGGTCTCTTATATCATTATATCCTCCTACATTTTAGTGCCACCTAGTTTCTCATAGAAATACCAAATCTTTGTAGTTTACCAATGGATCTATGAGGGGTCTTGATAAATGAGGAACACATTGTGGGATACCATAATTTATTTTATTTTCATGGATTTATCCTTTGTGGGATACTCTATGTACTTAAATTTTTATCTTGAGCTTTGTGTTAACTATGTAGAGTGTCGTAGATCCTAAATGTTGATAATTCAAAGTCTTTCCCACATATTTAGTGTTTCTCATTCCCACTAAATATTTACACATAACCCATATGGAAACTCAAATTCATTATTTAGATCATATTTTCCCAATATTCCCATTGATGAGTATTACTTTTAACTAATCACATCTTCAATCGCAGTTCTTATTTATGCCTCTTGGCTTTCCCTTTTTATGTGTTTCATTGTAAGACCTCATATTAGACTAGGACTTACTCACAAATACCCATATTATCACATAATTTATGTACTTATGCCTCTTAGATTCTAATTTTTGATTTGCATTGTAAGACATCAAATAGGTCTAGGCCTTCCTAACAAACACCCCTTCACATTTTATTACCACCTCATCTCATTTTTATACTAGTCATGTAATTAGGTGTTTGTGATTTATTACAATGCATTTTAGAACAAGCATTAAGTTTGATTGAGTAGTCATTATTTATATATTTTAATTCTAATTTATACATCATGTTCTTATTTTATTTTTGTGGACCTCACTTATCTCACATAGGACATTTTACATATTTTTATGGCTTTCTTCATGTATAACTTGACATTATTATATCACATTTTGTTTCAAATTTCATTTTTAGTCATGTATGTTTTCTTCATGATTCATTTTTTACATTTATATTATATGAGATTACATTCATTTACTTACATATCTTTGTTTGAGAAATTTATTACATTGATATTGCACTTAATTATAATGTTTTTCATAAGATTTAGTATGTTTTATGTTCATTATTCATTATTTTCATTACTTCCTTGGATTTTTTTGTTCTAACCTACTCTTTATCATCCTAACTTGCCAATTTCTAATTTTACCATCCCTTGTACACATGCATTTCTTCTATTTCTAGCCTTCTATTCCTAAGGTTTCTCAAATGTAGGTATTTCACCCTCTAATATAAAGAATATGGTATTCACATTCATCATTTATCATCAAGGTAAGTCAATGTATGCATATGGGACTTTCAACTATTCACTAATTTTAGTTATTTATGTAGTTCATTTTAGTTAGCTTAATTGTTGTGTTGTTATGTTATTTCTCAAAGAGACATCACATGTTACAACATTATGACATGTGATGATCTTTAGGTGAGGCATATGTATACACATAATTGTTGGATTGTTTTCAATAATTTATCCAAGGTGGCTAAGGTATTTCTTGAGGTGTCAAGGCTGTTATCTAGTCAATGAAAAAGTGTGATTCAGTAGTCATGGATGAATCTTTAATGTTTGGTTGGATAGGTAGGTTGATGGATGTTATTGATGATGTGATAATGTTATAGAGGCCATATGGGGTATCAATATTTCTTTTAGTTTTTATGGAAGTGAAAGGTTTCTATTTGATTAATCCTTTTGGTCATGTAGGCCTAGTTGGTCTTTTGACAAATTAGTTTGAGTGAGAAGATTGATGCTGATAAAATTCACACATGTGAAGGTGTCAAAAGGAATTGGTCATATGATATTGTTCATATTTATGCCTAGTTTCTATGGTCCAATTTTAAGGTCATGAAAATGTGTGTATCAAAAGATATGAAGGTGCAAAGTTGGTCTCTCAAGAAAATTAGGAGGTCTTACATCAACTTTGCCAATACCATTGACCAAGTTTGAGTTTAAAATATTTATCACTACATATAGTCATATTTAATTCCATATCATATACACACATTATTTCACGTGTATTTTTTATTATTTTGATTGCACTTCTATCCTAGTCACATTTAGATGAACTATAAGTAGAATCGTGTCTTCAAAGAAGCATGTCTTGTATAAGTCTTCAAGTTTTATTAGGAGGTCCTTAGTTGTATTTGAGAATATTTTTAATATTTTGATGTATTTATAACCACAAAAATCTATTTCAAATAACCATAGGACAAGGTGGGGTATGAGACTTGATGGGTCCTCAAGGTAAGTATTTCTAACCTTATGCTCTTTCCTTTGTTTCACTTTTTAGGTAGATGTTTGTTTCTTAGTAGATAAACTTATGTGTGTTTATGTAATTTTCTAGAAACTATCTACACTTATAATTAGTGTGGCTATAAGATTGTTTAGAATTATCTTTTATCCATTTTAGGTAGCCTATGCCCAAATTTTACTACCATGGTCCTTACACATTTTGATTATTTTAACCCTTTCCCCTACTTTAATTTTCCTTACATTCACAACTAATTACATTACCTTTAGTAAATTACTTTTATTTTATCATTACAGGTATAGTTAGAGATATTACCTCATGTCATAAGCATGAATGATTTGGAATCCTTCCCTTTGATATTAGTGGTTAGGTACCCTTATTTCTATATCTATAGATCCACACTTGGTCACATCCTAAACATAATGTATATTTTTGCTCTTTTATTAACCTTCTCTGAGTCTAAATATTTAGATATATGATACTTATAGTCTAACCCTAAACTATTTTCACACATTACACCATTTATTAAATAGTAACTAATGTTATGCACTAGTTACCTATATCATGTTATTTTAGTCATTAATTATATTAGTAATGTTATAGGTATGTAATGAGCAAAACTATTTGGTGGTTTGGATCATTGGGACCCATGTGAAAACCATGTAAGGAATATTATTAAAATATTGTATGAGAAATAATAAATTATTCAATGATAAACTTAAACATTTACATAAAATATCCCATGTATCCTTTATAGATGTGTTGCTTGTGTACTTATATTAACATCAATGGTCATCATTTGAAACACTTTTATGATTGGTCTCATTTTTAATTTTAATTATATGTATTTTTTTATTTCATTTATTTTTATTTGTACCTCTTCCTTTATTTTTATTCATCTTTTTATATTTTTTACCCATTGTGTTTGTTAGTAGTCCTTGTGAAATTATTCCATAAGTGTCCTTACTCAGTGTAAAGCTAAAAAAGATGTATGTATACATGTCATTATAAGTTTATTTTTTGAATCAAATGTTGATTCTTTTTTAATTTTATATTAATTTTTTGTTGCTAATCATGATAACGGATCTCAAATTATTAAAGTATTATTTTTTTTATATTTTGTGTGATAGGATTAGTCAACATCACATATCCATCCCTTATTGATTTGGAGGATATTTTCAAAAGTTCCTTGGTTTTATTTAAATATAGTCCATTGTGTAGAGATAATCAAGAGCTTTATATCAATTATTGGAATGTAAAAACTAGACATCATATGATCCAATTATAATTGGTCAAATTTTGGTCAATAGATGGTAAAAAATGGTCAAACTAGAAAAATTGATGGTCGTAGAACATTTCTAAACTAGTTATATGGTGTAGAAATCATCACAAGATTTTTTACACATTTTTAATGGACCAATGCCAAGTCTATATGTAAAAAATATGTTCAGTCAAAGTTTTGGTTAAAGACAAAAAAGTGATTAAATGGCAGTATGTTGATATGGACCAACTAGGAGTTGACACATGGGAGAGAAGTCTAAGTAAAATGTGGACTAATGGTAACTTGCCACATGTAAATATAACTCAGCATTACATGTCACACATTGGATGGGTCCATGTGGCCTGCCACCTAAGGCCACCACATAACCAATGCCCAAATCTTTGGCATAACAAAAACAAAGGAGATGTGGCCAAAGCCATGTTAATATTAGGAGGCTCGAGGCTATAAAATCCATGTTGATCCTTATCCCCCATGAATATGGGATTTAAAATCCACAATACCTAATAAAAGGTAATAGGTAGTTGGGGAGGATCAAACCCCCAACCTCTCATTTCTTATTTCAATCTCTTTGCCTTTCCACTAAAGGTGGACAATTGAAATGAAAAGGAAGGAGATGATATTTGAAGACTGTTTGACCAGATTTGGTATGAAAAGAAGAGGATTTAACCCCATAAAATATGAACAAAATAATAGGCATCCTTACCACTATTCCATGAGTTAAAATGTCTATATAAACATGTGAATTTGGTTTTATTATACAGTGGTAGTTTGACTATGTTTTATTATCCACAGACTAGTTTGTGGAAAATGACCATTTAGGCCATTATAGGAGCATTTGTAGACTTTAAGGTCTTTTGGAGATATGTCCAGAACTCAAGGATGATCCTAATGGTTTTATTATTCTCTTAATTATAATTAATTTTCCATTTTTTTGGAAGAAATTTTAGTTGCTTGTGATGGAGAAGTAAGGGAGATGACCATGTAAGTGCTAGAAGAAGGTGGACGACAGTTTGTTGATCATTGTAAGAGTTCTTTGAAGATCTAAAAGCACATTATTTCAGGTTTTAAAAATTACAATAATGATTTTTAAGGGTTAATTTATGTAATAATAATCATTTAATTAGTGGAATAGTTTGAAAGAACCCAAAGATGTAACCCATTTGGGTTAACTCTGTAAATAATTTTGGTGTTTGTGTTTCTATTTTTTTTTCATTCAGTTCTTTCCACATATTTGATTCAATTATTAATATGTGGATGTAATTTTTAATCAAACACAACACTTAAAATAAATTAATTAAATGGATAATGATCATTTGAAGGTGTAATTAGAAGGAATGAATACACAAATATTCATATTTAATTTTAATCCAATTTTTAAACACTTTCAATTAGTTTTTGGTCATTTATTTAAAAGCCATTATTCATTATTTGTTACATACTGAAAGTGAACTTGAATCATTGAAAAATGGGTCTATAAATAAATTTTGTGATTAGATTATGATTGTGTAAAATTTTGGTATCATAGTGGTTGAATTCAATTTATTGATTTAAGTTTTCATTTGATATCAGTATGGTTTTGATTAAGTATTTACAAATGTTTGGGCTTGTTAATCTCCCATTTTTAGTGTTAATTATTTTAGAATTATATGTTGTTTGTATATATATATATATAGGTAAATCCTTGAAAAGAGAGATGCTAGAATATCTTGAAAGCATTGGCAAACAAATTCCAGATGAGAATGATTTCCTGAGATCTAAGATCTACTCCCTTGAAGAATAAATAACATGCTTGAAATCAGCACTAGAAACTAAGGATCAACTCTTGAGATTGCAATGTGGTGAATAGAAGAAGGATTTGCCTTCCATGTTAGATGTAGAAACCATGATAAAAAAAATTCATTGTAAGTTCATCACCATGTTTTTCTTCCTCCCATTTAGATTTAGGTAATGCTTTTGGTGATTTTGAAAAACATACCATAGGCATTGGATCTAAATTATTAATTAAAATGGGATTTGATGGAAGAGGCCTTGGTAAAATTGGCCATGTTATTTATAACCCAATATAGGTAGAGGATCATCCTCATTTTGTAGTTTTGGGTTATTATAGTGAAGAAATGGAAATTGGAGAGTGCTCCAAGAATGTTGAAGGGAGACAAGCTTCTAATAGCCAAGTGATTACCCAATTAGTCTTTTAGGAAGATTATTTATAGGTAATTATTGGTTCATCATCATAGGATGAAAGATGTAATAAATTTCAAAGAAGAGGTAATGAGATTACACCTCCTCATTCTTACACAAATTATAATCATGAACATAAGGGAAATGTTAAAACTTTTGATGATGCACTCTTTTATTATAAAAAATATGGTTTTAATATATTTAAAATGATGTATGATTTTCCATCTACTTTTTATGGGTTAAGTAGTCATTTTGTTACCTATTATTGGAATAAAAATTCATTCTTTCATAAGTGGTTTCCTGATGAGCTTGATGCTAAAGACCAATCTCATCATTCAAAGGTGAGAAATGGCAAATAGGTTTCCTCACCCAGGAAGAGGAATTTTTGCACTCATTATCATATAAGTGGACATCAGGTGGAACAATGTTAGAAACTTCAACCATCATGCCATCCTAAAAATAGTAAGAAAAAGATGGAAAATAAGCATGTTACAAAGGTAAATGAAGTTGTTAATTCACCAACATTTACTATGTCAACCCTAGATCATGTATAAACTAAAAACAAAAATCCATTAAAATGGGTTGGCAAATAATTTTTTATTTATATGTTGCATAGCGAATGATTGTTGAATGGAATGCAAATAATTTATAGAATTTATTTACTTGGGATTTCTAATGATTGATGAAATGAAAATTAGCCAATTTTTTAGCTTTGAATATTTTTGGAGTAACTAGATGAGGATAATCTTGTGACATGTCTATCATGCTTGGATTTTCTCACATTTTAATTAACTCCATTGTGAAGTTGATAGAAGTATATGCAAGTTGTTTGGGACATGTTCAATGTACCTAATTGATACTTGGAATTGAAGTAGCTATTGTTATGAAATTGCATCTGATGATAGAATGTGTAGGATATAGTTCAAGACCTATACATGGGTAGCATTTTGTCTACAATTATACCAAGTAATATTTTTTAGTTACAATCAATTAACCATTTTGAGAATGCAACTAGTAGCACAAATAAATTATTTTATCACCATGCTATATATGATAGATTATTCACTAGCAGATCATCAAATTAGTCAAACACTTATCTCTTTGACATTGAGATGTCTTTTTAAAATTGAACCTTTTGTGTAATATTTTGCTTGTAGTGAATTTATGATTTTCCATAGGAAAGGAATTGTGTAGCTCGCCCATATCAGAATAACAATTTCAAAGACTACAGAGTCCACTATAGATATCTCCATCTAATACCAAGAAAATGAATGTTTCAAATTTTGGTGGAATAAAAGCCTTCTCAGTAGGAAGACATGATTCAAATGATATTTTTAGAAGTTCCTTTATATTATTTAAACATGGTCCATTGTTTAGATCTCATCAAGATCTTTATGACAATTATTGGAATGCAAAAAATGGACTTCATATGCTCTAGTTGTCATTGGTCAAAATTTTGTCGATAGATAGTCAAACATGGTCAAACTAGAAAAATTAAAGGAGATGAAATGTTTCTAAACTATTTCCATGGTGTAGAACTTGTCATAATATTTCTAAAACATTTTTAATGGACCAATTCTAAGTCTATATGTGAAAGTTATGGTTGGTCAAAGTTGGTCAAAAGTTAACAAGATGGGTCAACATTGGTCAAACCTAGTTGTTGAGGTCAACATACCCCCATTTATTAAAATTGGGGCCCTTGAGATATTTTTAAAATTAACACTAAAAGCATGGCTTGTTTTGAAGATTATTAGAATTTGAAGATCATCCACTTTGGTAAAGTTGCCCTACTAGTTTGTGGTTTTTCTTTAAGGTTACCTAATGTTGCTAACAGTTGCCCTTCATGTGATAAGTTTTAGGTTTCATGGAGTCTTTATGAATATATCATTCTTAGATCCCCACTATTTATCTTCATTCAAGCTTTTACTATCCTTTGATCTGAAAATCTCACTATTGGATTCATGTAATGAAACTCTCCTTTCAACAAAGCCTAACTTGAACCCCTCGTTCAAATTCAAATATTGGTGGGAACACTTTTGGTAAAAATATTTAAAACTTATCTTATATTTAATCCCCAATTTTCACGTAAGGATTTGATCATGTTTCTTAACACAACCAAACTTTAGCCTAAAAATTATGCCTAGTCCTCTTTATTTTCCCCCTTTTTTGTTCCTTATATTTCTAACATAATATAACTTTCATATTGGTAGGGTCCTTTTAATTTTTATATCATGGCCCCATTTATTACCCTTTTAGCTTAACGTCTTAACTCTAAGTCCCCATTCATGTTTGTCAACATGAATGAGACCTTAGCCTTAATGCTTTAGCCTATGTTTTATTTTTAACTGAGTCCTAACTTAATTACCTTGCTTCTTTGAAAATTGAATGGTCCATGCTTCATCATGACTCTTGATCCAATGCAACAAAGGAATCCAAATGAACTTGAGAATTTAGTCCTTCAAACCAATCATGTATGAGCATTCAGATCATGATCAATGGTTCTCACCTCGTTAGGACCAAAGATTTAATGAAGTGAATGCAATGATGAAAAGTCAAAGGATCATGAAGCTTCACAAAGTGAACACATAGTACTCCCACATTTGAATTTTGATAGAAAAGAGTCTCACAAATTAAATTAAACTAATGACATGTAACTTTTTAGATCATGATCAATGACTCTCACTTCATTGTAGCTCTCGATTGGACAAAGTGAATTAAATCTAAGATCTATGAAATACAAGCACTTCATGAGATTAAATTTTAATTTCTCACAAATGTCATTTGACATCCATGAGACCATAAAATTAAATATCATTGAAAATTTTATCTAGGCAAATGGATGTAATTTATATCAGTCAAAGGGGCCACTTTATGTTATGGTTTGAAATTTAGCATAAAATACTTTAACCTAAGTATATGACATGTTTTTCAACATGAAATAAACTTAGCTTAAAATATTTTAGCCTAAGTTACTTTTTATAGTCATGTATTGATTAAATATCATGAATCTTGTAGGATCAATGGATCATGCTTCATTGGGACTAGATGATCAAATGACATGAAATCATTGATTACTATTCAGTGGATCTCTGAGAGCCCATGGGCTCGACACATGGAAATTATGAATTCAACACACGACTAATGTAGAATACAGAGCTTAGAAATATCATGAGGGTGACAAGTGGCACAACCATGGGGCTTGATACAAAGATGGACAATAATAGGCAAGGTTTGATATCATGATTAATGTCCTACATTGATTCATGGGGAATGATCTAATGGAATAAAATAAAAGGACAAATTTTTAAAAATAATGGCTAGTGTTGTAAAGGAATTTATGAAAAATGCCATGAAAGGTGCCAGATAGATGCCAAATAAGTGTCACAAAAGCACAAAGCAAAAAAAATGAAGATCTTGTGTGTTTGAAAATGCAAATGTATAGAGGTAAGAGTCAAGGATAGTTTTGGGGTAGATAATAGTAGGATCTTGGATATGATCCTCAATGCAGGTAAAGGATCATTGAGGCTAAGAGCATCAAAAAAGCCATGGCTGGAAATGATAGAGAATTTGATGATCTAGCTGACAAGGAAGAAGAGTGTTTTTTAAGGACAATTGTGGATTTTGGGCTTGTTAATGAGGATAATCAAAAGGCTATAAATATCCTTCAACAACAACAACCACGTTTTGAGGTGCAGGGCCCACCAATTAGCTAGTTAATTAATAATCCACTTTTGTGAAGCATTGTAACATTTTGAGAATGGAATATTATATTTTGTTAGCATATTTTCCTCTGGGTCAATTTATTTTATAAAATCAAGTGTATTCTATAATTTTGTAAAAAAATGACTATTGTCTTTACTTCTTATACATTTGTATCTTGCAACTGACTAGTATATTACTTTATCCTTCTATAAAAGGTAGTACTACCATTTTGTAAATGGGGGAGTTCTTAGAGCCAAAATTACTTTGTAAAATTGGATCAAGCAATATAAGAAAGGAATTTTTTAAATATTGTCTAGTATTTTTCTATATGTTTGTTATCATGGCTTCTCTCCCTTTAGCTTGTTCTTATTTCCAGATTTGAATGGTTCTTATGGATTCTTTATATGCACCTTTAATTGTAGAGTTATTAACTTGTGCCAATGCTAGGTTTCCTAAAAAATTTTATTTTTATTTAGTTTCATTTACTCTTCTTGCATTTGGGCTAATGTTGTTTGCTTGCAAGGGTAGAATCTTTAAAGTGAACTTGATTCTTATTTGCATTATTTCCACCTTCCTTTGGAGGTTTCTTGATGTATGGTAAGATTTGGGTTCAAGATATTTCATATCATGCATTTGTTTTAATTGCTTGTATATATGAGACTTGAACTTTGTCATGATGTTTGGAATGAAGATCAACAACATTTCTTTCTACCCTACCCTTCTTTTTGCTTCTTTTCTTGACCTTGATCACCTTAGTTTAGGTTGTCATTATAAATATCCATCCTAAATTAATTATTAATTTATTTTTTGATCTTAATTCACTATGATTTGCATAGTTACTACATATTATACATATATATGTTATTTTACCATGGTGGCTTCCAACTGCCAACTAATATAAATATTGTGAAATAGTCACTTGTTCTACCTCTATTCTACCAATAGGTAATAGGATTATAGCAACATGTAAATCATGCATTGGATTCTTAGGAATTCATAAATGAGAAGTGTTCACTAAACACTCTGAGCACTTGTGGTACAGATTTAGGCATCAACATAAGGAGCTTTGTTGGCACTAGAATGAGGGCCCTCAATAAAATCTTTGTGAGTTTGTAGGATATTTACTGATTTTGGTGTATTTTGATCAAATATAACTCTATTCTTTACATATTTGTGTTTCTTTTAGCATAATTTTGTAAAGGTTGGTGGTCTTCATAGTTTTAGACCAATCTTTGGGATTATTTAGACAAAGATTGACATTCTTTGAATACATATTATTAGTTATGATAAAGATAGCTTTAGATATATGAATCCAACTAGTTTGATGTTATTAAAAGCTATTTTGATCAAATATTCATAAATTCATTACAAGTTTGAGTTTATTTGGACTTGAAAGTGTAAATATCATTCATACTAGCATATTTGGACACTTTTTTAATCTAACTTAGTTAAAGAGTGTTGTACTTTATTGTTATTTATATGAATCTTTGAAAAAATTGCTTAATGTGTAAATATAATCATTATTATTTTTAAAGATTGATTTGACACATCATATTTCAAATAGGTTTCAAAGTCATAAGCTAGAATTACTCAAGGAAAGGCTTTGGCAAGCAAAATTCCCAAAATCTCAAACACTTCACCAGTTCAAGGTATGGCTTGGTTAGGTGTTTCTTCAATCAATGTGCTAGGTATACTATATGATCTTCCTCAAAATCTTGAAATATATTTGCCTTCATATAGTCCTAATAATGCTGTCACTACTGAAGAGCATATTAAGTCATTCAAGGTTGCTTTGAGATTATTGAATGTGACTCATGAAGACATAGCCTATAGGTTATTTCCATTTAATTTTAAAGATGCTACCTATTAATTGTTTATTAACCTTTTAGAGGATTGCATTACTAGCTAAAATGACTTCAAAAATATCTTCATTCATCAATTTGGCAAAATTATTAGTTGTGTCTTTTATCAGTAGTTTACCATAATTAAGAGGGATGCTAATGAAACCATTAGAGCCTTTAACACTTGGTTCCAAAAAATGTTCAATAAAACTACAGCCCCTTATAGACCCAATAAGGCTTTGGCCTTAGATATTTATAAGGATGTTATGGATCCCATAACCTCCATGTTCTTGAAAAGATCTTTTCCAGTCATAAACACATTGACCTAGGCCTATTATGAAGATGTAGTCATTAAAGACCAAGTGTATCCCCAAGGTCAAATGGCATATTCTATGCCTAATTTCAATTTGTTGGCCCATATAAAATATCATTCCTAGTATGCCTACTTTAACACTAGTTCAAAACCATTTTCTCTTAAGTCATAAATTTCATAGCTAATACCTAGAGTTTTAGAATAACACTGCTAGTGGATTTCATCCACAAAATCATAGAACTCTAGTGCCCAAAACTACTAATAATTTTATAATTCATGAGCCTAAGACACCAAAAATTTCAAATGACTTAATATTATAAATGATCCAAAAATTGAGCACTAATTTTCATCAATTGTAAAAGCAAGTGGGAAATACAAGGGAAAGCTATGATATAAAATATGATTCCCAAAAGTTTTATAAGCCTCCAAATAAGTTTCTTGATATCAAAAATAAGATATCGTTTGAGGAAATTTATGAGTTTCAATGATATTTTTTGGTTGATTATTGCAATATTTCTAAAACCACTAAAATTGTGCCTAATCAAGACTTTGTTGTAGGGACATCTAGCTTTACAGGAGCATATCAAAATTTCATGCAAGCATTTGATTTATCATTTGAAGATGGAGATGAAAATAAAGATGATCCAATTGAATAATTTGCATCTGAGATGAATTGCATTCCTAAAGATGGAAGAAAGATTGCAATTGACTATCAACTATATTTCTTTCTACCCTACCCTTCATTTTGCTTCTTTTTACCTTGATCACCTTAGTTTAGTTTATCATTATAAATATCCATCCTAAATTAATTCTTAATTTAGTTATTGATCACAAATCATTGTTCTTTGCATAGTTACTACATATTTTACATAGATTTGTTGTTTGGACATGGTGGCTCCCAACCACCAACTAATAGTTACTTGTTTTACCTCTGTTCCACAAATAGGTAATAGGATTATCAAAACCTATTACTCATGCATTGTATTATTAAGAATTTAGAAATGAGAAGTGTTCACTAAACACTTTGGGAATCTATGGTACATAGTTAGGCATCAACATTGATCAACAAGCATTAAAGATGGACCAATGTGGTATGGATATATGGCACATATGGGTATAAGCATGTGGCACAATTACAAGCCTCCACATGGAATATCTACATGGAAAGGTGAGACCACTTTACATGGGATAAATTTTATTATTTGAAAAATATATATTTGTCTCACATCCTAACAATGTGGGATAAAAATTACTTTTGACAGAATATTTAAAAGAAAATCCACACATAAGTTGATATAAACAAAAGATAGCCTTTTAATAAGACATGGGGATATGATAGTCTTTATTCCCACAAATGTGGGATATTATAATGGATTTTTTAATGTAATTTTTTATTAAAACATGTAAAAGCCATATAATCCATGTGTAGGCTAAATAAATATTTATAATGTAATCCCTTTATAAAATGGGATAATTGTTAATCGAATTAAAATAGGTCTTAAGATAATTATGAATATTATTTAAAATTGGAAAAGGATAATCATCTAAGCACACCTTTTATGGACCCATAAACCTATATAAAGGGTCTAGAGGGGTCATTTGAGATCACAATCAAAGTGTGAAGAATAACACACAAGAAATGAGAATAATCAAGAAGAGATAGAGATGAGAGCTAGATCCAAGTTCTAGAGGTGAGAACCAGATCTGAGACACAGAGCCAAGAGTTAGAGCTGAGAGCCAGAGCCAAAGCTAGTTGCTAGAGCTAGAGCAAAAGGAAATCAAAACATTTATTTGTAGATAAAGAACCCCTATTTGGGATAAATGATGTACAAAGTGATTTTTTGCATCAATAATCGATTGTTTTACCTTTAATCAGGACCCAAAGATGTAGCCCAAATAGGGTGAACTCTATTATCAACTTTGGTTTGTATATTTTCTTTGTGGCTCATGGTTTTGGTTTATTATTAGTTTTATAATTTTGATTTTATTTATTATGTTAATTTTAAGCTAATTAACAAAAAAATGAGAATTTATAAAGCATTCATAAAAATAAAGTAATTGATGTAGTTTTGAACACTACCTATTTATGGATAACTCACTTAACCATTATCTTATTTCCCTTCTCCATGCTAACTTATCCTCAAACTATCATTTTAATGTGGAAATAGTTAAGGGGTTCACTTATATTCTCTTAAAAAAAATTATATTATAAACCATGCTTCATTTTTGAAACTATCTAATAAGTTAATTAGTGTTTTTTTAAAAAAAAATACACCCTTCTAACATTTTCTCATTTAGAAATTATTCCCACACTTTTCTCTAATTTAAGACCATCTATTCTAGCAGGGAATGTTTTTTCATACTTAATTTTAAATTAGTAATTTTTGAACATTGTATTGATTTCATAATTTATTGAAAATTTTGGAATTTTGAAGGGATTAAATACTATAATTTCACCAGATGATAGTGTATAGTGTTGATGTCTAAATGTGTACCATAGGTGCCCAAAGTGTTTAAGAAACACTTCTCATTTAAGAATTTTTAAAAAAAAAAGTGGATTAGTTACAAGTTGTGATAATCCTATTATCTATGGTGGAATATAGGTAGAAAAAGTGACTATTTCACAATATTTATATTAGTTGGTGGTTAGGAGCCACCATAGCCAAATAGTAGATCTATGCAAAGTATGAAGCATCTATGATAAAAATAGTGAATTGTGATCAATAACTAATATAAGATGGATATTTGTAATGAAAATTAAACTAAAGTGATCAGGTTAAAAAAGAAGCAAAAAGAAATGTAGGGCATAAAGAAAGATGTTGCTTCTCTTGTTCTAGACATTGTGACAAAGTTCAAATCTCATTTGAACATGCATTTAACCAATGTATGAAGTGAAACAAATTAAACCCAAATCAAAACATACATTATTAAATCTTCTAAGGAAGATATGAAATAATGCAAATAGGAACCATGTTCAATTTAATGAAACACTTCTATAAGCAACCAACATTATCCCAAATGCAACGAAGTGGAAAAATAAAATAATCCTAAGAACCTTAAACTAATCTAGAATTGGCACAAATTGGAAACTCTGCATTCAATATATATATATATATATATATATATATATATATATATATATATATATATATATATATATATATATAATCCATGAGAACCATTCAAATATAAAAATGAAACTAGACAATTGAGAGAGAGACCATATAACACTTCACATAAGCAAATACTAGACAATCTTTGAAAAATTATTTACTTATATTAACTGCTCAAAGTTTACAAATTAATTTAGTCTAAGAAATATTTGGAATTTTACAAATTAAAATGCTCATTTTATATGATGCAAGGAAGCATGTCGATCAATCTTAAGCTAATGACATTTGTACAAGTGTATAAGACAACTATCTTTTCTGCTATATTATAGAATAAATGATCTTTTCCTTTTAATTGACTAACCTATATACAATGTGATCTTACAAATTGTACATGTTCATATAAATTAATATCCTATTTCAAAATATTATTCAATGTGGCTTACAACAAGAATATTCTTATTTCACCTAACCTTGGGACGCACTAGCTACTACAAGATCTTTATGGTTCTTCAATGCTCTCAACTAAGTATAGGCATGGTCCCATCTTCAAGTTTCTCAAGGATAAATAGTGCTCCAATGGTGTAGTTAGTTTATACATTATGAGCTTATATTCCAACCTTTTCTATTAATAGGTCTATAGGGTCTCTGATTTGGCCTATTGTACTCATAGCTTTGATGTGGCATTTCCATGGCATCTCAGATCATTTTGTTCATCAATATCTAAAAATAAATGTTGTCTTTTAAAATTTGGAACCAAGTTTACTATGTTAAAATTTGCATCCTCATGATCATCATTTTACATCCATGAGAACATCTTTGATGGTCATGTGACCATCAATTTTAAACACATGATCTAGGCTCTTTGTTATGTTAAATTTGACATTCTCATGACCATCATTTGATTTGCACATGAATTTAATTTATGGGCATATGACCATCAATTTTAAACATGTATTGACACTTGTCATTCTTTGGTTCATTCTACACTCTGCATGTGTAATGCATTGACTGATCAATGCTACTACTCTTTAAACCAGGGGTCTAAGGTTATGCCACTTGGAAATCTTGTGGGAGCTCAAAAATTTGTTTGAAAAGTCATCATTGATTTTACTCCATTGATTGGATGTTTATGTTGTAACATGTACCATCAATCATTTGAACATGTTTGGGATTTAAGCTGGGGACCACTACTTGAATTTCCAATACTGATCTTGCTCTATTTAATATTGGTCCTTCACTTAAATGCATGATATAGATTGGGATCTGAGTAATTTAATGTGATTGGTTCTTGAATTTTATAAAATATTAATTTAGGATTGATACTTAGGATAAAAAGATTAAGCTAAATTTTAAAGGTATATACGGGACCTCATGAATTTAAAAAGGACCAAGGCATGGAGATTATGGACCAAGGCTATAAACATAGAATGAAAAGACCTTTAAAATAATTAAAGGGACCAAGCATAAGGATTTTAACATAAAATCTTTAATCTAGGCTAAACATAAAAATGACCCTGCAGAATATGACTTAACATAAGGTCTTAACCTAAGGTTTCATCATATAAATAAATATGATATAACTTTGGGATAAGGCCTTAGGCTAAGTAATAAAAGTGACCCTGCATTTTTAGTTGGACCATGATAAAATAAAAGGGATCATTTATTATGAGATATAAAAAGGGACCAAGCATGAATTTTTAGTCTAAGGTTTAGTTATGTTAAAAAAACATGGCCAAGCCTTAAGATACAAATTAAATTAAGTTGATGGAATTTAAATTGTCCCCACTTAAATTTAAATAAAATCTCCCACCAATTTTTAATTAAAAGGTCTAGGTAAAACACTAGGCTAGGGTTTTAAAATATGAATTTAACCAATCGATTATAGATCCTAGCTATAAAAAGATTAATTTAACATTGAAGCAGAAAATCCTAATCATTTTCACTCCAAATGGGTTCCATTAAATTTGCAACCTAAAACACAAATATTCAATGTTATCACCTTAGATAAGATTAAAGTAGAACCATGAAAAAATAATTCAATCAGACTATGGTGTGGATGATCTTCAAATGAAAATAATGTGTAATCATGTTAATGACACTCTAATCAAGTGAATTTTCAATTAAGGTACAAATTTAAACAATTTTATGCAAGTTTCCTTATTTTTTTAGAAATGGTGGTATGTTAACCTCAATAAATGGCAACGTTTGGGCAAAACATAACAATATGTTAGAATTTAGAGACTCTAGTTCAAACTAATAATTAAACTACTTATTCTATTTGATCAAGCACCATTATTAAAATTATTTTATGGTTAGAAAAAATCTTACACATGAAGAGTTAGGATCAAACATCAAAAACTTAATCATGATATGTGTGTGCTTTGATTCCAATTACTGATTGCTAAAGGATTTAGAGAATAACCTCTAGGTTCATGACTTTAATCATTAACAATGACTTTTAGTATGTTTGAATATTCATTAAGAACCATGTTCTATCTCAAGGAAGGCTTGGGAATTACTCTACTACCATCCAAACATCCATATCCCTAATAGAGATGCATTTGGTTCCACTCAAGGCCTTGTTCTATTTCCATCTAAGCATTCATAGCTTTGGTGGAGATTACCATAATCACCTTTGCTTGGAAAGCTTTTAATTTTTGCAATAAGCTCTTATTTTTGTATTTATTTATTTATTTATTAGACCATTTTTACTTTATAGCAAATGTTTGGAACTAGGTTAGTCAGGTTTAGGGATTTGGTCAAGTGTTTAATTTTTAGACAATCATCCTTAGCTATAAACTTTATCCTAGGCAATTAATGTTTTTTAAGTGCAAGCATGATTATGCTTCAATAATTTAAGATTTCATCCTACATGTTAAATCCTTCCTAAAACCAAGCTTAGATCAAAACAAGGTTTAAAATCTCAAGGAATAATTAACTTATCCATTAGTCTTTTCTAGTTTCTCTAAACTATAACATCAAGCTCACATTTTAATAATCCATGATCAACCAATGTTGAGAAGTCATACTTGTATCTCTGAAATATGAAGCTTTTGAGAATTCTAGATAAAAATTGAGCTAAAAATTGTTCGAAATGACTTATTTAAAAGTAAAGAAAAAAGAAAGAGAAAACAAACAAATGTAATTAGGCACTATATATATAAACAAGGGACAAGAAATAAAAAACAAGAAAAAAATAACAGGAAAGAAACTAATTTAAAAATTATATTAAAAACATAAATTAATTACCTCCAAGATACAATGGAAAGTTATTTAGCCTACTATAGAGCCTTAAAACGTGAATTTTTTTGCTTAGTGGCCTCTTCTTGTGGATGGGAGCACTTGTATGCTTGTGTCTTATAGGCGATGTATCTTGGTCGCCTATCAACATTTTTAGATTCATTGATCAGAGATATGAATCTAAGACCCAATCATCTTCTTCACAAATCTTCATACTTTATATTAGGAATGATAGTTATGTTTCATCCATAGACATATAATGGCTTATATCATCTTCACTCAATACAAGTAGCTCGACTAGTATCCTTAGACTAATGTTTTCATTAGGTTCTTTCTGAGGTGGACATGGACTACCAATATTTGCACAAAAGACTTATAAATCATCCGAAAATGCATCTTCATCATGATCAACAGAAAGGGGTTCATCTATAATCTCATCATTTAAAACATGTTGATCATATATTTCTAGCCTATCATGATCTATCATGCTTATCTCATCTTCATCCTTTTCACCCATAATTATTTTAATAACATCCTTAAGAGATTCATTCACTCTAACTACAACTTCTTTCAAGAAATCCTAGTATAATTATTGTTCATGATCATCTTCTTTACTAGAATCTTTAATTTCATCAATGTCTTCATGTGAAGTATCCTCATAGCTATCCTTTGAAGAGAATTCTCCTTTCATCTGATCTTATTCCTGGGGTCACTCATACTGAGAATTTGTTCATTATTCAAGACCATCTTTAGGTTTACTTTCATCTTCAAATGGAAAATAAAAATACTTTACAAAGACATATGTCCCTATAACATTGTCTTGATTAGGCACAATTTTAGAAGTGTCTCTTTCATATTGATATGATTCAAAAATATGTCATTGAACAACCAAATATATATCACAAAGATTCATTTCATGCATGATCTTAGATGACTCATTATTTTTTTTTTCAAATCTAGGTATAGGTCTATTTTGATTTGCATTAGAAATGGCATTCAACATAGTCAAATTAAGATTGACATTTAGAATGGTATATATCATTAGACCCTGGGGTTGCATTTGATCATTGATTACCATGACCTTAGCATAGGATAAAACTAATGTATCAATGACTCTAATATATCTTTTCAAAAACATAAAATTCAATGGATCTAAAGAATCCTAATAAATCTCTAAATCTAAAGCCTTGATAGCTCTATAAGGAGCTATAGTTCTATTAAGCATCATTTAAAATATAACATTAAAATTTATAATGGTTTCATTTGAATCCTTCTTCATAATAAGGAATTGTTGATAAAGGACATATGGACTAATGGTCTTTCTGAATTGATCAACAAAATAATTATCAAAATCATTCCAACTGATAATGAAATCCTCAGGAAGGTTAATAAACCAATCATATGCCTCATTACTAAGAGTAAAAGGAAAAAATCTACAGGCAACATCTTCATGAACAACATTTAACAATCTTAAGGAAGCCTTAAATAAATTTATGTGCTCCTCAGTAGTAACAATATTTATAGGACTAAAATAAAGAAAATACCTTTCAAGATTTTGATGAAGATCATGTACTATACTTGGCACATTAATTGAAGAACCACCTAGCCAAGCCATACCTTGAACATATGAGTACCTTGAACTGGTGAAGTGTTTTATGCTTTGGGAATTTATCTCACCCAAGCCTCACCTTAGGTAATTCTAGCTTGTGATCTCAAAACCTATTTAAAACATGATGCATCAAACTGATCTTTGTAAAGCATAATGATTGAGTTTGTATGTTAAGCCAATTTTGCATAAATACATGTAAAAATTTATTATATTTAACTAAATAAGTTCAAAGATACATCTATATTGATGAATGAGAGGGATATTTACATTTATGATCTTGAATAAACTCAAATTTTCAAATAACTAGTCAATATTTGTACAAAATTTCTATTGCTAACCTTAAACATGGGGAATACACAAAACATAAACTACCTTTGCATAAATATGCTATGAATATTAAAAGAATATCAGTTTTTGTCTAAATAAATCGCAAATACTAGTTTTAAACCATAAATATTGATGATATTTACATAATTATGCTCAAAAGAGCACAAATATGCATAGAATACACTAATCTTTGATCAAAACACACCAAAATTAGTAAATATTCTATAAATTAATAAAGATATAACTAAATGCCCTCCTATTGATGCTTAAATGTGTACCACAAGTTCCCAAAGTGTTTAAGAAACACTTCTCATTTTAGAATTTATAAAATTTAGTGCATGAATTGCAAACTCTTATAATCATACTAGCTATTGTGGAATAGAAGTAGAATAAGTGATTGTTTCACAATATTTATATTAGTTAGTGATTAGGAGCCACCCTGGCCAACTATTAGATATATGTAAATTATGAATCATCCATGCTAAGAATAGTTAATTATGATCAATAAATAATCTAAGATGGATATTTACAATGACAATTAAAATAAAGTGACAAGGTTAAAAAATAAGCAAAAGGAAGGGTAGGGTAGAAAGAAAGATGTTAATGGTCTTATTTTAGACAATATGAGAAAGTTCAAATCTCATTTGAACATGTATTTAATCAATTTATGAAGTGAAATAGCTTAATCCCAAATCACAACATATATTAGGCAAGTTTCTAAGGAAGGTATGAAATAATGCAAATAAAAAATAGGCTCAATTTAAATAAACACTTCTACAAGTAAACAACATTAGCTCAAATGTAAAATAAGTGAAAAAAATAAATAAGCCTAAGAACATTCAACTAATCTAGCATTGGCATAAATTATCAACTCTACATTCAAGATACACATCCAAAATCCATAAGAACCATTCAAATCTGAAAATGAAACCAGACAACTGAGAGAGAAACCATATAACACTTCACACAAGCAAATACTAGACAATCTTTGAAAAAATCCTTTTTGATATTAACTCTCATAGTTTCCAAATTAATTTGGCTCTAATAACTCTCCCCTTTTTACAAATGGCAATACTCTTTTTATAAGATGCAAGGAAGCATTTTGATCAGTCTTAATCTATTGACATTTGTACAAGTGTATAAAACAACTATCCTTTTTTGCCACATTCTAGAACAAATGATCTTTTCCTTTTAATTAACTGACCTATAGACAATGTACTCTTACAAATTTCAAATGTTCATATAAAATAATATCCTATTTCAAAATAGTATTCAATGTTGGCTACAAAAAGAATATTCTTATTTCACCTAACCTTGGGACTCACTAGTTGCTATAAGATCTTTATGGTTCTTAGATGATCTTGACCTAGTACAACCATGGTCCCATCTTTAAGATACTCAAAGATAAACAATTATCTAATGGCATAGTTAGTTCAGAAATTATGAGTTTAGATCCCAAACTTTTACATTAATAGGTCCATAACATCTCTAAGTTGGCCTATTGCACTCATATAGCTTTGACATGGCATTTCCATAGAATCATAGGTCATTTTGTTTATCACTATCCAAAAATGACCATTGCCTTTTAAAATTTGGACCCAAGTTTACTATTTTAAAATTAACATCCTTGTGATCATAATTTGATGTCCATGTGAATGTTTTTTACAGTCTCATGAACATCAATTTTAAACACATGATCTAGGCTCTTTGTTGTGTTAAATTTGATGTTTGTGTGACCATAATTTGACGTCTACATGAACATCATTGATGGGTATGTAACCATCAATTTTAAACACATATTACCACTTACCATTCTTTGATTTATTCTATACTCTGCATGTACCATGCATTGACTACTCGGTGTTTCTACTCTTTGAATTAGGGATCTAAGTTTATGCCACTTCGTAGTCTCACAAGAGCTCAAAACTTTTTTTGAAAAGTCATCATTGATTTCTCTCTATTGATCAGATGTGTACATTTTAATGTGTATTATCGATCATCTAAACTTGCTCAGGCTTTAAGCTAGAGACCATTGCTTAGCTTTACAACACCGATATCACTCCGTTCAGTCTTGGTCCTCCACTTAAATACATGTTGTAGATTGGGATCCAAGAATTTGAACATGATTGGTCCCTACATTTTATAAAATATTAAGTTAGGATGAAGACTTAAGATAAAAATATTAAGCTAAATTCTAAACATATATATAGGACATCATGAATTAAAAAGGGACCAAGGCATGAAGCTTATGGACCAAGGCTATAAACATAGAATAAAATGACCCCATGAATAATTAAAGAGACCAAGCGTAAGGATTTTAACCTAAAAATTTTAAGCTAGACTAAACATAAAAAGGACCCTCATAATATGACTTAGCATAGGGTCTTAACCTAAGTTTTCATCGTATAAATAAATATGATGGAACTTTGAGATATGGCCTTAGGCTAAGGAATAAAAGTGACCCTGCATTATTAGTTGGACCATGCTAAGATAAAATGGATCATGGATTATGATATATAAAAAGGGACCAAGCATGAATTTTTAGCCTAAGGTTTGGTTAAGTTAAAAAACACAACCAAGCCTTAGGATAAAAATTAAACTAAGTCGATGGCATTTAAATTTTTCCCACTTAAATTTAAATAAAAGATTCCACCAATTTTAAATTAAAATGTCTAGGTGAGCATTAGGTTAGGATTTCAAAATATGAATCTAATTAATTGGTCATAGATCTCGATTAGAAAAAAGATCAATTTAAAACTGAAGCACAAAACCCTTATCATGTTCACTCCAAATGGGCTCTATTAAACCTACAACCTAAAACATAAATATTAAATGTTAGCACCTTAGATAATATTAACATAGAATTATGAATAAATAATTCATTTAGACCATGGTGTCGATAATATTCAAATGAAAATAGTGTGAAAATGTGTTAATGACACTCTGATCAATAGAATTTTCAATTTTAAGGTACAAATTTGCACAATTTGACATAAGGGTCCCTATTTTTCATAAATGGGGGTATGCTCACCTCAACATATATTAATATCAAAAATGATGCATTTTATTTTTAAAATGGTAATATATTCACCTTTTTACAATAATTATTTAGATGATATTTATTGTGAGAATATTATGTGATAATTATGTTGGCTCTATCACCTTAATATTTTTTTGATTGAAGATTGTATCTATATATTAATAAAATAAGATTATAGTATGATGTTAATCATACAAAAAATGGGTAGAGAATTCACACACCACAAGAAAAGTCACATTGGGGAAGAAAATTCCTCATGAAAGGTCTAAAAGGTGGTTAGTAAATAACCACACATAAAAAACATCACATCAAGTCTAACATAGTTAAGAAAATAGATCAAAGGAATATAAATAAATAAATAGGATAATTAAGTAGCTATAGAAAATATGGAAGTTAGGGGAGACAGTGGAGATAATGGGTCCTAAGTATTATCACCCCTTCTTCCCAGAGTAGAAGGGTCATCATCCACAAGTAAGGGCTCCCAACCATCAGTTTGTTGAGCATCTAATTCATCATATTTATGTCTTTTAGAAGAGATTACCAAATACAAGCATGAAATTTTTTCTTGGTGTGGAAGACCTTATTAAGGTCAACATACCCCCATTTATGAAAAATAGGGACCCTTGTGCAAATCTAAACCTTAATAATGAAAAATTGACATGTTTTGTAGATTATTTGTATTTGAAGATAATCCACACCTGATAAAGGTGGCCTATTTGTTCATGATCTTGCTTTAACTTCACCTAATATTTCTAACAATGGATATTCATGTTTTAGTTATAGGTTTCATGGGACCCTCATCAAGTGGATTACACCTGAATTTTATAGATTAATCCTCATTCATAATCTTACTAGACTTTGGTCTATAGGAACTCAAGATTAAATCCATGTTCTGAATGCCTTGAAATCCTCCTTCAAAAACCCTTTCTTAGATCCTTCATTTTAAATCCAAATTTCATGGGAGAAAAATTGGTGGGAGCACTTTAAAAAATTCAATGAACTAATTTTAATTTTTATGCTAAAACTTAATCATGTTTTTTTAAACATGACTAAGCCCTACATTAAAAATCATGTTTGGTCCCTTTATATTTCACCCTGCTTTGTTCCATTTTGTTTTAAAATTGGGTCCAATTTTCATGTTTGTAGGGTCCTTTACTTTCCTAGCTTGGCCTCACTTTATGTTTCATGATCCCTCTTAGTACATATTCTAACATCTTATTCTTAAGGCCCCATTTGTGTTTTTTAACATAAATAAGACCTTAGCCCTAAGACTTTAGCCTAAGTTTTTATGTTGTCCCAAGATCTAAATTAAATATCTTGCTTCTTCATAGGATCGATGATTCACATTTTCATCCATCAACATTGATTGAATGGAGTGAAAGAGACCCAATAAAAGATCTTTGATCCATCAAGCCAATCTCACTCAATCACTCAGATCATAATCAATGGCTCATGGGAGATAATATGGAGATCAACACTCTACAGACTCTTCATAGGGTTAATAGAGTCAAAGTTCAGGAGCCCCACAGAGTTGTCACATGGCACTCCCATGTTAAAACTCAATATCAAAAGGACCTTGGGATAAGATCTTACATTATTATATTTAATTATTCAAGGGGTCATCATTTTATTATGTTTCAAATACTTAAGCTTATGACTTAGTCTAATTTTTATATATGGCCCCAAGCTAACTTGATCCACTTTATGACTAGAGGGACCAATAGTGTGTGTCTATTCAAATCATGATATATAGTTTGTGCTTACTAATAGGAAATAATATAATGGAGAATATTAAACCAAATATTCTATGGGACCAACTATGTTTTGTACTTAAATTTTAAGCTCTCACATTCATCACTTGATGATCATGAGGCTATCATTGACATTCATGAGGCCATGAAATTTTAACCCCATATGAAAATTTATTAGAGATGAATTTTGACATTCATTAAAATTTCATTAACACCTGTGAAGCCATCATTGATGTCCATGAGACCTTCAAAATTTATCTCAAGAGCCAATTTCAATTAGAAGATAAATACGCTTAAGACTTACATCTCAATGTCAAAATTGATCTTCCATAGATTAATCTAGTTTATTCAAAGCCATGTCTAGACTCAAGATCCTTATAACTAGGTTCAGGGTTGTATAGGCTAAGCTTGAATATCATGCTAAAATCAAGTCATGTTTTTAAATATTGACCCAAACCTTAGTCTATATATGCCCCATGGTCTTTTGAGCCTAATGGGCTTAGTTTAATGAAAGGTCCCATTACCATAAAACTTAGATTAAAAATTTTAATCTAAATTTTTATCATGTTTATTAACATGGTAAAATCCTAGGTTAAAACCTTACATTAGATACTTTTTTTTTATTTACAACCCCCTTTTAATGCGTTTTAAACTTAACCTAAAAAAACTTTGGTCTAAAGTTCATTTCATGTTTATTAACACAAAATATAACTATAGACTAAAGTATTTAGATTAAGTTATTTATGTGTCTCGATACTAATTAAAGTTCATGTACATTTTAAGGATTTATGGCTCATGTATGATCAGGTAAGAAAGATAAAATGATGCAAAACTAGGATCGACTTTTTAGTAAAACTCTAGACAATCATGAGACCACCATGTGGTTGAAGCACATTAACATGTACACTAGTGATTTGTAGAGCTCTGAAGACCCATAAAACTACCAAGTGGCAGAATCATAAATCTTGATACAAATAAGGACCGATAATGTGCAAGTCCCAGGATCAAGATCAACTGTTTACATTTCTCCATGCATGAAGATTAGATGGTATAAAACAAAAGGTGTATTTTAAAAGGTAATGGCTAATTATTTAAAATCATTATGAAAAAGTGTCATGAAGGCTACTGATAGGATGACACATAGATTCCACATGGGTACAAGATGATAAAACTAGAGATTTTGTGGGCTTAGAAAATCAAGCGTATAAATTCAAAGGTCTAAATTGAATCCAAAGTGTGAACTCACCTAAGTCCAAGTAAATAATCACCATTCAAGCTATAGAAATACCCTAGCCTCTACTTAAATCCCTAATTTGATCTTAAATTGATCGTTGTCAAACCAAAAAGAATCTAATTGTCATTTGAGCAAGTGCAAACTAATCTAGAGATAATTTTTAGACCACTAGTGATCAATTTATAAAACTCACAGTCATGGTGGCCTAGAAGTACCACAAAGATGACACCAATCTATATTTGACCATGGAATCAAAAGGAAGGGTCCTTAAAGATATATTACTCAACACTATGTCCTTGAATACTAGAGAAAATAATTGGTCCAAGATCATTTGGATAATTGAGGAATTATAACCCATAAACAAAGAAGACAAGATGATTGCATCCTTAAGATAAGGTATTACAACATAGTTGTAGCACAAATGACAAGTCTTCACCATGTAATAGCTAAACCAAAAGTACTTCACTTTATAAATATCCTTCTCCCTATGTTTAAAGAATGTAAAATTTAAAAGGGCATGATAATTAATTATCATACTCATTAATGTGTTTCCTACGTGTCCCCCATTAAATTTGAGAACTACTACAAGATTCCCAAAACTTGGGTAGATGTGCCCACACTCATTGAATGGGCTAAGGAAAATAACCTCAAAACCATCCTAGCACCATGGTTGTATTCTACAAACCATGTGTTTTTTAATCATAGTGGGAACATTCCCATCAGTGAATTTTGACCTAGAATTAGATTAATAATGACCCTAATGAATAGACTATGTGGAAGCCCCACAACCACTTATGTTGATAGCATATGGGTGTCCCTAGTCTATTATATGATTGAAAAGTGGTGGACTCCTATTAGTAAACTTATCAACACATGATTATGTAGACATATCTCCATAGTCAAGAAAGGGACTAGGATAAAAATATGTATGATGTCTTAGCTCCTAGATGCCCTACATGCCACAATTGAGATCCTTAACTTTAGGGGATGGTCTCCTAAGAGCACACAAATAATGTCACAATTTTACTCTAAGCTAGATATCTTTAAATACATAGACCATATTAATTTTATATGTGATTTAATCTATCCTCATTTGACTAAGGACATAACAAGGAACCCTATTCTAAAGATCAGCCCATTAACAAAGAAATCCATTAAATTCATTAGGGACATATGGTTTTAGTTGGATTGCATAGTCATCCAGATTAAGGCAATGTAATGCACACCATTGAGGTTACTAGTCCATGTTCTAAATAAATTAGCTAAACAAGATGTTTCATTTCAAATATGTAATGTTACAGTTGGTATTTGAAAATAGAAAAAAAAGGATTATGACATATTTAACCCTTGGCTATTGGCAGGACCATTTTCCATTATTGGAACAACATTGAATATGTTGCTAGACATAGAGCATGTTTTAAATTACAACATGATGAATTGAGGTAATACAACCCAAATGATAAGGTCACAAAGCATTTGAAGGCCAAACAAATAAATGTGCCTTATGATCATCACCATTGTGATTATGATCATATGTACACAAAAGTTTCATCCTTTTATAAAGTCATTACAAGGTTAAAGAAATTCAACATTAAGACAAAATCAAGGTTGATGAGAGATCAAAAGGGAAATGATGACATTTGGAAACTTGGTCCAAAGTAGTACCACCTACTAGGGGTGAATCTTCTATACCTCCTCAAGCACAATAACATAGATAAACATAGTAGCCTGAGACATAAGTTAACCAGAAAATTGAAGTACAAATTGAATATAGGCCTAAAGAAAGTAAACCTGGTGAAGGGGTATCATCTTCAACCTAGCCTAAAAGACCAGAGTCTCCTATTGAATATTTAGATGTAATTGTATTGGATCTAGGTGAAATAGTGGAAGATGCATTACAAACATTGGCCAGTGCCTATGGGTCAGATGAATAAGTGGAACAAATGAAAAAACCTCAACCCCAAAATAAGGATAAATTAGAGGCAAAAAAGGATAAAGGAAAGGAGATAGCATTATACCTAGTTCCCATAGAAGAGAAAGGTTGAACTACTATTGGTCTTTTTAGGACTAAAGATACCCAAACTAACCTCCACTTATCTATTAAGTGAGTTCAATATATTTAGTGATGAGAACCCAATTCATGGACCAACTATTCTTGAGTGGTTTTTATATGGAAAGATACAAAAGATACCAACCATGCACCACCATTGGGGAATCACAAACTCAGTATACATTCATGTTTATAAAGAACTCAAACCCTAGATTATGAAGTTATAACAACAAGAGAAAGAGAGAAATATGACTACCCCTTGGGGCTTAGGTGACACTCAAATGGATATTCTCAGAGCTTCAAGTGAGGCACACATTGATTTACCTACTCCAAATATGACAAAATCATTAGTGGAGTTAGGTTTAATTTAAAATCTGCTAGCATGGAATGAGTGATTAAGAAAAGGGCTATGGTAGGAGGTGAAGAGTTCACCTTCCAAAAGGTTAAACCATTTTTTAGTTTAACTCCACGAGCTAGACAAAAGCTAAGATGAGATAATATATTTGAATAAAATATCCTCAAAGTAGCCTAGGCTCAAAATGATCAATTATAAACAATGATCAAGGGTCTACTACAATAAAACAAGAATTTAAAAGAGGATGTTGTGTTATCCATTCATGAAGATAAGTTTAATAAATTCAAAGACATCATGGTAGGACTATTCATATCTTTGAAAATAGCTAGAATAAGACAAAAGGAAATAGGGATGCAAATATATAAAGTAGCAAGCCAAGTTGGCCAATGGTAGGTTACAAGATTTCAAGTGAGGTAACTAATTAAGTCCCTATCTAAGAATCTAGTTCCAAGTTTTAGAACTATTAGTAAGGCACATTTGAATATAGCCATGGCCATATTGGTTGAAAAAAATTAGGCCCTAGAAAGCTGGTCCAAGGATATGGAAAACCTTACTAAAGACTTCAAGAAACTAGAAGGTGAAATGTCTCATATCCTAGACAGCTTGATCAAAGAGCCCACAACCCTCAACCCATTGGGTCTCACAGGAGATGAAGAGTTCAAACAAAGGACCTTGAAATTCATGAAAGAAGTAAGAAAAGAAGTAGAAAACCAAACAACTGAAGGCAATAGAAAAGTCATGGGTCTACTTCTATCCTTTGAAGAGAAAATAACAGATGCTAGGTGAATTAAACAAACTATGGAAAAGGTTGAAAAGGACCTTAAATATTTAGAATACCATGGATAGGATATTTTATTAAAACCAATCATTGATATTCAGGTTATTAGTGACCAACACTACAAAATGAAGATCCTTCAATAAAAGAAAGAAGCTGCATCAACACATGGCCCACCAGCTAGTTAGAAATATTTTATTCCATATTAATTTTGTAATATTTAAAAAATGGAATATTCTCTTGTAAAGGCATGAAAAATTTTGTTATAAAATTTTCCTAAATGTCATGTCATTTGGAAAAATCTAGTGTATTCTATAAACTCTATAAAAAGGACATCTATCTTTACTTTATACACTTGTAAGTTGATGCAACTAATCAACATTCTTCCTTAAATTATATAAAAAGGATAATTCTATATTATAAAAAAGGGGGGAATTTTAAGAGATAAAACTACTTTCTAACTTTTAGAGAAATTTAATACAAGAAGGGAATACTACAAAGTTTGTCTCAATTATTTATGTGAATTGTTATCATGGCTTCTCTCTCAATTGTTTGTTCTAAGTCTTAGATTTCAAGGGTTTTTAAGAATTTTGGATGTGATTCTTCAATATAGGGTTTCTAATTTGGTCCAATTATATATTAGTTGAATGTCTTTGAATTTTCTTCATTCTATTTTCTTTGCATAAAGATGTGCAAATGCTATTTGATTGTAGTAGTAAATATTTAAATAAAAATTAGTTCTTACTTGTATTTCTTCATATTTTCCTTAGATAGTTGCCTAGTGTGTAGTGTGATTTGAGCATATGCTATTTTAAATTATGCATTGTTTAAATGCATGTTAGTTGGAATTTAAGCCTTGCCATGATATATGAGACAAAGATCAATAATCACATGCTTTCTTTCTACCCTACCTTTCCCTTTTTGGTTCTTTTTTATCCAAATCACCCTAGTTTAAGCCCTATTGTAAATAGTCATTTACACTAATATTTAGTTTATATTTTGATCATAATTAACTAATAATATCATAGATATTTCATACTTTGCATATATTTTGTTAGACAAACCATGGTGGCTCTCAACCAGTAATTAATATAAATAAAGTGGAACAATCTATTCACTCTACCTCTATTTCATCAAAGATAATCCAATTATCATAACGTGAAACTCATGATTTGAAATTATTAAATTATAAAATGAGAAGTGTTCTTTAAAAACTAAGAGAACCTATGATACACATAGAGGCATCAACAAGAACTACTCTATTGGCACTAGAAGGATGGCCAACCATCAAATCTTTATGAATTCGTAGAATCTTTTCTATTTGTGGTGTCTTTTGATCTAAGGCTAGTGTTATGTTTGCATATTTAAATTAATTATTTTCTCAAGTGTGTAAATATCACCAATCTTTGTGGTCTTTGACCCATCTTTATGCTTCTTTTAGTTAAATATCAACATTCTTTGAAGATAGATGTTTGATTTTTGTAAGGATAGTCTAAGATATAAGAATCTAGAGTATTTGAGGTTAGAATAGATTATTTTGATCAAAGATTGGTAGATCCTTTACAAATTTAAGGCCATTTGAGTTTATAAGTGTAAAGATCGATCATATTTATGTATTTTGACATATTTTTGAGCTCGTTTAGTTGAATATCTTCATATTTATTGTTATTTACATGAATCCTTGCAAAATTTTCTTAATGTGCAAGTTTAACCTTGGTTCTTTGTAAATATTAACTTGACACATCATATTTCAAAAAATATTCAAATTTCTCAAGTTATAATTACCTAGAATCAGAATAAGGTCATATTCAGAAGTAAGGGAGCCTTTGCTTGAACTAGAAATCCATAGGAAAGCTAGGTGAGACAAAGGTAGGTATAGATGTTCAAAGTCTTTACCAACTTCACCACTCTGAGGTAATCCTACATTCAAAATTCATTAAGGTATGACATGGTTAGTTTATTCTACCATCAATGTACAAGGTGTAGTACATGATCTCCCCCATAATCATGAGAAATATTTGCGAACATTTAGTCTCAATGGTATTTTAGCTATAGAAGAACATATTAAATCATTCAAAGTTGAATTAATATTTTTAAATATCACCCATGAATATGTAGAAATAAGTTTTTTTCCTTTTACATTTACTAATTTTGCATATGAATGATTTTTTAAAATATGCTTGACAATTACATTACTAGTTAGTATGATTTTAACAATGCCTTTATTAACCAATTTGGCAAGGTTGTTAGTCCCTGTATCTTATACCAATAATTTACCATCATCATAAGAGATGATAGTGAGTTTATAAGAGAATTTAATGCTAGATTTAAAAATATGCATGGTTAGACCATAGATATCCAAATACCTAATGATGTTTTGTCTTTAAAAATCTATAGGGATGTAGTACATCCTATGACTTCTATGTTTCTAAAGAGATCTCTTCCAGTCATAACCACCTTATCTTGTGCCTCTTTTGAATTAGTGATCATTAATGATAAAATACAACCTCAAGGATAAATGGATTACTCCATCTCAAATTTTAATCCACATATGCCCACCTTGAATATATTTCCTAATAGGAATAAGAATAGGCCAAACCTGAATCAGGTCCTAGTGTTGAACCAGTTACCCTTGAACCATGTTGCACATAACTAAAAATTAGAATTTTTGAACCATCTTGGAATTGGATTCAGTTTATATGATAAAAAATCATTAGTACCAACCTTTGGTGATAACCAAGTTTATAGCACTAAAACTCCCAATAGAAAGAATGACTCTATATTAAATATGGTACAAAATCTTAGTACTAATTTCATTCAATTGTCAAATTAAGTTGTCAATATTAGAGAAAGTTCTAGTATAAAATTCTCTTTTAAAATCTTTAATAAACCCAATAAGAGGTTTTAGAATGATAGATTTCATAACAATAAGAATAATGAATCATATTTTGATAAGAAAAAAATGGATATTGCCTAATTATTGTAGAGTTCATTATACTACTAAACATGGAGAAATTGATTGCATTGAGTTCTGTTAAGCTTTTGAATAATTTTAGGAAGAGTTGTACACTTTTAAAATAGTTCCTAATAAAAACAATGGTACATGTACATTAAGATATTCTAAATCATCCAACTAGGATCTCATGGTGGAAACATTCAACTTCCCCTTCTAAGAAGACAATGAACTTGATGATGTTACTGAAAAAATACAACATTTCCATCAGTTCATAAAGAAGACATATCCTTTAAGTAACATGGACTGGAAGTATCCCTTGACTACTTAAACTCCTCCAAACAAAATTTGTACCCCCTAATACTACTTCAAATAATAACCTAGACCCTCTAAAGGGAAGTAATTCTAAACATAGTAATGATACTTTTAATTCTTCAAATATGACTAGTTATAATATTGTGGAGGATATGAATAAAATTCAAGCTAATATTACTTTGCATGAATTAAACTAGATCACTAAAAAAGGGATCTATTCTTGGATTCCTTATCTAAAAAACTTGGAAATCCACCCAAAGTTGATAATGCCAATGTTGCTATCTACAAAGCTAACACAAAGTCTCCACCCTTCTTGCTTATGGTCAAAATGTTTGGAAATAACTTGCATAATTATTTATTGGATTCTAGTGCCTCTAAAAATATCATGCCTACATGTATTTTTAAACAACTTGGTTTGACCCCCATTAAATCTGATAGGGTTGTCACCCAACTAGATAAGTCTTAGGTGAAAGTGATTGGGGAATTATTAAATGTTCACATGCAACTAGATTCTGAGCCAAGAGTCCAAAAATTCATAGACATCCAAGTGGTGGATATTCTTGATGCCTAAAAACTAATTTTAAGTAGAGAATGGATAAAATCTTTAAATGGATATATGTCTATAGACTATTCATTTTTGTGGCTACCTTGGAAAGGATTTTCTAATTAGATTAGAATTTAAAGAGAGCCTAGAATGAAACATATGATCCTGAATATAATTTAGTGAATGAAAGAGTCAACATAATTGAATTTGATTTAGGGTTCTTCATTCTTGAAACTACCAAGGTAGGTGATCTTAAACCTTCTCATATCATTCTTGGATTATGGAAGATGCATTTTGATGGTACTAGGTGTAAATATGGGTCTAGTTTAGGCATTTTTCTAACTAACTCTATTGATAATAAATATTAAATTTCTTATATACTCTAGTTTATATGTACCAACAATCTCATAGACTATGAGCCTCTCACCCTAGGACTACAATTTACCATAAAAAAAGTTAAGGAACTACTAGTTTATGGTGACTCTGAATTAGTAGTCAATTAGGTAAGGAACAAGTATCAGTGCAAATTATCATACCTTAAGATGTAAAAATTTAGGTTCTAGGATTTAGTTAAGTCTTTTGATGATTTCAATATTATTTCCATCCCTAGAGATGAAAATAAATATGCTAATGGGCTAGCCTCTACTACAACTAATCTCATGCCTGACTAGGACTCACCAAACTTTAGCATTGAGTTGATACCATATCCTTCTTTCCCAAACAATATAAACTATCTATAGGTATTTAATGAAGACCAACAAATCCTAAACATCAAGAAAAATTTAGGAGCATTTGAATCCTAGGTCATAGATGATGCTAATGAAACCACCCTTGAAGAAAAATTTGATGGAAAAGTCATTCAACTGAATGACAACAAGATCCCTAAGGGAATTATTGCCTTAGAAAGGTTGTTTGATCAAGATAAGCTAGCTGAGGCCTCTAAAATTTCTAAATTAAATGGGAAAGATTAAAATGCAATTGATTTTGGACATCAATATCAACCTCAACTGATCAACATTGGAAAATCTTGTATAAGTGTTGAAAATAAAAGAGCCAAGGAACTGTTAACAAATTATAAAGATGTAAAAGATTGGTTATATGATGACTTGGAGATTTTTGATCCAAGGGTTATTACCCATACCATACCTCTCAAAGAAAAATTCAAACATTTAAAGAAAAATCAAAGGCATTGAAATCTTGTTTTAGAACTCATGATTTTCAAAGAAATCAATAAATTGTTGGATGCTAGAATTGTATTTCTCATTAGACACTCGATCTAGGTTGCCAATTTGGTACTAATTAGGAAAAATAATGGTGAAATTAGATTGTGTATTGATTTTAGGAATCTAAATAAAGCATATAGAAAGTATAATTATCATATTCCATCTCTTGACCAAGAAATATAAATTGTTTCTATTTTTAGCATGATGTCATTCCTTGGTGGATTTTTAGGATGCAATTAGGTGCTAGGGATCATGGAAGATAAAATCAAGATAGCATTTAAAACTAAGTGGGGCACCTTGGCTTACAAGATAATGCCTTTTGAGGTGATCAATAGAGGAGATAAATTCAAGAGAGCCATGGACCATGCCTTCAAAGGTTTGATTGGTAAATGCATCATAATTTACATGGATTATCTAATTTTTTTATCTAATAATAGGGAGGACCACTTCATGAATTTACAATAGGTATTTGAAAGGTGCAGAAGGTATTGAATTTACCTCAACCCCAAGAAAAACATTTTTTGTGTCATTGAGGGAAAGTTGTTAGGCCATGTTATTACTAAAGATGGAATTTTATAGATCTTTAAAGAATAGAATCTTTATCAAAGATAAAACCTCCCAATAGTTGAAAATAATTGAAATCATTTTTTGGCAAAATAAATTTTGTGAGAAAAATCATTTTTGGCTTTGAATAAATTTTCAAACCATTAAATGATATGATAAATAAGGATGTTAAAGTCTCATGGAATGAGGAATAGAATAAGACCTTTGGGGACATCAAAGAGGCAATCAATCAATCCCTAGTCTTGATAAGTCTAGACTTTTCAAAATAATTTTTCCCTTACTCTTTTGCCTATGATCACACCATTACTTCTATTTTAACCCAAGAGATAGATGGGTGTGACCATATAATTGCTTTGATTAATAATAATTTAAAAAAACTAAGATAAATTATCCTTTAATTAATAAATAATCTTTTACATTAGTCAAAGCCATCAAAAAATTTAGGCACCACATTCTTAGGAATAAAGTCCATGCCATCCTGCCAAACCTAGCCACTAAGTTAATACTAAGCCAATGTGAAATTTAAGAGTAAATAAGTGGATGTATATTATTCAATAATATGACATATAGATGAAGATTGAAAAATTGTTAAGGTGTCAAGCTCTAATTCAAATGATTATCAATAATAGCCCCAAACTAAGTATTATGTAGGTTGATCAATAAAATTTTCAACCTAATGACTGGTATGATCTCATCATTCACTTAGTGATTAATGACACTTGTCCTATAGGACTAACCAGGGAGTAGAAAAGGAATATAAAGTTAAAATCATCTCATTATATGATCAAGAATGGAATCATATATCGAAATAACTTTGAAGGTGTGTACTTAAGATATCTATCCAAGGATGAGGCATCTAAGATCATGAGCATATTTCATGAAAATTTGGGAAGTGGGCATCCTTATGTAAGTAAAATATATCTCAAGATCCTCAAGCTTGGCTACTATTGGGCCACCATCTTTAAATATGCTCATAACAATGTGAGGGAATGCCATTCATGCCATATTTTCAGCACAAGAGAGCCAAAGAAACCATACATTTACAACTAGTCATGATTGATAAATATTTTTCCTAGTGGGGGATATATTTCATTAGAGTAATAAATCCTAACTCATAATAAGGTCATAAATATGTTCTAATAGCTACTGACTATTGTGTCAGATGGACTAAAGTAGTAGTTACCAAATAGTGTAGAACTAAAGAAGTGATCAAGTTTTTAGAAGAAAACATATGTGCTAGATTTGGGACTCCACTCTCTTTGGTATGTGAAAATGGGTTTGCATTAATATCCATAGAAATGATAGAATATGCATATGATAAAGGTATTATCCTCAATTTCTCTACCAAACATTACCCTCAACGTAATAGAGTGTCTAAATCAATGAACAAGAACTTGATGAAGACAATTAAGAAGTCTGTTATAGAAAAACCTAGAACATGGCCTAAGTTCATGAAATATGCCCTTTGTGTAGATAGATAAAGAGATAAATAGGACCTTAAAGCATCTCTATTATTATTGGTATATGGATAAGATCCCATATTCCACATCACACTTAAGTTTCCAACTTACAAGTCTATGCAAGGGGATATAGAGGAAGACCAAGAATTTATAAATTCAAGGCTACTTGACATAGTGCAGATGGAGGATGCCCAATAATAAGATTTTAATATATTTAAAAGGTACCAGACCATAGTGAAAAGGTGGTTTGACAAGTGATCAAAAGTTAAGGTTTTTAGGTAGGGGGACTTAGTTTTTCTTTGGGCAAGGCATCTGAGCCCAAAGGCAAACATAGTAAATTCACATCTTTGTGGATTAGTCCCTATTAAATTGTGTAAACATTTGGAGATAAAAAATTAAAATTGAAAGATCTAAAAGAATCAGAGTTCACACTACCCACCAATGGACAATATCTTAAGCATTACTTTTATGTTGCTCCACCTAGGATCTTCATGGAGTAAATCAATAAGGATAGTTAGAAGTAGTGTAGGTAGTCTAGTTTAGTTCCATTTTGTCCTTTTCCTTCTTGTCCCTTGTTTGTACATAAGTTTTTATATATTTTATTTATTTTCCTTTCCTTCTTGTTTTGTTACTTTATGTTGTGATTGATTTCTATTATATGTTTTCTTTATGTTTCTTTGTTCCTTGCTTCTAATAAGTTCTTTTGGATATCCCTCAACTCAAAATTAACTTGATTTCTCAAATAAATCTGCAAGTTCAAAAATACAGGTATGGATCTTAGGCATGTGATGAACATGGTCTTGAAATATGAGCTTGATGTTATAATTTGAAGAAACTAGTAAGGACTGGTGAATAGGTTAGTTGTTCTATAAGGACTTAGACATTGTTTTGATCTAAAATTGGTTTTAAGAATAATTGTACATGTAGAATGAAATCTTAAATTATTAAGGCATTATCATGTTTGAACTTAACAACTATCCTTGCTTGAGACAAAGGTTTCAACCATAGGTAATTATCTAAAGATTAGACACTTGACCAAATCCTTAAACATGTCTATCTTAGTTCCTGACCTTTGTTGTAAAGCCCAAAAGATCTAAAAATACAAAAATAAGATCTTATTACAAAATCAAAAGATTTTTAAGAAAAATGTGGTTTTGGTAATCTCCACCAAGGCTATGGATGATGTCATATGGTAGTGGATGAAGGTTGTGATCAGAGCCAAAGGCATCACTATCAGGGCTATGGATGGTTGGCTAGTAGCAGAGCAATGCCCAAGCCTTCCCTAAATTAAGAGCATCATGATTAATGAGTATCTAAAAATACTCCAAGTCAAGGTTAATGATTAAGTACTTGAAACCTATAATTTATTCCCTGCATCTCATGGAAAATAGTAAATGGAATCAAATCACATACACAACAAGGCTATGTTTTGATGTTTAATCCTAATTCTATAGATGCAAGGTTTATTTCAACCATGAACTGATCTTAATAATGGCATTGCTCAAGTGGACTAAGTGACCTAGTTACATGTCTCAACCAAAATATCTAAGTTATAACATATTGCTATGTTTCCCATAAAATTCACCATTTGTTGAGGTCAACATCCACCCATTTCTAAAAAATAGGGACCCTTGTGCAACTCTGAACCTTAACACTGAAAACTTGACATATTTTTTATATTATTTATATTTGAATATCATCCATGCTTAATAAGGGTGGCCTATTTTTTCATTATCCTACTTGAACTTTGCTTAATATTATTGACATTGGATCTTCATGCTTCACTTAGGTTTCATGGGACCCTCATCGAGTTGTTTCCACTTGAATTTTATATATTAATCCTCATTCATGTTTTTACTAGCCTTTAGTCTATAGGAACTCAAGATTAAATCCATGTTCTGAATACTTTGAAACCCTCCTTTGAAAACCCTTACTTATATCCTTTAGTTTAAATTTAAATTTCATAGGAGTAAAATTGGTGGGAGTACTTTAATAAATGCAATAAGCTACATTTAATTTTTATGATAAAAATTAATCATGTTTTTTAAATACAACCAATCCCTAGCATAAAAATTATGTTTGGTTCCTTTATGTTTTTCCCCCCTTTGTTCCCTTTTGTTTTAAAATCAAGTCTAACTTTTATGTTTATAGGATCCTTTACTTTCCTATCTCAACCTCACTTTATGTTTCATGGTCCCTCTTAGTCCTAAGGCCCCATTCATGTTTTTTAACATAAATTAGATCTTAGCCCTAAGACTTTAGCCTAAGTTTTTATGTTGTTTTAAACTCTAACTTAAATATCTTGCTTCTTCACTAGATCAACGGCTCATGATTCATTGGGAAACATTGATTGGATGGAGCGAGAGAGACTTGACAAAAGAGATTTGATCCATCGAACCAATCTTGCTTAATCACTTAGATCACAATAAATGGCTCATAAGAGCCCATATGGATATCAATGCTCTATGAACTCTTCATAGGGTCAATAGAGTCAAAGCTAAGGAGCCCCATGGAGTTTTCATGTGGTACTCTTGCATTTAGACTCAATATCAAAAGGACTTTATGATAAGATATTGAATTATGATTTTTAATTATTTAAGGGGTCATCATTTTATTATATTTCAAATACTTAGGCTTATTACTTAGTCTAATTTTTATATACAACCCCAATCTAATTTGATCCTCTTTATGTCTACAGGGACCAATAGTGTGTGTCTATTTAGATCATGATCTATGTTTTGTGCTTACTTATAGGAGATAATCTAATGGATCATATTAAATCAAAGATTCTATAGGACTAACTAATTTCAAGACTTAAAATTGATGATCTCATGCCCATCACTTGATGACCACAAGGTCATCAATGACATTCATGAGGGCATTAAATTTCAGCCCCGTATGAAAAGTTATTAGAGCTTAATTTTGATGTTCACATGAACATCATTGAATCATGTGAGGCAATCATTGATGTCCTTAAGACCATCAAAATTTATCTCAAGAGCCAATTTCACTCAAAAGATAAATGTGCTTAAGACCTACATATCAATGTCAAAATTGATCTTCCATAGATTAATCTAGTTTATTTAAAGCCATGTCTAGACTCAAGTTCCTTATAACTAGGTCTAGGTTTGCATAGGCTAAGCTTGAATATCATGCTAGAATCTAGTCATGTTTTTAAAAATTGACCCAAACCTTAGTCTATATATACTCCATGGTATTTCAAGCATAATGGGATTAGTTTAACAAAAGGTCCCATTGCCATAAAACTTAGCTTATGACTTTTATTCTAAATTTTTATCATGTTTATTACCATAATAGAACCCTAGGTTAAAACCTTACATTAGATCATTTTATTATTTGGGCCCCCCTTCTAATGTTCTTTAAACTTAGCCTAAAATAACTTTGGTATAAATCTTGTTTCATGTTTATTAACACAAAATAGAACTATAGCCTAAAGTATTTATCCTAAGTTATTTATATGTCTTAATACTAACTAAGGTTCGTATACATTTACAGGATGTATGGATCACATATGATCAGTCAAGAAAGAATAGAGGTGCAAAAATAGGATGGACTTTTCAACAAAGCTCTGAGCAAGAATGAGAGTACCACATGGTAGAAGCATGTTAATTCATATATTGGTGATGTGTAGAGCTCTAAATATCTGTATAAGTACCAAGTGGCACAACCATGAAGCCTAATATAGATAAGGACCAACAACATGTAAGTACTAGGCTCGAGATCAATGATTGACATTGATCCATACATGAAGATTAGATGGTGTAAAATAAAAAGTAGATTTTAAAAGGAAATAACTAATTATTTAAAAGCATTATGAAAAAGTGTAGTGAAATATACAAATAAGATGCCATATGGGTACAAGATGATAAAACTAGAGATTTTTTGGCCTCAAAAAATCAAATGTATAAATATAAATGTCTAAATCAAATCCAAGGTATGAATTCATCTAATTACAAGTAAACTATCACCATTAAAGCTATAGAAAAGCCCTAGCCTCTACTTAAAGCCCTATTTCAATCTTGAATTAACCATAGTCAAACCAGAAAGAACCCAATTGTTGTTTGAGTAATGAAAACTAATATAGAGATAATTTTTGGACCACTAGAGAATAATTTACAAAAATCACAGTCATGGTGACCTAGAAGCAACATAAAGAGGACACCAAGCTATATTTGACCACAGAATTAGAAGGAAGGGTATTTAAAGATAGTACTCAAAACCTTATCCTTGAACACTAAATAAAAAAATTGGTCCAAGATCTTTTGGATAATTTAGTAATTACAACCCATAACCAAAGAAGATGAGAAGATTGCATCTTTCAAGACAAGGTATTATGACTTAGTTGCAACATAAATGACAAGCCTTTACCATGTATCAACTAAACTAGAGGTACTCAATTGTATATATGTCCTCCATGTTTTTAAAGAATGCAAAATTGAAAATAGCATGATAATTAATTATCATACTCATTAATGCATTGCCTATGTGTCCCCCATTGCATTTGAAAACTAATACAAGATTCCCAAGCCCTAGGTATATGTGCTCATAATTTTTGAATGTGCTAATTAAAATGACCTCGAAACCATCCTGGCATAATGGTTATATTCTAGAAACCATGTGTTTTATAACCCTATTGGCAACATTCCCATCAGAAAAATCTAACTTGGAGTTAGAGTAATAATGACCTTAATGAATGAATTTGTGGAATCCCCACAACCACTTATGTTAAAAGCATATGGGTGCCCCTAGTCTGTTATATGATTAGAAAGGGGCTAACTCCTCTTATTAGTGAACTTATCAACACATGCTTATGTAATTATATCTCTATAGTCAATAAATAGACTAAGAGAGATTTGTATATGATGTCTTACCTCCTAGATACCCTGCTTGCTATAATTGAGATCCCTAACTTTAGGGGATGATCTCTTGAGAGGACACAGATAGTGTCCTAGTTTTACTTCAAGCTACATATCTTCAAATACAAAGACCATATTCATTTTATATGTGATTTCATCTATCCTCATTTGACTGAGGCCATAATAGGGAACCCTATGCAAAGTATCATCTCATTGGAAAAGAAATACATTGAATCCATTAGGGACATATGGTTTTACTTAGATTGCATAGTCATTTGGATTGAGGGAACACATTACACTCCATTAAGGTTACTAGTGTCCAAATAAATTAGCTGAGCATTAATTTGTATTTCAAATATTCATTGGTATAGATGGTGTTTATAGAGAGAAAAATAATGTATTTCTACATATTCGACCATTGGATATTAGTAGGACTATCTTCCAGTATTGGAATAATATTGAAGATGTTGCTATAAATAGGGCCTCTTTCAAATTTCAGCATAATGAATTGATGCAATGAGACCCAAATGATAAGGTCACAAAGCATTAGAAGGCCAAACAAATAAATGTACCTTATGAACATCACCCAGGTGCTTATGACTATATGTACACAAAATCTTCATTCATCTATAAAGTCCTAGAAAGGTTGAAGAAACTCAACATCAACCTAGAATCAAGGTTGATGAGTGATCAGAAGGGAAATGATGATATTTGGTAACTTAGTCTGAGGTAGTACCACCTATTATGGGGTCAATATTTTTGACCTCCTTTAGAATAATATATAGAAACACAACAACCTGAGACATAAGTTACCTAAAAACCTAAAGTTTAGATTGAACAGAGGCCTAAATAAAGTAGACCTAGTGAAGGGGCATCATCTTCAACCCAGCCAAAAGGACCAAAGTCTTGTATTAAATATTTAGATGTAATTGTATTGGATCTAGGTGAAATAGTGGAAGATGCATTAAAAACATTAGCTAGCACCTACGGGTCAAATAAATAAGGGGAAAAAGTGGAATAACCTCAGCCATAAACTAAGGTGAAATCAAAGGTAAAAAAGGATAAAGGAAAGGAGATAACATTAGACCTAGTTCCCATTGCTCCCCCATAGAAGAGAAAGCTTGAACTAACACTAGTCCTTATAGGACCAAAGAGACCTAGACTGACCTTCACTCATCTATTGAGTGAGTTTAAAATACGTAATAATGAAAACCCAATTCATGGATTAACTATTCATGATTGGTTTTTATATGTATATATGCAAAGATACCAACCATGCACTACCATTGGGAAATTACAAACTCAATAGACAATCATGTTTATGAGGAAGTCAAACCTTGGATTATGGAGCTATAGTAATAATATAAATAGATAAAGATGACAACCCTTGGGGGGTTAGGTGGTTCTCAAATGGATACTCTCAGGGCTTCAAGTGAGGCACAAGTTGAGATCCCTACTCCAAAAGTGATGAAATCATCAATAGGAGTGAGGTTTAATCTAGAATCTACTAGCATAGAATGAGTGATTGAGAAAAGGGATATGGTAGGAGGTGAAGAGTTCACCTTCCAAAAGGTTGAAACATTTGTTGATTTAACTCCAATAGATAGACAAAATCTAGAACAAGACAAGATATTTGAAGAAAATATCCTCAAAGTAGCCCAAACTCAAAAGGATGAATTACAAACAATGATCACATGTCTACTATAAGAAAACAAGAATTTAAAAAAGGTTGTTTTGTTGTCCATTCATGAAGATAGGATTAATAAATTTAAATACATCATGGTTGGATTATTTAACTCTTTAAAAATAGCTAGAACAAGTCAAAAGGAAATAGGGATGCAAATCTCTAAAGCAATAAGCCAATTTGGCCAAGGGCATGTTACAAGATTCTAAGTGAGGGAATGGATTAAGGCCCTATCTAAGAATCTAGTCCCAGGTTTTAGAAATATCAACAAGGCATATTTGAATATGGCCATGGGCATATTGGTTGACAAAATTGAGGCCCTAGATAGCTCATCCAAGGATATGGAAAACGTTGCTAAAGAATTCAAGCAACTAGAAGGGGAAATGTCTCATATCCTAGATAGCTTGATCAAAGAGCCCACAACCCTCAGTCCATTAGGTCTCATAGGAGATGAAGAGATCGAAAAAAGGACTTTGAAATTCATGAAAAAAGTAAGAAAATAAGGAGAAGACCAAACAACTAAAGGCAATAAAAAAGTCATGGGTCTACTTCTCTCCTCTAAGGAGAAAATAGGAGATGTCAAGGGCATCATAAAAACTATGGAAAAGGTTGGAAAAGATCTTGAAGAATACCATGGATAGGAGCTTTTCTTAAAACTAGTAATTGATCTTCATTTTATCAGTGACCAACATTATAGACTGAATATCCTTCAACAAAAGCAAGAAGCTACATCAACACAGGGCCCACTAGCCAATTAGAAATATTTTGTTCTATATGAATTTTATAGTATTTAAAAAATGGAATATTCTCTTGTAAAGGCATGTGTAAATTTGTTAGCACATTTGCCTAAAGGTCAATTCATTTCTAAAAGTCTTGTGTATTCTAGAAACTTTGTAAAAAGGACATTTGTCCTTACTTTGTACACTTGTAAGTTGATGCAACTGACTGACATGTTTCCTTACATTATATAAAAGGAGAATTGTTTGTTGTAAAAAGGGGAGAGTTTTAAGAGTTAAAACTACTTTGTAACTTTTGGTTCAATTTAATACAAATAGGGAATACTTCAAAGTTTGTCTCAATTATTTGTGTGAGTTTTTATCATGGCTTCTCTCTCAATTTTCTATTTTAGGTCCTAGATTTGAAGGGTTTTTAAGAATTTTGGACATGTAACTTCAATATAGGGTTGCTTATTTGGGATAACTCTAGACTAGTTCAATGTCTTTAAATTTGATTTATTTTATTTCCTCTACATAAATATGTGCAAATGCTATTTGATTTTAGTAGTAAATCTTTAAATCAAAATTAATTTTTACTTGTATTTATTCATATTATCCTTATATACTTGCTTGGTGTGTAGTGGGATTTGAGCATATGTTATTTTACATTATACATTAGTTAAATACATGTTCAGTTGGAATTTAAGCCTTGTCATGATGTTTGAGACAAATATCAAAAATCACATACTTTCTTTTTGCACTAACTAGATCACCCTAGTTTAAGCCCCATTATAAATAGTCATTTAAATTAATCTTTAGTTTAGATTTTGATCACAATTCACTAATAATATCATAGATGTTTCATACTTTGCATAGATTTTGTTAAATCGGCCATGGTGGCTCCCAACCACCAATGAATATAAATATTGTGGAATAGTCTACTCTTTCTACCTTTATTTCATCAAAGATAATCTAGTTGTCAAAACCTACAACTCATGATTTGAGTTTCCTAAATTCTAGAATTATAAGTGTTATTTAAACACTAAGAGAACTTGTGATACATGTAGAGTCATAAATAGACCCCAACCCTTGTTTCCACCATCATGATTAAGGGGAGGAGGGCCTTATCCCTTTCCATCACCTTTTGATATGGAAGAACTATTAAGAACACAACATTGTGGGGAAGACCATTGAGGTGGTGATAAATGAGGATAATAACTCATATATCTAGTTCTAGAATGTTGTCGACATGGACCATGTCCTCACCCTTAGAAAGGTGTAGGATAAAATGGTGGCTTAGGAGGTTCTTAGCTAACCATTTATAGATAATTTCCCTAGTGGTTGATCAAACACTAGATATGGTTAATTTTCAAGTGAACTTTAGCATTTTGTCTTTGAATCTAAAGAGTAAAATTAGATAGAACAGTAATTTTATTATTAACAAAAAAACTATGTTCCATCTATTCATGCTTAAATAAAGCATAATTTCTAGTTGTCCATATTTGAAATAAAATATTATCTCAAAAGATCTACCAAATTTTTTTATATTTTGTAAGAAGCATAGTTGAGTCCCCCAAGAGAGCTATTTTCCATGTAAAGAATTCATGTTACAAAAGTTGAAAGAGGGAATGAATCCAGTGCCACATAGATTGTGCATGAGATAAAAATAAAACAACATGCTTAAAGGTCTCAAGTTTTTGATAAGTTAGGAAAATGGGATTTGAAACCCCTAGATGCTTGATCTAATCACCCATAGGCAAGCCCTGATAAAAGAGACACCATAAAAAATGAGCTTTTTTGGGCTCAATGTATCACCTTAATATTAAATTCATTAATTTTAATATAAATTGTGAATTTTAATACCTAAGTGTGATTTTACTATATCAATAATTATATTCATTAATGATAAGTCAAATTTTAAACATTGCATATGTAAAGATAACAAGTTAATGGTTTGCACATGAAGAACATTTTTAATATAGTGGTGAAATCATAACCACATTAACACTTTTTGTGAATAAGATTATATTTTTGGAATTTATTGTATCAATATCAATGGTAAGCAATATGAACACTTTAATATTATTTATTATGATATAGTTATATAGCCATAATGTTTCACCAATTATAAAAAAGTGGTTAGGGCCATGATGAGATTTAGTGACTTACTTGATATAACATTTAGAATGTGATAGTAAAGTTGATAATGTATATTTAAATTTTGGCATATTATTTGATCACATTGCCATATTTATGGCATAGAGTTATAAATGCATGTATGGTGAAGGTCATGGATTAATGGGAATAACTCTCCAGCAAATAGGGTTATCACTTTGTATTAAATGACGAGGTGTGTATTGATATTTGGAAACATATTAGATGAGCCATCAACATGGTTGGCATCTTACCGAAGCCTTGTGAAATTTTATATATAAAATAAATGTATGAAAACACATTTTTCCTGTTTATTTTTTCAAATATTTATGAAATGTTTTTCAATTTAGTGATAAAATCTTGATTATTGTAAATTTTCAAATCGATATTTAGTCTGCAACATAGAGAGTAAATGTGTATTTTTAATGTGTTTAAAAGTGAGCTTATTTTATCATAGAACTAAATGTGTTCCTTTGAAAAACAAAATAGTACATTTTATATTGGAAATTAGAATGATGATAAATGGACTTTGTGAGTTGTATTCATCTATTCTCAAAAAGCCTAGTGTAGTCAAGATTGCTTGGTAGAATAAAAAGTATATTTTCATCATGAAAAATGTAAGTATTTTTTATATTTTTAAAGGGTTCCATTGCATTGATTATAATACTCAATTTTTAGTATTTAAACTAACTTTTAGTTTTAATAAGTGGCATTAATTTTTTGATGAAATGAATTTTATTTTTTATGGTAATGATTTTGAAACAACACTTTACTCTTTTAGAGTAAATATGTTTTGAGTTTGTTTTTTGAAAGGATGAATATAATAAATATTTTATGAATCATTATTTACAAATATTTTAAAAGACAAAACCAAAATATATCTTATATTTCTTTATTTTTTCTAAAGTAATATTTAATAATAATAATAATAACCTTTCTAATTTATGTTCAACCTAAGCTAAATATGGATGATATCAAACCTTATGTATATAAATTTTGAAAATAAGAATAAATATTTGTTTATAAATCCTCATTTGAATCTTAATCATATTAAGTAGAAGATAAAAACATATTACTTATTTTGTTCTCACATAAAGTTTACTCAAATTTTGTTGCATGTTTCTAGGTGCACTTTGAAGTCTTATGAAATATATAATTCCTATGTTAGCTCTAGGTTTATATTAAATATATATTCCATTACAAATCCATTTGTTTTGATATGAAAGGCAATTTGATTTCCTTGCCCTGCCTATATAAAGTGATAATCATACCACCTTTATTTTGAAGATTCATAACACTTAATTTTTAATTTTCTTATAAAGGTACTTAGTTTAGAATTTTAGAAGTGAAAATAAATTTTGGCTTATGGTCTGAGGTTACATGAAAATTGTAAAACCTCTAGGGTTATCTTGATTTTAAAAAGAAAAAGATAATGGCCTAAATTCATATTTACAATTATGATATGTTTTTTCTAAAATCGTGTATATTTTCCATTTCATTTACTATAGATGAAAAGTTAACATTAGAGTGGATTATTTTTTATTTTTTATTTTATATATGTGGACAACAACGAATACCAAGATACCTTATTGAAAATGGGAGAAAATTTAGATATGTTTTAATGATTTATTCCCTTAAATCTTTCAAAGATATACATATGTTTCATGGAATCAAAATGTGTGTCAAGTATCAAAGACTATATTTGTGTCTATGTGCCTCAAAATATTATCTTCTTGCATGTAACTATATTTATGAATTTGTACGGATATTTTTCAATCTATTTACAAGGTTTATATTAAATAAAATCCTTCAATGATATTTCACATAAAATATTTTTAAATCCCCAATGATTTTTTTTTGAAATGGTAATTGATATAAGTTATCTTGTGTATAATTACAATGCATGCAAGGATCACATTGTGGTAAAATTCTTAATTCAAGTTTTATTTGAAATTTTTAGTGGCATTATATTGTTATAGTTCCTTTGACTTAGGAAAAAATTATATTAGAAGTAGTATGAAAAGAAAAATAATAATATTATATATATATATATATATATATATATATATATATATATCATTTTGATGAACATCTTGATTTTTATACTTTGATACATCAAACTTGACATGCATTAGCTAATTCACTTTTATAAAAATTTGAAATATTGTTTCCACCTATGAATTATATATGAAGGTCAATGTACCATAAGATTTCATCAAGACAAATATATTTTGAGTTTTGGTTTGATTAATACACACTTGCAATATTAAGGACTAATGTTTTTGAGTTTATTGATAAAGAATGCTAGGTTGAATAAGTGGTTCACATCAGTCAGGAAGAAATGATGTATGGGGTATAAACACTTGTTAAAATGACAATACACAACTTGGATGTGGTTAAGGATATGTTATATCCTTTAGGCCCAAAAGAGATCTTAATGTAATTATGGGAGCTTTTGGCCATGGTATGATAGCTTCCCTTCACTTTGATGCTAATGATCCATTTTTTTGGGATGTTTTGAATGACATGCATCACAATGATCTTGCATGCATGTAAGTGCATGGAATTTGGGGGGGGGGGGGAATGAGGGTATTAAGTGGATATGTTTTTCATAAAAAATGAGAAAAGTCAACTTATATAAATTATTTGAGATACCTACACTCAAAATTTGAAGATGTTATACAAACATGAATTGTAGAATTTTGAGTCTAGTTTCTAAATTACTATTTTGATTTGAAAATGGTACTCTATAATTAGGTCAAACAAATAAAATCCAAAGATTTTATATATTTTTTGTAAAAATATAGTAGATTGGTGATTGTCCATCCCCATATTCTTTGAGCATAATTTAGTATTTTTTGAAACCTTTAGTGGAAATTTAAATAAAAATGCATAGTTCTCAACACACACACAATCAAATTTTTATTCCCCCCACCCCACCCCCTTTGACCTAAAACTAAACTACTTAAAAATATTCAAAAAATATTTTTTTAATGTCTATAAAATCTATACTAGTTTGTAACTCTGTAAAACAAAATGAATTTGGATAAATGAAACAAAAGATACATATAAAAAAATAGAAATGTATAATTTTAATATATAGAAACAAAAAAGGACATAGAAATCAATATAAATGGAAACCTCAAAATACTAAAAAAAATTCAAAATTATGTAGTTGGAAAGAGGAGGATGTTCTTGATGCGTAGTCATATTTTCATGAAACATATAGATAAAATTTTAGGTGTTTATCATGTCCAATGCTGATTTCTATTTTCAATATAAAACACATATTTGGTTGTGTGTGTAGGTCCAAGCCTTAGGTTATGATATCCAAACCTACAAGGTGTACACATCATTGATGTTTTGTAATGTGAAAGGGTTTGAAGTAGGGTAGGTTGAACAATGAAAAGATAGGTTGTGTCTTTTCTAAAATAAATGTTAAGTATTAGATTCTTTATATTATAAATTTATTATAGTAAGTATAAAAAATTAGGGCCACTCTATATCTTCTATAATTAGTCTCGTATCTCCATGAGTTATGATTTACAAGGTAGTTTTTTGAAATATAATCTAGTTAGTATTTAGTCATTTTAAATCTTTTAATATTGAACTTAATGATTTCAAGGTGTAACTTTTCCAAATGATGTCTATTTTGGGAAAACATATAGTTATTTTTAGGTTTTAGGGCCTTCTAAAATTTATACAAATTTTATATGCATCAAATTTCAAATTTATAAACCTACAAATACCTAATCCCATTTATGTTGATTTTAATTATGATTAGGTCATTTTTAGGCCAAAAGTGACACAAACTACCATATTTATTTGAAACCAAGGTGAATGGGGAAAATTTGGTTTAGATTTATGCATGGTCACTCTAATTTAATTTGAATTCATGCTATAATGGTGTGAATGGGAAAATTTAGGTCACATTGGTCGCCTATGCACATCTAACCACTCATTTATGCTATTTTCACTTATAATTAGGTCAATTATAACAAAAATGTAACATAAAAACACCATATGAAATTGTGACCAGGGTAAATTAGGACAATTTTAGGCACGTATGTGCATGATCACACCATTTCTCTTTGAATTTAAGACTTACTAGTGTGATTTAGTAAATATAAGTCACTTTGTAATCCCTACACACCTAACCACCCATTTATGTTGATTTTACTTGGGATTAGTTCCCTTATAGGCCAAAATAGACATAACAACACCATATCCACTTGTGACCAATAAAATTGTAGATAATTTGGGGCACATTTATGGGTGATCACCCATATTAACTTTGAATTCAAGGCAAAATGGTATGATTGGGGAAATATAGGTTGCATTGGTGACTTACACACACCAAACTACCACAATATACCATTATTACTTATGATTAGAGGGATTATAGTCAAAACAAATAGAATAACACCATATCCACTTGTGACCAAGTAAAATGCAAATAAATTAGAGCATACTAATACATGATCAACTCAATTCTCTTCAAATTGAGGCCAAATTTGTGTGATTGGGACAATTGAGGCCCCATTGGTGATTGATGAACATAAAACCACTCATTGATGTTGATTTTACTTATGATAATTGCAGATACCTAAAAATTGTATGTGATAGTTTTTAGTGCCACCCTACCCTTATAATTATAATTAGGCTCATTACTAACCCCAACATACCCAAACACTTTTTAAATCATCATTTAATTCACCCATTTTTTACCAATTTCTCCCTATACCTAAGAGCATCGATGGTTAGGGTAACTGTCGATGGTTACCCTAACAGTTGATGGTTAGGTAACCTATTCTACTTTAGCCAACTTTAAAGCATGTTTAGCTCATTATGAGATATTGATAACTTCCTAAATGACAACTTATCTTTAAAATAAAGATTTTAAAGCTGCAAAAATAGGCAACTTTACTCTTGATCAAATTAGCAACTTCCTTCATCCCATTTAGTAACTTATACCTATAAAAGAAGTAGAAGAGCAAGAGAAAGGGATCATCAGTTATTAGTTATCAGGTATTTAATGTCCATATCAGTGAGTAAGCATCATCACTCAAGATCTAAAACTCTATCAAAATCATTTTGAAAGGCTTGAAGCACCGTCATTCTGGCCACATCATAGAGACTTCTTCCACTTGGTTATAGGTATTTTTTCAATACCATTACCTTACCTAGTCCACCTAAACCCCATTTTCCACTTTCCAACCTCATATCCACCTTTATTTTCCCAAATCTCTAATTTATACTTTCTAATTTATTCACCTCTAGATTTGCATAGGCAATCACCAATGATTCTCCAAAATGTAGATGATTTACCTTAATTATCGACGGTTCTCCTAAAGATTGATGATTTCTTGTGGTAATATTTTATATCAAGCATTTTTCACCCTTGTGCTTCAAATCAAGCCCTACTTTTTGTACTTCCCTCTGATCATAGGAACGTTTTTAATTTTTTGAACCAAACCCTAACCATTTTAGCAATTAAATTTGATTTTTTTATTTAATAAGCAAGTTATCACTTAATTTATATCATGCATCTACTTTATTATCAATGGATGCAAGTATCTTATTTTATCATTTTAAACTTGATTGATATAAAAAGTGGATTGATAGCCTCCTAGTAGGCATTGTGCTTCTTGGATCTAGTGCATGCTAGGTAGTCCACTCAACCAACCATATAACCACCCCATTTCAAGTGTGTATGTTACTTGAAGTTTATTCCTTCCTATCTAAAGAGGATTTCCCACTTTCATCTAGATTTACGCACACATTCTACCAGGTATTCTTCTACACACCGTAATCACTAGATTTATTTTATTTACTTTCAAAATTAAGAAATGAGGAAAATAAATTGAAACATTTTGTCATGCTCAGTGGAACTTAAGTTTGGGTTCATAGATTTTATAGGACATTTAGATTTACATTAGTGAAATTCATTTATTTATTTTTCATTCTTTCTTCATAGACACACACACACACACATATACATACACACACATATATATACATATATATATATATACATACATACATATATATATGTGTGTGTGTGTGTGTATATATACATATACATATATACATATATATATATGTATATATACACACACACATATATATATGTATATATACATATATATATATATATACATACATACATATATATATATACATATATATATATATATATATGTGTGTGTGTGTGTGTGTGTGTGTGTGTGTGTGTGTGTGTGTGTGTGTGTGTATAAGTTTGAGTTGCATCCATCCTAGGACCAAGATTGCATTTAGTTGCATCTTAACTATTCTATTTTCATTAAAAAGAAATTAAAAAATTCCTTTTGGTTAAAATTGACTATATACATTATTTGCTTACTTGCCTTAATTCATATAGACTAATTAAGTAAAACAAACTAATCATAAAACCATAAATGTTACACAAACCAAACCACTTATACAATCAACACATCAAACATACCTGAGAAAAGGACCAACTAGGATTTCATCACCTAGTGGTAACCTTACCCCTTATCAACTATCATACTTTGATTTCAGCACCAAGGGGAGAACCAACTCAGCTCTCTAGTTGAGTATAAAATCTGAACTTAATATTTTGGCTAAGCAATCGACACTCCTACCACTATGAGACCATGAAGTGAGGGGTAGGCCCTAATACCAAGCCATGTACTAAAGTTAAACATAGATTTTCTCTCTTGAGCATCTGAAAAACCTAAACCAGCCTTAAACTACTTATTTAGTCCCTAATTTACAAGATAAATCCTTCTTCACACTTTAAGGCATAAGCCAAAAATGATTTAAAAGTAATCCTAGGATAGACACACTTCTATTGGATGCATTGATTACATTGAATTCTTTTTGGTTGCTCTTTGTTTGAGGTATGAGTTTCATCAGAACATTCTTGATTTCTCATATGGTCTTTATTTGATAAAAACTAATAAATGAAACCAACCAACTACCTCCATCCTTTTCTTCCTCCATGGAGCATAATTATAATGATGAGGGGTCACCTCATCATTCCCCCTCTCCTACTAGAATTTTGGTTGTATCTAAAGGTGATTTTGACTTCACCACTTTCCTTGACAACAATCAGGTAGCTCTTCAACACTACCATAACACCATGCCCCATCGAGCCTCCCTTTATTTGGTTCCTCCTACTAATCCTCTTTATGGAATTCCCTCTCAAATTATGGTGGGTTCCACCTCAAACCAACCTTTGCTAACCCCTACCTCACCTCCTTCCAACATTCCATTCACCACTACCCAAACTCAATCGAATGTTCTAACTTCTAACCAAGCACCTCCTACCACACCCCTTACTTCACATGGGAATTCATCCCTACCTTTGGTTACCTATACCCCACTTACCATGGGGTTATCTTCTGCCCCTAATTTGTCCCTTCCTTTAATCACAACCAATCAACTAACTTTTACCCCATAAAAAACCATGGTGCTTTCTATACCACAATCCCTCCCACCTATCAACATAGGGTCACCACTCAACTCCAATCTATCCCAGCTCAACCTACCACCTCAACCATACCCACACATATTCCTCAATAATTACCTGCTCCAACATATCAACATGGGAACATACCACCTTCTACCTAACCATTCATGTCCATTAACTCATATGTGGCCCCATCTCAACCTTTTTCTACCCTTATCAGTATGTGGCCTTTCAATGCCTTCCACCAGTTACCCTTACATATTATCTTCTTATCCTCAACATAATTCACCCCCCAATCATGCTCTTCCCAACCTCAGTCAGATTTGATTAAGATGCTAATGGACAAAATGACTAAGTTTGAGTCATTAATTTCTAGGTCTCATAAGCTCTTATCTTATGACCAAATATTCAATAAACCTATCCACCCATCTGTTCCTATCCACTCTTATCATCCTCAATGGGAATTTCCTAAATTTTCAAAATTTAAAAGCAAGAAGGGCCCATAGTAGCATTTAAGATCATTCCATCATTCATGTTACTTGATCACATATGACAATGCTCTCCTCCTCTGAAACTTTCCAATGTCATTATCAGGACCTACCTTGGATTGGTATAAGAATCTCCCTACTCACTCCATCTTCTCATTTTCCCAACTAGCCCAAATCTTTTTAGAACATTTCTCGATCAACATAACTAAAAAGCTTTCCATAACTGACCTCTATTCCATCAAATAATTTGAGTATGAATCCATTATTGATTTTGTGGCTAGATGGAGAGGCCTCATCAACCAATTTCCTTTTACCTTACCCCAAAATAAATTAATTGAATTATTCTCTAGGGGTTGTGTTAATCATATCAAACCCACTCTCCAAGTCCAAACTTTTTGAACATTTGATGAACCATTCACCATGGCAAGAAAATTTAAAAACCATTCCATTGATGAGGGGAAACTAAAATTATAGAATAAGAATTCCACTTTTAAACCTAATAATTCTCCCTTAACCAAAACCACCAATCAACCTAATACCAAGGCAAAGGCATTTACAAATTTAGTGGTTGTGAAAACTTCTCCACCTCTAACTATTGACCAATCAAATCAAAATAACTCTCCCAAACCTCCTTATCAACAAAATCAAACCCAAAACCAAGCAACTCCAAAGCAATATACTCCCATTTGGGAATCATATGCATCTATTTTAGATAAACCTCTCAAGTCCAATCTTATCCAACTTACACCAATTAAACCACCTCAATAATTAAATTCTTCTCATCCTCTAACTAGGTGGTATAATGAAATTGACCACTGTGTTTTTCATCAAACCATTAGACATGACATTAATAGATGCAATATCTTTAAAATTATTTTCCAAAATATCATTGACAGTGGAGATTTGGTATTTGATAACCCTAATTCCCCCCCTCACCAATCTCTCAACATTTTTTGAAAGCTTTTTCCAAACCCCACTCCTTCCACATAACATCATGATAATAATCCCAAATTATCTAAATCGCGAGAATCACATACAATCAATGTTATCAGTAATGTGCCCATTGTTGAGGAGATTTCTACCTCTACAACCTAAATAGAGGAAATCAACTTACCATCTATTCATTTTGATACCCAAATGGAAGAACCCTTCACCCCACTTTCTCTAAACATTGAAACCATAGCCTCATCTGCTCCTTCTTTGATGGAAATACCTAAAGAGGCCACTATTTATTCAACCACTTCCTCCAATCTCCCAATATAAATGGAAGAATCACCTAATGTTTTAAAAATTCCAACCAAAATAAAAACATTATGCATTCCCTCCTTTTAAAACACCATACCTATCTCTTATATGGCTTCTTTGGAAACCATTCCATAATAAGTTGTTACCTTGTCTACCCAATCATCACTTTTGGAACCACTTACCAATATCAAAACCAAAATCATACCTCCCACCATATTCCTTCCTTATTCTCTCCCTAAGGGCTTATGCTTTGAGACTAATGATCAGGTAAATGTACCCATTTATAAGCCCTTCTCAAGGTTAGTTCAAAGTTTAGATTTCACATCTCAACCTAACTTTTTATCGAGCTACCTTTTGGCATTGACTTGGCCTTCCTTATCCAAGCAAATTTGAGTCCTTGACTCCACTTGAGTCTACCCTTGTACCCATTATCACCCCTTCACTAGTTACCTCTTTTAAAGTCATAAATAAATCATCTCAAACACATCCACATAAAATTGATAATTCACCTCAAGTTTCTTCCACCAAACCAATCAAGAACTTGGGGATTTCCCACACCTAGTCACTCTCATTCTTCTTTAATATTGGACTTAACTCCCTCAAGCTCACCAAAATCAAATATAATTAATTCCATTAATAAGGAAGGATTACCTAAATATTTACCTTGAACTAAGCCCATACCACCTTATTCACATCTACCTTCTATATTAGGACTACATCTCTCCACTATCAAACCATCTTCCTCTTCTCCATCTTTAATCACCAAAGCCTCTAGTCATTCATCCTTTTGAACCAATTTGTCCCCATCTAATCTCCCACCAGTAACCAAAACTTCATCATAAAAAACTTATGCATCCAAATCTTCAACCCACAATCTAATTATATCTAAGAAAACCCAACCACACCTATCAACCAAAATAAATCATTCAAGCACTACTTCCATGAAGATACCAATCCTAAAGCCTACCTCACCTTTTCTATAATCTTATAAAATTATCTTGCAAAGGTTGTTTCAAAACTATTCTATCATCTTACCCGTAGTCAAACCATTTGACCCATCTCATCCTAAGCCAACTTAGTTCAAAGATAAATTGATTTGTCTTTACCATAGGACTCTTGGGCATGATACAAAAAATTGTAAGGCTCTCCAAGCACTTGTCCACAATCTTGTAGATGAAGATAATATATTAGAATAACCTCAAATGCCTAATCCATTACCTAACCCACTTATCCAAAAAAATCCTTTCCCCTCACCTAAGAGTGAAGGGGAGGAACCAAAGGAAACTTCAAAACCCCTTATCCATAGCATTCATATAGTGACTAATTCCCAAGCCCAATAAAAGGATAAAGAGAAATCTAAAGTATCCATCCCTTAGACTTATCATTCAACTTATTAACCCACTAACCAAACCTAAATATCTTCACTTTTACAACCATCCAAACTTAAATTCTCCATTATGGGAGCTCCACCTTCCAACCCCAATCCATTCATCTAAAAACTGATGTTAAAATAACTCCACCAAACACCAACAAAAATGAGCCTCTATGATATAATCAGTACCTCACCCCAACATCACTAGGTATTAATAGAGAGTTTACATTCCATAGAGTTCCAACTAGATGATCCATAACTTTTTGCCTCTTTTTTTGGATATCTCTACCATTCTACCCTCATCACCTTTCAATATTTCGAGATTCCATCTTTCCAAGAAAAAGAGCTAAACCCTCCCCTATTCATCACATCATAAATAAATAAAACTCGCATCAAATGAGTAATGATTTATGGGGTAAAAATTATGAACATCATCTCCTCCCATGCATATGATCAATTGCAACTGCCTAATAACATTGTTTCTAAGAGTTTAACAGTCCTTCACTCTTTTAATGATAACATATCCAACACCTTAGGGACCATTGTTATTCACATATATTTGGGACCTCACACCTTTCTTGAGTTATTTTATGTTGTCAAAGGTGAGTTATTATACAATGTGTTACTTGGATGCCCTTGGATTCAAGTTATGCACTGCGTCCCTTATATCCTACACTCATATGTCAAGTTTGAGCATGAAAACCAAATTATCACAATCAAATTTTATTCAAGTCCCTTTGCCTCTTTAAATATGACACATTGGCCTAGTGATGTTCTCATTCCTTCTTCATATTCTATGGCACCCACTTCAAATAAAACATCTACACCAACCCAAAACCTCCATACCTATACCTTTAACAATGATGAAGTATCAACAAGTTTAACCTTCCCCTCCCCTCAAATTCTGATTGAGGACCCATTGCAATCCACTTTTCAACATCTCTCACATGGGGAATATCAACTTTTAGCTTTATATGCCCTTTCTACTTTGCATGAATATGGGAATCTTCAAAACAACCCTTCTTATGACCCTACCATCAAAACCATCATCCCCTTTGATCTTCCAAACAATAGAATAAATTTTGTCTATGGGGGACTTGATCAACCAATCCTCACTCCTACCACCACTCTATATATTCAACATTTCACTTCCAATTTCTTCTATCTAAGCAACCCAACCTCTACTAAAACCTATCTTCATCACTATGCTTGGAAAGGGTTTGGTATGGGCCTTTATAAATAAGGACCTCATGAATTACCCATCATCAAAACTTAGAAACCTTGTGAGTTCTTTGGGTTTGGAACCAATATAAGAACACATATCACCAAAATCCATTGCTACCCCCATAGAAGAGACTCCATCCTCACCTCGCTCATCTTCCCAATTTGAGGAGTCCACCATCATCCCATCTAACTTTTTTTTAATCAATACCATTAGTTTAGGCCCACTAGCCTATCAACAAGGTATCCAAACAAAACCTTTCCTCTCATCCACACAAAGATGATCAACCTTGATTCACCCACCATTCACACCATCTAACGCCAAGATGATTCTTCCATCCTCACCTACCTTGATGTGGGAGATCATTCTTTCCATAAATCTCTCCTTCCTAGAAACCAAACCATATTGAATGAGTCAACTATCAAAATTAATTTGGGTACCTAGGAGGATCTTTGTATCATAAAAATAGGCCAATATTTGACTCTTGAAGAGCAAAAAGACTATCCTTTTTTCCTCCATGAACATAACATATCATTTTCTTATTCTTATAAAGAGATTCTTGGTATTGACCCTTCCATTGCTCTCCATAACTAGGACTACTTTGATTATTTTTCACTTAGGCTACTATTGGCCCACACTTAACCATGACTATTGTGATTATGTCAATAAATGTGTCAAATTTCAACAACATGCCAACTTTCATCATGCACCTTCCCATAGTCTTCAAGTATTTTAATATTTTTGGCCCTTTTCACAATGGGGTCTTGGCCTTATTAGGGAAGTCAACCCCCTTTCCTCATAATGACATCAATATATCATCACCAAGATATAATATTTCACCAAGTGGGTAGAGACCGTCCTGCTTATATCAATAAAGGCTAAAAAAATCATTGATTTCATCAATCACCATATCATTTTCCACTTTGGTGCCCCTCATAAAATCATCATAGATAATGGCAAGTCTTTAAAAAATAAAAAATTACAAGAACTTTGCGACACTTTTGGCATTGATCTAAGATTCTCATCCCATTATCATCCATAAGCTAATGGATAGGTACAAGCTTCCAACAAAACCCTTATCAAAATGCTCATAAAGGTGGTCAGTGCCCCTGGTCAAGATTGACATCTTCATATCCCATTCACTTTATGGGATTATTTCACTAGCATCTAAACCACCACGAGAGCTACACCTTTCTCCCTTGTCTATAGATCTGAGGTGGTTCTGTGCCTCAAAGTCCAAATTCCATCACTTCACATATCGTTGCATGATATTCTTTATGAGAGTGATTATTGCCAAGAATGCCTCACACAACTAGAGCTTCTTGATGAACATCACTTGGATACACTTAATCATCTTCATGTTTATCAGAAATAAATCAAGTGCACCTATAATAAATATTTGAAAAAATAAGAATTCGACATTGGTGACCTTCTCCTCAAATAAAACCAACATGTCACCAACATGTAGAAGACAAAAAAGGGAAAGTTTTCTTTTAACTAGTTAGGCCCTTATATTATAGCCCATAAGTATGGATCCGGTGCTTACCATTTTTTATCTTTTGAGGAAAAAATAGAGCCTGAGCCTATCAATGCTTTGCATCTACATCATTTTTATTATTAAAAAGGATCACACTCACTTCCATGTCTAGCTTAAACTCGTCCCTTGGTTCACAATATTCTAACTTCATTTCATTTATCCTTTGAGAATGATTGATGCCAAAATAGACCCATGTGATTTATATGTCGCATACATACAACCCCAATCCTAAGTATGGGTACCATTACATATATCCATCACATTAAACATCAACATAATCCATGATCACCATCACATATATCACATTGAAATGAAATCCAATGACAACATCATAATAAAATCATCATGCTTAAGCCAACATATTATCACAAAATAGGAGAATATGCCATAGTCATAAGCCATCCATAATCATAACGTCAAAATATCATAATATAACATAATCCATATCATTGTAACTCTCATAAGCATATCTCACATATTCAACATGTAAGCCAATATCAAAATACATATATACATATTAAAAATATATATACATCACATAGGTGTCACTCATCATGGACCTATGACACCAAACCTAAAACCACCTACACCTGATCTACCAGCTGTTGGTGGACCCCTCGATGCACTTTCCTATGCTATTATAGCTACCCACTGACCTAGAGTAGCCAATGTTAGTCCCCTTGCCAGGCTAGTCCTATACTCATCGTATCTCATAGTATCAAGTAATTGGGTTAGTACCATAGCCTCATAATATCTCAACTCCTCCATGGTAGCTAAATACCACATCATCAAAATTATGTTCTTTGATCCTCCTAATCGTGTAGCTATCATGCCTATCTTTTATCATAAAGCATCTCGCTCTCTTGTCTGACCATAATGAGGTTGGCCATCAATTAATCCCACTCACTAGTTAAGAAGGCAACCTATCCCTATAATGTGGCTACCTACACCTATAATGTAGTCACTTGGGCAAGGGCCACTACAAGGGCTACCACTATCTAATAATCCATACCTTATGTTAGATCAACATCCATTAGCTACTACCCATCATCTCCCCATCCAAAATCTATATCCATGTATCTCATATGGTATCACCTTATGTATCTCTTTATGGATCCTACATCATTTATAGGAACTATCATAAGCAACTCCTCAAAATATGATAAGACCTCCTCAAGTTATGGGTCTGACAATCCTAACTCTACATCTTCCCTCTTATACTAAGGGACATCTTGAATAATGCCTTGTATCATCCTAAAATATTTCCTAACTCGATCCATAAGGATCTACCCTATCTCCCCATCTCATCTTCCATAAACCCATTTCCATCTTTACAATGATAACATATGGTGCCTATAACCTGTCCATTTAGGCCAACTCACATATGGACTCCATTTGATATATGTAGCAACCTAGTTTACCAAGCACTCCCAAAACCACTTCATATCCCTATCTCCACCACTAATTCTTAACAAACATAGATCCCCATGCCATCTCATGAAACCAACTTTGTAAGCAGTCAATGCAAACCCATCCCATGGGAGCCCAATAGGTCTCAAAAATTGTATGTGCTCATATACCTAGTAATGAAGCACAAACCCAATGTTGATGCCATATCATCTCCACACTCTAAATGCCTAGAGATCTCTATAAATCTATGCTGGTAATATTAGGGCCCTTCCAAACACTATGACCCTAACAACATCTCTATCATTACTCCCACTAGCAACAAAGGGAATCAATCATTATTTGAATCAAGAACAATGAAATAGGATATTCCCATCATCATCATGGTTAGTAGGAACCTATCATCTAGGGCCCTTTGGTATAATGGCCTATATCACAATCCTCCCATATGTAATCTAGCCTTTAGCTGGTCCTCAACATAAAATCATCATACTTAGCAATCTCTATATGATATGTCAACTCCCCTCATATCATAAGTGATGTAATATTATGGACATCCTCTAGTAAAATAGACACCTCACCAGTCAAGAACATAAATGTGTTTATGTCCAAGTCCCATCTCTTAATGAGGGCCACAATCATTTATGCATATTTTGGTAGGTGTTGGTAGAATCACATGGCCCCTAGGCCAACATCCTCCATCTACCTCCACTTGACATCCATCATCCTATCCCAATAGTCAATGAATATCTTAGGGATTCAATCCCTCATCTATATCTTCTTAGGATCCTACAAAATAATCCAAAACTATTAACCTTTCTATGTTACACTCTTTAATCCTATCCTTCTTAACTTCTCTTTTTCAACCCATCTACACCACAAACCTAATCTCTCTCATGGACTTCTTACCTAATTTTACCCTTTTTATCCTTTTTAGCATAAGGATTGGCCCTCTCTTTGCCAACCACTTATGGTTCTAGGAACCATCAATAATTTTGTGGTCTCATTTGACCCCTCACATCGACCATCAATGGTTGGGTCTAACCATTGATGGTTACTGTGTGTAACCACTATCAAGGAAACCCTACCACCTCTTCGCTCATTCAACCTAAATCTACTACCAAAAACATATAAACATCACATATTCACTACCTAATTCCTCTTTTTTATTTCCTTACCTACTTCCCCCTTATTTTTTCTACCTAATTTTGCATATTTTTCCTCTACCTCAACCCTGGGGCATCATGGCCCAGCTATGGGTTTTCCCTCCATTTTCTACTTATATACTATTTATAACTCTTCCTATCTCTAAATTAATACTATTATAGTCAATTAAAAACAAAACATACCTATTCGATGGCATGGTCAGAGGCCTCTTATCATTATTTATCCATGTCATCATCTCTCATCCATCACTCGCACATGCGTACTCACTCACTCAACAATATTCACCTCAGTAAGATGCTCATCAAAATCACCCAAAATCACTTAAGAATAGCTTAGCCAAAGTCAAATGAGGAAATCACTTTTTATTTTTCCTTTTTAATTGGTGAGGATTTTAGGGTTTTACCCTAACTATCGATGGTTACCCCTAACCTTCAATGGTTGGGGCACCCTAACCATCCATAGGATTTTCCCCCTTTATCTCCTTTTCCTTTTGCTTTCCCAACCAAGCCACTTTTTTCTCCACCCTAAATTCTACCTAGAACTACATTTAACCTAAATTTCTTTTTAGATGTCAATGTCTAAGGAACTACATAAGTAGAATCCACTCACCTTGTGTAGTTAGAGTCAGATAATCCACCTCTCTAGTCCAACTCTTCCTCCTCAATGTTAGTTGTTTTGACTAGATCTTTCACATATTTTACACCACCTTTGCATTATCCTTTAAATTTTTGACCAATTTTTCCAAGTTACCCATTCAAAATTTTCACCACCTCATGCATGATCTGACCACTTGGGTTATTTTTTCATAACATTTCCTCACCTAGATACCTACAACCTACCCAACATTGACTAAATAGCTTGATATGCCTAACCCAATCAACTATGACTAACATTTTGGACCGATTACCCTTTCTTATCTTTCTAAAACCTGACCTTATTTTATAACTTTGGTAAATTTTGTTATTGAGTGATATTGATATCACTCTTCATTAGTTTTTGTACATGATTTCACATATTTGAAACCAGCTCAACCACCTTATTTCACATATCAAACTATGACCCAATTTCTTATACACCTCAACTATTTCCTAGTTTGAGGGTGGGTACCTCCTCTATTGGCTCAGGTAAATAAGACCTAGACCTAACTAGCCTCCTATTTTTATTTTGTAGCTTTCCCAAAGCTACACAAAAAAAAGGGGCAAAATTTAGACACCTAAAAACTATACGTGATAGTTTTTAGTGTCACCCTACCCTGAAAATGATAACTAGGCTGATTAATAACCTTAATGTTCCAAAAAAAAATTAACTCATCATTAAATCACCAATTTTTACCAATTTCTCCCTATACCTAAGACCTTTGATGGTTAGGGTAACCATAAATGGTTATCCTAACCATCGATGCTTAGGTCCCCTCTTCTACTTTAGCCAACTTTAAAGCATGGCCAGCTCATTGTGTCAGATTGACAACTTCCCAAATGATAACTTGTCTTTAAAACAAAGCTTTTAATGCTATGAAAAATAATAAACTTTACCCTTGATCAAATTAGCAACTTCCTTCATCCCATTTAGTAACTGATACCTATAAAAGAAGTAGAAGAGTAAGAGAAAGGGTTCATCAATTATCAATTATTAGGTATTCAAGATTTCTTGTAGGTATTCAGTGTCTATATCAGTGAGTGAACATCATCACTTGAGATCCAAAACTCTATTTAAATTACTCTAGAAGGCTCGAAGCATCATCATTCTAGCCAAATCACACTTGGCTATAGGTATTTTATGCTTGTGTTATTTGATTTATCTATTTTCATTACCATTACCTTACCTAGTCCACTTGTACCCCATTTTCCATTTTATAGTCTCGTATTCACCTCTAATTGCCTAAATCCCCAATTTTTACTTTCTAATTTATTCACCTCTAGTTTTACATAGGTAATCATTGACATTTTTCCCAACTTCCAAAGATTTACCTCAACTATTGAAATTTTTCCTAACCACTAATGGTTCCCTATGGCAGTATTTTCCAACAAGCATTTTTCACCCTTCACCTCAAATCAAGCCCTACTTTCTATGCTTCCCTCTGATCACAAGACCTTTTCTATTTTTTTGAACTAGGCCATAACCATTTTAGCCTTTAAATTTGATCATTTTATTTAATAATCAAGTTATCACTTAATTTATACCATGCATCTACTTTCATTTCATTGGATGCAAGTATCTTATTTTATCATTTCAAACTTTATTGATATAAAAAGTGGATTGACAACCTCTGAGCAAGCATTATGATTCTTAGATCTAGCACATGGTAGGTATTCCACTTAACCAAACATCTAACCACCCCCCCATTCAAGTGTCAATTCTACTTATAAGTTATTCCTTCATAGCCAAAGAAGAGTTCCCACTTTCATCTAAATTCATGCATGCATTCTACCAGGTATTATTCTACACACCCTAATCACTAAATTTATTTTATTTACTTTTAAAATTTAAATGAGGAAAATAAATTGAAATAATTAGGTCCTTCAAAACCCAAAAATGACACAATGGTGCCATATCCAATTTTAACTAGGGTAAATGTGAATATTTTTAGACACTTTTTTAATGATCACCTCAATTCACTTAAAATCTAGGATGAAGTGATGTGATTAGGGAAATGTACATTTATTTTATGATATATGAACACCCAACCACTCATTTATGTTGATTTTACTCTAAATTAGGTCCCTTATTAGCTAAATATGATGTAAAAACACCATATCCACTTGCAACTAATGAAAATTGGGATGTATTTTTGTGTGATCTCCTTAATTCACTTCAAATTCAAGCTAAAGTGGTATGCATTAGGTAGTGTAGGTCGCATTAGTGATCCATTCAAACTACCAATTTACGCTATTTTGAGTTGTGATTATGGTAATTTTAGGCTAAAAATAACACAAAAACACCATATTCTATTGTGTCTAGGAAAATAAAAATAATTTGGGATGAATTAATGCTCGATCACCCCAATTTATTAAAATATTATGCCAAAGTGGTGTGACTATGGAAATGTAAGTCACATTGGTGACTAGAGCACACCCACCCACCCATTTATGTTGATTTTAATTGTGATTAAGTCTAATATAGCCATAAATGACAAAAAATATACAATATCACTTATAGCTAAGGAAAATGCAGATAATTTTAGGTAGATTTTTGTGTAATCACCCTAATTCACTTCAAATTCAGGCCTAAATGATGTGACTAGGGTAATATAATTGGATATTGTGTTTTTTTTTGTCAATAGTTACCTACAAGGGATGTAATCACAAGTAAATTGGCATAAAAGGGTTGTTGGGTGTGTGTAGGTCACTGTAAACACCCTAATTTGATCACAAAACCACAAGTACTATGTATTTCATTACTCTTTCACATAAAAGTCTTAGTGATGATTATAGTCCTTATTTTCATGGTCATTTTGAGTCTTTTGATCCTTATTATGTCTTATTTTCCTTATTTTTGATACTCCCAATAGTCATAGGTCACCCTTCCCAGTCACAGGGGCCCCTACCCTATCTTCCTTGATTTTAGTTCTATTCTAAGCTTTAAGACACTAGTTACACTTTTAGGATAGTAGCACCACATGGTTCTAGTTTCCACTTATGGATCTAGTGTTTGACAGACCCTTTCTCTTGTGTTTGAGTCATAACCCCTTTATGAGCCTTCTCTTATGCTTTTTATCCCTCTTTTACGACTTATTAATTAGTGAACAAGGTCTTATATTCAAAACAAATTTCTTTATATATAAAGAGCCTCATAAGGCATTTTACATCTAACACTTACTATTTTGGCGCATATTTACATAAAATCAATCAATAATACAACTCAATATGATGCATACCACTTATTATTCACACTTAGACATTGTATGATTAATCAAAGAAGTGCCTAAGCAAAAATTATTCTCTTAGATCATGAAAGTTGATGGTGCATGTTCACTAATAGAGAACTATATGTGGTCTAAGACCCCTAACACTAAGTTTAATGTAGGTAAAATTTAGGATAATAGATGTTCTACTCAGCATGATTGTAACATCCCAAAACCTATTTTTTCATTTCTTTTTTTCATTTGATCTAATTATTCTTTCATGTGTATAGGTATTCATTAGGGTTTTAGAGTAGATTCAGCTAAAACATTGACACAAAAAAACCCTAAAGGATATATAAATGCATAAAGGATGTTTAAAACCTCCTATAACTTCCCTAAAAGTTTTAAATATTCTCTATAAGGAGGACATTAACACCAAAATTGGACCCTAGTGCCATACGGTGTTACTGTCATGAGAGGGGAGCTATTGTCTTGAGCTAGATTTCAAGAAATAGCTAGAAGATGAAATATTCCTATGTCTACTCAATCTTTTCTAGTACCCTGATCCGTGTAAAACTTTGTTTATCTCTAAAGAAGGTCATTTTCTCCTCTCACTTACTATTTTGGGAAATTTAAATTAAATCAATAATTTCTAGTTTTTATCCTAGATTAGCAACATACTTATCCCTTTAACTACATATGATTTACACTAGTAAAACCTTAAAATTTTAAACATTTTTTGTGCCTAACTTACTCCTAATATTTCTTAAAACCCTACTTTTCCCTAGGGTTTACCTTCTCCAAATTTTGTACATTAAATTAGGGTCACAATTTTTTATTTTTATAATTTTTGGGCATAACCTAGATATTTTAATCATTCTTATATTAGGTTTTCATTTATTTAAATTAATTTATATTTTTTTAATACAACTGTAAATCAACATACTAAGTCGCTATAGACACAAATATTAAAAATTATGTTTTTGATCACAATCCTATTTTCTATTATAAACTTTTCTCAAAATTTCTCATATTGGACATGTACTTATGTTAGATTATATTATGCCTCTTATGTGTTTTTAATTCCTTGTTTACATTATCTTCTTTGTTAAGTTTAAAATGGCATCTAAAAAATCTTCTAATCCTCATCCACTTGATGGACTGTTTAATTTTTCTTATGATTATAACAATGAATGGACTAATTTTCAAGATTGTACATTAGAGCATAATAATGACTTCATTTATAATGATGATGATGACTATTATTATAATGATAGATATGAGGATTACTATAAGCATGAAAATAAAAATAAAAATAAACATGAGGATATATTATATACATCATCTTATCTTTCTTCTCACTCTTCTCTTACTCCTCAAAATCAAACTAAAAATATAATGTTAAAAGAAGCTTTTGTTGGTAATGATTTATTCCAATGTGATTATATATTTTCAACTAATTTTACTACCTAATTATTCAAATTAAATCAATATAATTATGATACAAAAAAACCACATTTGCATGATTTAATTAAAGTAGATAGGAATAATGCATCTCCTTTAGCCTTCTCGGCTACATTTCAAAAAGTAGGTACCAATGATATCACACCTTTTTGTAATGCACAAATTTAGGTAGATAAAATTATTTTATCACCTTCCTTCACATTCCAAGCTCAATGCAATGATTCTTTACAACAAATTGGAAATGTAAAAATCTATAACTCTTCTCCTATATGTCATAATATGCAAAAAGAAAACATGGTTATTACTTATACTACCCTTGATTCCAAAATAGAAAGTGATCATCATGTTTGTATTTCATAAATAGCTAGTGAACAAATGAATTGAACTACACCTAAATATGATGACACATTACATAGTATTAAAAAATTAAAATCTTCCCCTTCCCTCTCTCTTAATGAGCATGTGGATGATACTTCTTCTATTATTACTTATACAAATCAATTAAATTATGATTTTGATGAATCATGGGATGATGATGATTATTGTGATTATGATCAAGAGGACATATAATATAGGAATTCTAGTTCTTATCCTACCTCACCTATCTCCCTTGTTTAACCAAACACTAGGGAACATGTAAAAATACACACACATACACTTATTCTTATGTTAATAATTTACATTTACCTGAAGATAAATCACCTTCTATTCAAGTAGCATATGATACTTATTCACAATATAATAATATAAGAGATATGCATGAATCTCCCTCAACCCCGTTACTAAAGTATAACATGTTTTTAAAACTAACCTAAATGAGGGTAGTAGCTCATTTCCCCCTAATTAGGTCATAATTGTCACACTTCCAAATGTTACATAGAGCAATCCAACCCTCTCTAAAAAGGATTTCCAATACATTGTACTAATATCTCAGATAAATAACAAATCCAAAGCATTAAATGAACCCCTTAATGATGATAATATAACTTCACAAGTGTTAATTTCCTTAATTCATGCTATGGGTGATTTATAACAATAAGTACACCATCTCACTTTGGATAACAAAACATACCTATCTTGGGTCGATGCCAATGTTATACATGGCAACCCTATTCCACATAGAATATCAACTATAAGGTTTCCACACAAATTTTAGATATTAGTATTACCTATATTTTATGGGCATGGAGATCCATAATTGAACCTTTAGGCTTATCAGAAAACCATGACCCATATTACAAATAAGTTTAATCTACTACAATTGTTTCTAAATTCCTTTGATGGGGAAGCACTAGATTGGTCCCAGTATACAATCCCTAGTGGATCTCTACACACATATGAAGAGATAGAGATAGTATTTTTTAGGCATTACATATAGAATAAGGGACTTCTAGTCACACATGAGAGGATTCATTCATTACATTAGGGTGAGATAGACAACATCTGAATACATTATAAATTTCAAATCTTGTTGCATTAGTTTATTTATCAATTGATAGAATTAGAAGAACAATACATCTTTACTAGAATTTTAGTATATCATCTCAAGGAGAGATTACTATATCAAAAATTAAAATCATTATAATATCTATGTAACATAGTTGTAACATTAGAGGTAGAGTTGGGAATAGTAGTGACACATATAGAGTTAGATTTGGATATAGACCCTTTAGAGCCTTAGTCATATGATGTGGTATAAAAACCTACTATAATTAAAATTAATAAATCAATATAATAGAGACCACTAATAAATATAATAAATAAGGTCAAAGAGACACTCTACTTAGCACCTTCTATAGTGAGAATAACATAGGATATACATAGAGGGGTTATATAGTTTTATAGATAAGGCTAGGCCTCATGACATTCTTGATTGCAAAATTAGATATGGGGATGATCATACTTCCTTACACTCATCATCATCCATCAAACATTTTACACTAGGTACCAAATAAGCCATATTGTCAATTTCAAAAGATAATTGTACATTTAGATGATCATTATTATGCACTTTGAGCTTGTATTGACCAATATGTTATTCAAGGCATCCTAGAATTTGCATAGGGGTCACTGAGATCTCATTTACCATACTCTCCTATATCACACTCCTCTACGATATAGTTATCCTAGGAATTTCCTTTTAAGGAACCATTGGTTACTCATCATACGAGCCCTATGAGTTGTATGATACCTATTTATGAGTACTACCATACACCATAGTATCAATGGTGATGGTAACTAGCTCACAAAGATCAAAATATAGATCTAGTGCATACAAAAATTAAGATATATGGGAATAACTACAAAACCAAGGGCATAGATTCAATTCAAACACCAATAAATATATATGTAAAAAAATATAGAGATCAAAATGCTAATCCAATGTGTACACCAATCAAGATATATGGGAATAAATAAAAAATTAAAGGAATAATTTTAGTTTAAAAACTAATAAAGATATATGGGAATAACTATAGAGATCAAAATGCATCTCTAGTTTGTACATTGATCAAGATATTTTATATAAATCATACAACTTAGAGTGAAGTTTTAGCATGTCAACCAATCTATCATTTTGCACTAGAGTCTACACATCTACACACTAACAAGGCATCACATGCAACTCTAGTTTTAGAATCTCCTTATAAACCAACACAACATGAGTAGTATGGTCATTGGTTCTCCATGTCATCTAGGTTCAGATAGGGTATACCATTGTTACATGATATACACACAAAAATCTCATGGAAGATAAACAAAAACCCTATAATAATAAATAGAAAATCCTAATCCACTAAACATATGTCTAAACATGCATAAACATATAATAATTCATTAATTCTACTTTAAAAACACTATATAAATATCATCATTTCAAACAAACAAACAAATTAAACACATACCATCAAACAAGATCCATTTACCAATACACATGGTGCCAACTTAAATAATAAAAATCCATATATATAGCTTAGAATATAATTTCAATATAAATATATCCCATCACTCAATGATGTAGACATGAATAATGGGAGTAGCTCCCTCACTCTCACTCTTAGATACATCAATTTTTTAACTAGAAGCCCTACTATCTCAATGGGACCTGGATCAATGACCATGTATACTCTATCTCTCACAATACATGCCCAACTTAGACATACATATGGCATGCCCTCTCTTGTATGTAGTCATATACTATCTAAATACTATCCCCACCTAGATCATTATGTGTGGTCACGGTATGCCTACGTAACTCAACATGTGTCTCATCTCTATCTGCCACCACTTGCCTATATGCCATAGTAGCTACCATAGCTTAATCAAACAAATGGGTGCACACCCTAGCCACATTGATGGCCCTTTCCACCAATCCATCCTCCATGAAATCATTAGGAATATGTTGTGTCAACTCATGAAGTGATGACTTAATGGTGATCTCTGAGTACTTGTGATCCCATGAATATGTAAATGTTCACATAGTTTATAAGATTATTCATCACATAAATACATAATAAATTTTACACAAAATATAAAAACATAGTATATTAACATACCATCAACAACCCTTAAGTTATTTCCATATAATACATCCTTTGTGATCATCCCACCTCTCAAAAATAAAGGTTCCCATCCATGGTCACTCCACTAGGCTATGTAGGCACTTATCACTCCCACATCATTTATATTAAGTATATCAATATCAAGGTCCCATTTTATCAATGAAAATAGAGATAACTCAGCAATAGATGGCCTTGACATACTACCTAACCTTGTGTGAGCCTAATAACTCCTCAACCATATCATAGGTGTTGAAAGCACATATTGCACCATAATGAAATGTCATGTGCCCTGCTCATACTAAATTCATTCATAAACATTGTCTCAAAATTCATGTATCCAATAACTCACTTGAATTTTCCTCATATGAGTACTATCCTCAGGCTACCCCTCATATCCCATATAGGTTATCCAAATAATATCCCCTATTGTCAAACTATCTAATAACTATCAATACTATATAGTGCTCCTCATAAGACTATATAGTGCTCCTCATAAGAAAATCCATTTACCAATACATATCTCTACAAAAAACTAAGGATGATCCCATCCATCCCATGCATATGCCATTATCCTACTCATATCTATATGCTCATATTCCCAACAATGTAATAATGTTGATTCTATGATACCTCCACTCCACATTTATTGTGTAAAATTGTATAGATCCCTATATACATGAGCTAGCATCGTATGACCCTAAAGGTACACAATACCATGATCTTTGATATCCTTCACTATCTCCTACATACTATGGGAAATTAAAACCCCACTCGTATTTATAGCCATAAATGAATATAGTAAAATAATTAAGAATTTATGAAATCATAGAACCTCAACAGTCACAATCAAGGTCAATAATATACCACTAAGATTCCCTACACAATGGGCTCCAGCTATCATGACATAGAAATATCTAAAATCCCACTATATGGCCTAAGGACCTATGGCCTCCTACACTATATATCACTACCAGAGATCAATAATTGTATAATCTAGTACACACTTTCTAGTGTAATAGTCATCTCCCTAGTGGGTAACCAAAATGTAGATTTATCTCTCAACAGTGTAATCATCATATGTTTATCCTAGGGCATAGGTTACAAGAATGAAACATATCTCAAACTTACTCTCTCAAGCACCTTCATATCAACATTTACCATAGGTAAAACCACAAGGTATCTCTCATCTATCTAGTGTGAAACTCCCTCATGCATTCATCAAGCTACAAAAGTATAACTAAATCATTCATCAACAAAGCAAAATTAAAACCAATAGACAATAACACACATTAGAAACTATTTAACTATAATCAGTATCACATCTTAGGACTACTAGAAACTAGCATTGCATACAAGATAGTAGCACTACCCCTTGGACACTAGTGCCATGTACTAGATAGTAGTGCCCAAAACTAGACATTAGCACCATTTTTTACAAAATAGGCTCCAAACTAGTTCATTTTCAATAAAATTAGTAAATAAGATAGCATAAATAATAAAAATAGGAAATATTTTGTGTTCTTTACCAGACAAACCTTTTCCTTGACCTAACTCTGTGCCTCAACCTCCTCATAGTGTGTCAAGCTAGTTCATCATCTCCTCATCATATTTATCTCACTAAAACACAAAATGATTTCAATTCAAATATTCAAAATTAATTTCCATATGAATCAAATGACCTATTTAAGTCATACTTACCCAATTCCATCTTATTAAGGTTAACCTTGTGTTCTAATTTAACCGACAAATATAAAACCCTTACTATCACCATATCTCAAGAATCATAGCTCCAAGTTATAAATTATTTCTTGGACATGGGAATCGACATCAATATGTAATGTCCCATATTGGTTAAACCAATCTTCTAGTCCTTATCAAATCTACAAAATGAAAAAAATAATATCACTATAGTTAACATAACAACTAACAAAACATCTATCCAATTACACATTCAATTATCAACTCTATCATAATAAATACACTATCTAACTTAAAATAAAATTACATCTACTAATTAATATGATTGTAACTGATCTATACCAATTTTGGTTACACATCCTCACTAAAATATTGGATATCTCACTAAAAGGGGGGAAAATATGCATAGACTTCTTCAGATATACAAAATTTCATGCAGACATAGACACAACGATATACACAAGTACAAAAGTTGACATAGGTATTTGAATTCATAGGTTTTCAGATATACAAACACATGCGTATATATAGGTACATAGTTTTACATAAGCATTTAGATTCAGAAGTTTTTAGATATATAGACACATAAGTCTACATAAGTACATGTTTACATAAGCATTCATATTCATAGGTTTTCATATATATAAACACATAATTAATCATAGGTACACAGGTTTACATAGGCATTTAGATTCATAGTTTTTTATATATATAGACACATGGGTCTACATAGGTGCACATGTTTACACAAATATTTAGATTCATTAGTTGTCAAATACACATATATTTAGATTCATAATTTTTTAGATATACAAACACATAGGTATACATAGGTATAGAGGTCTATATAGATAATCAAATTTATAGGCTGTTAGATACATAGATACTTAGATTCATAAGTTCTTAGATATGTAGACACATAGGATGACATAGGTATTGAGAAATACAATCTACAAAGATATACAATTTTGACTCAATTATACCAATTCACTCAAATATTCATATACATAGATACATTTCATAGATATTAATATTAGGGGAAATGATGCAGACCACACATCCTTGGTCCCAATTTATAAATTATCAAGTTATATTCACTATCATCACCATTGTCATCACTAGGTTTTCATTAGTTTGGGTCACAACACCATTAGTAGTGGTATTCCACTAGACCTAGTTCACATACTCAAATTTAGTCTAGATATCAGAGTGGGGGTAATTTAGCCTTATTTCTCCACACATTTTGTTTAAATACTCATATTCAGTCTAGATATCAGAGTGGGGGTAAATGAGCCTTTTTTATCTACACATTGATTTTACATACTCAAATTCAGTCCAGATATCAGAGTGGGGGAAAGTGATCCTTATTGCTATAACATTCAATTTACATACTTAGATTTAGTATAGGGGGAATCCACACCATGTTCCTCCACTTGACATATTACATTCCATTTCTTATCCACTTCCTTGGCCAAAAAGTGGGCCAAATCTAGATTACATTCACACAAGTAAGTACAAGTAAACATTCCTCTTTTTATTTTACTCTAGTATGTTGATAAGTTTTTTCAGTGATGTCAAGGTTGGTGTAATTGATGTCAAGGTGCATTTGGTGAATATTCATGGTGATTGGTCTTTGAGGTATGAGATTGTGTGATTGATATGATAAGGAAGCTATGTGATAAGAGAGATTTTGAAGGAAACCTAATGTCTTTATATTCAGATAGAATTTGAAGGTAACCTATTGATTATTCTATTAGTTGATGATGAGGTTGATGTAAATTTTTAGGTCAAGTGAGCATTAAATCATGTTTCAGTACTAGTTCTTGAGTACAAGGTGTCTTAAGAATCCTAGTCTAGACCCAGTGAGAAGATGTGCATAGTGAAGTTTGGTGAATTAAGTAAGTACATGATTATGAGAGGATTTTTTTCATTGTCTTATCATGAAAGATAAGTTTTGATAGTTTTAGAAGTGTTTCAAGGTTAGTTGTTAAGTTTCAACTACTTTAAAACCATAGTCATGGCACTAGTCATATCATGAAGAGACCTTATGATAAGGTTGAGTATGATGGCTTGGTGAGATGATTCAAAACATGCATGAATATATGCATAATGTTTCTTATCCATGAATTTTTGGCTTTGTATAACTCATGAGAATCTTAGGGTGATCCTACATGGATAGGATCTATAGATCAAGTATAAAACTAAACCACTTCTAGACCCTACTTGGCCTAATAAGGCATCATGATATGTTGTCATGGAATATGAAATATGTATGGCACTATTTAATCATGAGAGAGGTTCATTGAGTATATTAATCAGGTGGAGAGAACATGGAATTAATTATGAAGGTCAATTTCAAGGCCTAATGTGATTTTCAAGACAAGGTATAGAGAGTAAAGAGAGAGAGAGTATGGCCTAATGATGGGTCATGATCAGTTTTAAAGACAATTTTTCATATGTGAGCATAGATATAGGTATGATATGGTATTTTAAGCATGTTCAGAAAGGTTTATTTCATGGTTTGCAATAAGAGGCATGAAAAATGGTTTTAATGTCTCTCAAGTACATAGAATGAAGGCATGCAAACTCAAGGATGACTTTCAGGTGTTCATTGGCATGTGTAACCTCTACATGGTAACTTGAGATATTAAGGAGATATGTGTAATTTTCTTAGGTAAGATATATAGGCATTGGTTTTGGATTTAAGGGGCAATCATTTATGAATAATTGTTAATACCAAAACTTGTGTTAAACCTTTATAAAACCCTAAAAAGGACCCAATGTGAAATATATTATTAAAAAAAGATCATAATAGTATAAAATAAATATAAAATATATTTTAATTCATTTTCAACTCTCCCAGGCACCTCCAAGTGTGATTGAGTTGTCAGGTGTGTGATTAGACCCTATAGGAAAGTTCTAATTTCTCATAGATTTACTATAGTAATCAGAGTCAACCTAGTCAAAGTATGAAAATGAATGGAGGATGAATCTTGAGAATAATTTTTAATTTAAATTAAGGTTTATGGAAATAATATATCCCTCAAATATGCTAAACTGGTCATCCAAGTTAGCTAGTCATTAACAGGCCTAATGGTGGAAATAGTGAGAAACCTAAGTAGTAGTGAGAAGATAATTAGAGATGTGTTATCATGAAATAGTGATGAAAAAAATTACATGTATATTTTTTTCAATAATTTTAATAAATTCTCATGTTTGTTATAATTTTTTGATGTTAGTGATTATAGTGAAAAATTTACTCAGAAGTTGACTTGTTTGGCAAAGTAAGGTTTGTGTATAGTGAGGTTATGAGATTGGTCTGCAAGACCAATATTTACATTTTACCATATTATATTTATATATAATATATTTATAATTATCTCATAGGATAATATAAATGCATCATAATCCATTTAATATGTCTATATAGGTGCTAGAGGTGTGAGTCACCATGACTAGTCTTTGAGAAAAACTGGCAGTTATGGGTAAGCAAGTTAAATTGATGTGTTTGAGGCTTTATACCCTAATTTGATGTACATAATGAATTTGGTGATGTTTTATTTGAATTTAAAATTTTTATTATGATTTTTTAAATCTTTTAAATTAGTATGAGAGGTTAAAATGTTGAAGCCAAAATAGCTTGTCTGGTTCTAGTTTGACTGTGTGTAATAAGGTTAAAAAATTGGTCTGCAAGACCAATATTTGACATTATAACTTATTATTTTTGTATTTAATAATGGTATATATATTTAAAATTATATTTTTAAATTATTATAATTCATTATAAGTGTTATTTCAAGTTTTTAAGATCAATTTGTTCATGACTAGGTTTTGGATTGTTCTGGGAGTTCTTAGTGGGCTATTTATAGATAAGTGTTTGAGTCCTTTTGATCTAATTTATCAAATATAATAAAAATATTTATGATTTTAAGGTAATTTATTTTATTTTATTTTAATTTATTTTCATTTTTATGTGATTATATTTGGTACACACTTCAGTTTTGTATGACAGACTTTCTGAAGGTTCATAGGCCTAATTGTGAGCATTGCTACAAGGTGTGCTTCAAGTGGTGGTTGAAGCCAAAAAGTGTCATGTACCTAAGATTATATTTTATGGGTATATTTGAGTTTAATATTATTTTTTTATACTGCATGTGAATTTTTAAAGTATTCTAAGGATATCAAAGGGTAACGTGTGCTAATGAAGGCCTAATTGAATTAGGTCTCCTTAACGACTAAAAGAGGTTTTGGTCTTAAAAAATTGTGGAATACATATTATAATGATTTATTCATGTATTAAAATTTTTATAAGACCTACTTAAATTTTAATAAAAGTTTTAAAATATGTATGTCCAACCAATAAGGATATGAGCAAGAGCAATGGTGTTTATAAGGCAATTTTAGGCCTATTTGAGTAAGTGAAGATAAGCAAATGAAATAGTACATTGGTAAATATAATTAGGTCTTGTATACCATAAAATGAGTTTATAAGATATATAATTAACATATAAAATTGTTTTTTCATTTGAGGATCAAGGTTATATGACCTAATCAATCTTGAAGAGACCTAATTAAGTGAAGAGGCCTACAAGGTAGTTTTAGAGGGATAAGAGTGTGAAGAGATGAATATGAGGTCATAATAAGTTGGTTGAGAAAAAAGGTGTTATAAATGTTATAAAATCATACATGTGTTTGAGTTAGTGTTGATTCATCTAAGGTTTTGGTGCCTCCATGCAATTTGGTGTTTGTTAAAGTCTAGTCCAGTTGGTGCTTAGTTAGTTGGGGTTGGTGTTCCATGTGGATTTGGTGCTTCACTAAATTATGATAAATTAAATTATAAAAATATAGTAAATTTATATGGATTAGTGTGATTTATTGACCTTGAGTTTTTCCCACATATATGATGTATTGTCTTGTGTAATCTTGTTTCATGTTTGTATGGGTGATTACTTGTGCATATATATATATATATATATATATATATATATATATATATATATATATATATATATATATCTGTGTGTGTGTGTGTGTGTGTGTGTGTGTGTGTGTGTGTGTGTGTGTGATGGTTCATGAATTCTAAGGAGGAATTGAAAAAAAGTTTTAAAAAATTATTTACCCCTCACTATGAGTTATTATGCTTTCAATTTTTGGTATCAAAGTATGTCATTTAAAGTAGGACTAATATCCTAAAGGATATCCTAGAAGCGAGGATGGCTAGTCAACAAACTCAAGGTGGTTTCTCTAGTAGTAAGGCTTTATTTTTCAATAAGATTAATTATGTATTTTGGATAATCCTAATGATAATGTATCTTATGTCAATAGTCCATGAAATATGGTAGTCAATTATGATTGGATTAAATCTACCTCCTACAGCACCAACTAATATAATAGGAAAGAAGGAAAGTGATAGTAATTCCAAGGCAATGAATGACATTCTATGTGGCCTATTAGAAGTAGATTTTGTGAAGGTGATGCACTATGAGTCAGACAAGGTGATATGGGAAAAATTTAATACTATCTATGAGGGAGACACCAAGGTGAAGATGGTTATTTTTCAAACCCACTGGAGATAGTTTAAAAGTCTGAAGATGAAACCATTGCATTTTACCTGTTGAAGGTTGATAAAGTTGTCAATGTCATTAGAGGATTAGGAGAATTGAAAGATTATAACATTGTTCAAAAGGTATTGAGATCACTAACTCATAATTTTGATTTTAAGGTGTCTATATTAGAAGAAATTTAGGATTTGTATAAGGTAAAGATGAATGGGCTTCATGGCATCTTTACTTCCTATAAGATGAGAAAAAATGAAGGCCTGCCAAGAAGAAAGCATCATTCAAAGCTGAGAATAAGTCAAAATATAAGAAGGTCAAGGATGAGGTATGTCCAAATGTTGTGATGATGAACTGATGGCCATGTTTTATAGGAAGTTAAGGCTTGGATATAGTAAGTACAAGGGCAAGATGCCTTTTAATTATTTCAACTATAGTAAGACTGGTCACTTTTCATCTAAGTTTCATAACAATGATAAGACTAAGCATGATGAAGAACTTTATGAACATCATGAAGATGATAAGAAGGTATATAATCCTAATAAAAATAAGAAATATTTTAGGAAGTATTAAGGTAGGAAAGGGTCATTCAAGAACAAGAGAATATTATATACCAAAGAAGATAATAACTCATCTAATGTAAGTGGCATAAGCACATCTGATAGTGAACATGAACATGAACATGACAATAGTGAAACCTTATTCATGGCTATAGAGATAGATAATGAGGGTTGCTAAAAAGGAAAAGACTTTATGGATGATGAGGAATCAGATGAAGAAGAGTCTAAAGTAAACCTTGAGTTAGAATTAGTGAGTGATCTAGAGGATTTGAATTTTAAAATATGAATGAATCACAAACCAAGATCATTAATTAAGGACTTTGAGGAATAGATTAGTTTGTTTGAGGAGAGATTTAGTAACACATCTAATGAAAATGATGAGAAAATAAATCAAATCAAAGCATATGTTGTCACTTATATTTCCACCCTTTGAGGAGATGAAAATATATCTAAAGATACAAATATATCCTCATCCAATTTGCACAATGGAATCACCTCTAGGCTTGTGGGTAGCCTAACAAATGAGGTGAGTCTCTATATAGGGCTAGTTTTCTTATTGTATGACTATGGATCAAACTATAACTAAACCTTTAAGGGGTGAAAAAGGAGAGAGATAAATAAAAGAAAACATAAACTAAGGAGGTGATATACCAAGTCAATTTGATTAATTCCAACTAATTACATTCTACACTTGAGACTAAGAAACAAATTAAACACACACTCTTTCAATCTTCATCTTATCACATCAATGTTACATTTTGAGTTCATGAATGGATGTGAAAAACTAGGAGGAATAGAAAAGAGGTCCTAAATTTAACTAATGAAAATACTAACTCATCAACATTTCACATATCATAAACACTTCACATGCCCTATAAGAAGAATTTCTCTAGTTGTAAACAAGGTGAAAGAATGAGACCACATGATAGGAATCCACAGTCTTCACTAAACATGATTAATAATTAAATTGGAACACACTTATGAAAAAAAATGAATAGGTAACACTTGGTCATTTTATTTATTAAAATGTATACAAATGAGTAGGGATTCACCATACTCAGGTAGAGTATCTAGTACAATGACAAAATGGCAAACTCTCATAGAGTTTGCGAGAGAGAGAAGAAGAGAAGTAAAAAGGTCAAAAGGACACTTTTAAATATAATAAAATTATTTAATTATGCATGTGAGGAATATATGGTATGAACCATGAAATTTTAGGAGAAAAAAACATCAATTCAAGTCACAAATTTGAAGAAAAGTGGCAAGAAACCCCTCATTTTACATAGAAAAATGTCCTTCATGATTGGACCTATTTAAACGTCCCATAAATAATTTGGATAAATTTTAATGATTTTAAAGAAATTATGGGACATCTGGCATTCTTATCCATGCATTGGTTGCATACTTGGTCTCTTGGAAACATTTGGAAGTGAGCCATCATCATCTGTTGTCTAGAAAACTATCCTTTCATGCACTCTGCACACTTGGCCTCCAAAATTCCTTCATTTTCTCATGAAAATACATGGTATGTATTTAATTATAATTTCCAATACATAAATTTACTTATAATCATTAGGCAAGATTTAAAATCAGTTTAAGTGAAGCTTTTCACCCCTCTTACTAGCTTGTGAATTAGGCCAGTTTTAACTAACTAAGTTAAATGACCTATTTGAGAAAATTAGTAACATTTTAAAGGAATTTAAATTACATGGGGAGTTATATTAAGTCTCAATATTTCCATACATGTGTTTTTCATCTCTTGAAACTTCCTATAACCTATAAAAAACATAAAATAATGAGATAAATCTTATTTCAGCCCTCATCCATATAATTTTATACAATTATTTGGTATGGGAAGGATATTTATTGAGTCCTATTAAAATTTAAATAGGTTTAATAGTCTAAATATTACATTTTATTTCATCTCCAACTCCATTTATTCAAACTAGTCCTAATTGAGGGTTTAATAGGGTTTTAGGCCAGTTTTGAGTCCTAAGGTTGGTTCATAAAGTTTGGGCATCCAACCTTAAAAACAATTTCAAAATTTTTTCCTTCAATACCATTGATAACATCCCCTAACTCCTATATCTCCCATGAAGATTCAAATTAAATATATGAGCTTCAAAAGATGGCCTATCGAACTTGTTTTCACCCTTTTGCACAAGTTTGAATGGTAGTGAGATCCAAAAATGACTTCCCTTATTTTTATTTTCACTTTTATATATTTAAAACACATTTATACATCTCATACACATGTTCCAATAATTTATAATTCTCACCCCATTCCATAAATGTGACTGACCCCTCATTTGGCCACTAGGTCTAAACCTTGCCTAGTAGGTTTGTGTTGTCTTTAGATCTTAGAATGGATTTTAGTGATTATATATATCTATAAAAGGTTCAAGAATATCTATTATCATCCCAAAAACATGTCACAATGATTTATAAACCATTATTAGGGATGTAATTTCATATGACCCTTCATTTAGGTGTTAGTTTTAGGCCTGGTCATTTGGGTTTGTAGACATCTTTTACATTTTGACCTCCCTTTCTAAATTCACACCCTCATGATTGGTATATCATGTTTTTATAGGTTTAATGCAACTTATCCAATCCTCACACAAGTTCATACAAGCTTCTATCTTCAAATTTCATCAGTTTCTCTCAAATCTACCAGGGTTTGTGTATGGGAAAGTGCCCCTTGTCTAAGATAAAATAGAGGGCACTTTACCTATATATAAATACAAAATATATATTTTATGATATTTTAAATTTAAGTTATAATATTTTTCTAATTTTTATCTCTTTTTTTAGTCATTAAACCTTTCAACTCTCTAAATTTCAAGGCTATCTCTTGGAAAAATGACTGTGTGTATGGTCTCTTCATAATAAATGTGTTCTTGATAATTTATTTATGTCATAAAAATTTAAAAAATTTATTAAATTTTTTCACCACCCTAAAATTATACATACCTTTCAGATACTCTACATTCTCAAGATTGTGCATTAAACTCTGATTATGACTTTTACGCTCGGGAGAAGCTTGTAGGTGTTTGATGTATTTTATACGGTTTAAAAATGTGATTAAACATTCCTTTTACACTTATATATGTTATAAAAATATTTTTTCACTATAATCAACCTCATATTCAATTTACATGGCTAAGACACTATTAAATATCTTTGACTAGGTCATTAAGCTTCTTCACAGTTGTAGATGCTAATGTAAGCATGTGTATTGACACCAAGGTGTATATGAGTATAAATGAAATAAATAATCATCATGGTTATTTTTAAATTATAAAAGACTTTATTAATTAATTTTATCTTTTGTTTCAAGTTCTTAGCCTTTCCCATGCACTTTATGTTCCAACTTAGCCTCTATTGCCCTTGTTGACTAAGGTACTCTATCTCCCCTGTCTATAGGTTATTTGTGTGATTAATCAATAAATATAAAGTATTTATAATATCATTTATTCAAGTTTTATTCCCATTTTTTTTATTGAGCCATAAACCCTTTTAAGAATTCCAAATCACTAGCTCACTACCCCTTTTTGTTCACTATTTGTCACAGTCATCTAAAGTGACTTTAGGTGCATGTTTACAAATTAAGGGATGTATATATATGGTTTTTTATAAATTATTTAGTGTTAATATATCCATTTAATTATTTCTTGAATCACCTAGGGTCATTTCCATGCCTTAATAACCTTCATATCTCATTATCTGGTCCATACTAAGACACTCAACATTTGGCCATTGCTAGTAGCTTATTTTCACACTTTCAAACTTGAAATACTATTAGAATATACATTAAAAAATATTTAGATTAAATTTTTAAATTATTTAATTCATTTTAATCATTTATAGTGTATTTTCAGTTCTCAAATAACACTCATTCAAGCTACTACCTGTTGACTGGCTGTAGGTATGAATTTCTAGAGTGTACAGACTGTAGGTGATGTATGGAAGGTAGAGAAATTTATGACATTAATTTATATGATATCTCAACTCATGGATATTATCTACACCCAATTAAACATTCACATTATTGGTATCAATTATAAACTCCCACTTTGGATGGCAAAGACCTTATTTGGGTCATAGTCTTGTAGACTCCATTATTTGGTCAACATTAGCTTTAGGTGTTTAAGGCCTTAACTGAAATTAAAATACCTCACTTGGGTCCCATTTTATCAAAATTTATGTATGTATACCTTTAATAATCTATCTTAGAGCTTTAAATCATCACTTAGACATCAAATTAAGGTCATTACCTTGACCCTGCTATAGGTACCCATTTGGCAACCTGTACAAACTGCAAGATGTATGTAAAGAGCAATAACATCATTTGCCATATTGTGTTGATGATATTTAGGTAAAAATAAGTGTCCTTCAATAATTTTAACTCTTTAACAATGGTAATAATTTCCATCTTGAAACGTTGGTTAAAAATATCTATTTTTGGTTTCTAACCTGTAGACAATATTGAAAGGATTCAGTGTTTTTTAGGGCCACCTTAGACCTTAAAACTACCCTTCTTAATTTATCATTATACATTAAAATTTATTAGGGATATTATCTTATTATTGGGTTATAAATAATGATCATTTTTATGCACTAATATTTATTTTAACCATGTCATAATAAAATATTAAAACCCCTAGGAACTCTATTTACTTGATTTAAGGACTGATGGCCTAAAACTTAGTTATCACCTTTGAAAATAATGTCAAAATTGCTTAGAAAAATATCACCTCACAAGGATAGATAATTATTTGACCTTATTTTAAGGCCTAAAAAAGGATTTCATCTCATGTTTCAATGGTCTAAATGAACTTTCAGATCTCTGTTAAGGCCACCTATAGGTGGGCATTATGATGCACAAGTAGTAGGGAAGGATTGAAGTAATATATGTTATGTAAGTCCTCAAATTGAAATGGTACCTACTTAAAAAATTTAAATTAATCTCCTATATCCTATAAGGGAATTAAAAAATTATTAAAACATCCCATTCAATGTGAATCTATCCTCCAAGCACCTAGAATAAGGCATGCATCATGTTGAATGACTAGTCTACCATGGTCGAGACATGGGCTTGTAAACATGATAATCAAGGAGACTTGGAATGAAAGTTAAAATGGGTTAGGGAGACATTAAAAACATGTATATGAAACTAAAACAACTCTCTATATCATTTGACAAGGCACAAAACTCTTGGAAATGCTGAAACTACCCATAAGTTAAAAAATTACATCCTCTTGCAAATTGAGATGATTAACACCTCAAAACCTTAATAAAAATGAAACCAAGTGTGGTTAAAAATATATTATGAAGAAAAAATAAAATCTATAATAAATATTAGTAGCTGATTCATACAAAATTATTCAAACTAAGAGAAAACTAACAAGGTACATAAATAAGCATGCAATTTTGGGAGCTATACTTAAAATAGATGGTTCATGAATAAAAAGACAACATTCCTCAAAATTATTATATATATTTTAAGGTATTTTATTTTATAATATTCCCTTAGGATAATTTTTCCTAAAACCCCTTGTGTTAGCTGTATTAAGTAAAAACTTACAAGTCACTTCAATCTGCCAAGAAGAGCAAGAAGAGAGCTGAATGGTTTTGTATTTGAAATGGAAATTTCAGATAAAACCAAGTGTATATATGAGTTTTAAGAATGTTTATATGTGTTCCATGACCTTCCCCCATGTTGCACATTTCCTAAGGAGTCATACAAGTGTCATTTGGTTCCATTTCTTTAAGAGAACTAGCTTTTCTTTTGATGAACTTACAAATTTCAATTTTTTTAGGTACTTAAGACCTTTAAGGGAACATGTGACATGAAATAATGTTTTTACACTTGTGCATTTCCCAAAAAACTCATACAAAGAATTAAATGCACTATTTTTCCCCTTAAAATGACCCAAAATGATAAATGGACCTAGAAACTAATTGACCAAATCTAGTACAACATTAATTGACATCAAATGACCTACAAAAAACCTCATGGAAATAAATTATACCATCTTATAGGCCTAAATATCAATTTTTTTACTAGGGGTTCCCCAATTTGACCTAAAAGTCAAATTTGGCCAATAGCATTTTTGGAGATAGTTCGTGCTATCTTAAAAGCTAAAGAGGAAGAATGCACCAAGTATGGAACTGAAATGGAATCCTTAAAATCTGAGTTGGATCAAGCATATACAAAGTTAAAGACCTTTATGAAGTTTGAAAATAGTACTGATGATCTTGATAACATATTGAGTAGTCATAAGTCTACAAATGATAAGACTTGTCTTGGTTTCAAAGATAACCAAATGGAGGTAGCTCAAGTTAAGGAGAAGGATAATGAAGATAAGAATTTCAACATGAAAAGACCAATCAGATAGCCTAATTTTATGAGGTATGCTAACTCATTTAATGGTTACTATTATGTATGAAATAAGTGTGGTCATAGAGTAAGAGAGTGTATAATACCCTCTAAAAATGAATATGCATGGGATTATGAAAGTAATCATCAATAAATAAGTATTTATGAGGTTGTTTTAAACACTTGTCATAATGTGGGACACATTGAAATTTTTTATCATAATAGAGTTAGAAGGTCATCAAGTCAAAACAAGATGTTTGAATCCCTAGAGTACAAGAGAGAAGGAAAATGAATGTGTGGAAACCAAAGACTATAAAGGTTAGTCATGATCAATCTACAAGCTCAAATGGACTATTTTCTATGGTAGATCATATTTTAGATGTGAAATCAAGTTAGTAATATTCACTATCAACTTAGATTATTAACCACATGAATGATGAAAAGGTCAAACCAAAGAGATTAATCAAACCAGAAAAAAATTATAAAGGATATTTAGTATTTTGAGAGCATGAATATATAGTAATATCTTTATTTTGTGTTATTTTAGAGATATATGAAAGTAGTGACTCCATTAGGCTTCATAGAGACACTATTCTGTTAGGAAAAGCATGGTGGGTGGTTGGTTTGAGGGGGAGATATTTAGATTTTTCATAATCTCCAAGTATAGTTGTTGATAATCATAGAGGATTTTTTGAGTTTTGTTTCCAAATAATGATAATGAGTGGTTCCAATATTTTCAATATTTATTAAATTTTTTCATTAACATAAAAGGGGGATAAAGTTTGAGAAGGAAGATTGACCAAATTGTAGGAGATGAGAGTGATTAAATTAAAGAATTTTTTGCCATAAATGACCAAGGGCGAGTTTTTTGACAAATATTTTCACTCATTTCAAGTTTGATGTCACTGATGTCAAGGTGAATTTAGTGAATATGCATGGTGAGTGGTCTTTGAGGTATGAGCTTGTTTGTTTGATGTGACAAGGAAGGTATGTGACAAGAGAGAATTTTAAGGAAAACATAATGTCTCTCTATTGATAGAGAGTTTTAAGGTAACCTATCGATTATTATATTATTTTATGATAATTTTGATGTCAAGGTTTAGGTCAAGTGATCATTAAATCATTTTTGAGTACTAGTCCTTGAGTACAAGGTGTCTTCTGAAGCCTAGTCTAGACCCAATGAGAAGGTGTGCATAGTGAAGTTTGGTGAAGTAAGTGAGAACAATCATGTGATAAGTTTCTTGTCATTATGTGATCATTAAATAGAATTGTATATACTTTTATAAGTGTTTCCAGGTTAGTTGTCAAGTTTCAAGTCTTTAAGAACCCTAGTCATGGCACTAGTCATAGCATGAAGAGACCTTGTGAGAAGGTATGAGTATGATGGCTTGGTGAGATGAGTGAACATATGCATGAATGGATTTATAAGGTTTCTTGGGCATGTATGTGAGGATTTGTATCACTCATGAGATTATTAGGGTGATCCTACATGGGTAGGATCTATAGATCAAGTATGAACTAGACCACCTTCTATACCTTGCTTGGCCTAATAAGGAATCATAATATGTTGTCAAGGAATATGAAGGATATGGAACTACTTAATCATGATAAAGGTTAATTAAATATTTTAATGAAGTGGATATAACATATAAATAATCATGAAGGTTAGTTTCAAGTCCTAATGTGATTTATAGGATAAGGTCTAGAGAGCAAAGTGAGAGAGAGTGGCCTAATGAAGGGCCATGATACATTTTTAAGACAATTTTTCATTTTTGAGCATGTAAATAGGTATGATATGGTTTTTTTATAATGTTCACAAAGGTTGATGTCATGATTTTCAATAAAAGGCATGAACAGTGGTTTTAAGGTCTCTTGAGTACATAAAATGAAGGTATGTTAACCCAAAAAGACTTTCAGGTGCTCATTTTCACGTGTAACATTTGCATGGGAACCTGAGCTATTAAGGAGATATGTGTAATGTTCCTAGATAATATCTATAGGAATTGGTTTTGTATTTAATAAAAAATCATTTATAAATAATCATTAACACCAAAACCTATGTTAAACATATCTAAAACCCTAAGAAGGACCTGATGTGAAATATATTGTTTAAAATATCTTAGAATAGTCTCAAATGAATAGAAAAGATATTGGATGTTGTATTCAAATCTCCCAGGCACCTCCAAGTGTGATTGAGTTGTTAGGTGTGTGATTAGACCCTATAAAAAAGTGATAATTTCTTAGAGATTTTTTATAAAATTCAGAGTTGACCTAGTAAAAGTATCCAAATGAATGGAAGATGAAGATTGAGACTAATTTTTCATGTCCATTAAGTTTCCTAGAAAAAATATATCCCTCAAATGTGTTAAATTGGTCATCCAAGTTAGCCAGTCTTTAAGAGGCCTAATGGTGGAAATAGTGAGAAATGCAAGCAACAGTGAGAAGATGATTAGGGATGTGTTATCATTAAATAGTGATGAAACCAAGTGAATGGATATTTGTTTAAATAATTTTAATACATGATAATGGTTTTTAAAAAATTTGGAGTTAATTTAATATAGTGAAAAAGTTACAACTTGTCTGGCTCAATAAGGTCTATATATAGTGAGGTTATGAGATTGGTCTGCAAGACCAATATTTCCATTTGACCATATTATATTTATATCTAAAATTGGTAAAATTATATAATAGTATAATATACATGAATCATAATTAATTTAATATGTCTATACATGTGTTTGAGGTTTGAGTCACCATGATTGGTCTTTAAGAAAAATTGGTAGTTCTAGATAAGTAAATTGCAGTGATGAGTTTGAGGCTTTATACCATAATTTGATGTATATAATGAATATGATTTTGTTTTTTGTGAATTTAAAATATTTTTAATGATTTTATAAATATTAAAATTTATTATAATTTTTTTAAATGTTGAAGCCAAAATGGCTTATCTAATTATGGTTTGATTGTGTAATAAGGTCAAAAGATTGGTCTGCAAGACCAATATTTGATATTAAAACTTGTGATTTTTGTATTTTATAATAGTATATATATGTAAAAATATTGTTTTGAATAATTATTTTTCATGATAAGTGTTATTTCATGTGTTTAATATCAAGTTGTTCATGGCTGGGTTTTGGAGTGTTCTAGCAGTTCTGAGTGGGCTATTTATAGAGAAGTGTTTGAGTCCTTTTGGTATAAGTTGTGAAATATAAATAACATGGTAATGTTTTTAAGGTAATTTAATTTATTTTCATGTTTATATGACTATATTGGGTACATACTTCAGTTTTGTATGATAGACTTTATGAAGGTTCACAAGCCTAATTGTGAATAGTGCTACAAGGTGTGCTTGAAGTGGTAGTTGAAGCCAAAGAGTTTCATAGACATAAGATAATATTTTTGTGGATATATTTGAGTGTAATAAAAAAATTTCATAGCATTTTTTTTTTAAATTGTTTCAATAAGATCAAAGGGTAACATGTGTTAATGAAGACCTAATTGAATTAGGTCTCTTTAAGGCCTAAAAGAGGTTTTGGTCTTTCAAAGTTGTGGATGACCTATTGCAGTGATTTATTCATATATTAAATTTTTTATAATACCTATTTAAATTTTAATACATGTGTGAAAATATGTATGTCTAACTAAGAAGGATATGAGCAAGAGGAATGGTATATATACAAGTTAATTTTAGGCCTATTTGAGTTAGTGAAGAGAAATGAATAAAATAGTAAATTGATAACAAAAATTAGGTATTATATTCCATAAAATGATTATATATTATATTTATTGAATATATGAAAGTGTGTTTTTATATGAGGATCAAAGGCATATGACCTAATTAGTATTAAAGAAACCTAATTGAGCGAAGAGGCCTAGAAGGTAGTTTGAGAGGGATAAGAGTGTGAAGAGATGATGGTCATCATTATTTGGTTGAGAAATAAGGTGTTATAAATATGATCAAAATATATATATGGATACTTTTTTTTATTCATCTATCAGGTTTGTACCTCATTGTAAATTGGTGCTTGCTAAGGCTTAGTTGGGTTGGTGCTTAGCTAGTTGGGGTTGGTGCTCCATATGGATTTGGTGCTTCAATAAATTGTAATATTTTGAATTATAGGATAATATTACATTTTTAGGGATTAGTGGGTTTTCTTCTCCTTGAGGGTTTCTCACATATATTATGTGTTATCTTGTGTAATCTTGTTTCATGTTTATATAGGTGAATGCTTATGCATTGCCTGATCTATATGTTGATGTGATGGTTCATGAGTGATATGGAGGAATTGGAAAAAAAATTTAAAATAGCGATTCACCCCCCCCTCCTCAGTGATTGTGCTTCTAACATAGTAAATTCATTTCATTTCATTACTAGAATAAAAGAGGGGAAAATGTAAACACATTAATTTGGTCAAGAAACCATAAGTACTATGTATTTTATTGCTCTTTCACATCAAGTTATTAGCGATTATTATATTTCTTCTTCAAATGGTAATTTTTAATCTTTTTATCTTTCTTATCTATTATTTTCCTTGTTCATGATACTCCCAGTAGTCATATGTCACCTTTTCCTAGTCACAGAGGGGCCCATCCCATTTTCCCTAATTTTAGCTATGTTCTAAGACTTAGGAAACTATCACCACTTTCAGGATTGTAAGAACACATTATTCTAGTGTCCACTTATGGCTATTGTGTCTAATGGGCCCTTTTTCCTATGTTTGAATCCTAAGCCTCCATGAGCATTCTCTTATGTTTTTATCCCTCTTTTATGAATTTTTATCCAAAGACCAAGGTCTTTTATTCAAAAAAAATTCCTTTTATATAAATATCCTCACAAGGAATTTCACATCTATAAATTACTATTTTATCACATATTTACATAAATTTAATTAATAATATAACTCAATATTATGCATACTACTCAGTCTTCACACCTAGACATTACGTGCTTGATAAAAAAAGGGCCTAAGAGAAAATAATTCTATCATACTGTGCAAGTTGATGGTGCATGTTCCCTATGGGAGAACTACATGTAATCTGAGACCCTTAGCATTAGGGCTAATGTAGGAAGTGATCAAGACAATATGGGTTCAAGACATTATCGGTTCTTCTTTGTACGATCATAACATCCCATAACCTAATTTTTTATTTCCTTTTTGTATTTGATCCATTTATTATTTCATATGTATAGGTATTGATTAGTGTTTTAGAGGATATTCAGCCAAAATAATGATATAAGTGAACCCTCGAAGGATATTAAACTACCTAGAAGACCTCAAGAACCTACTACAACTTCTTTGAAAGTTTCATATAGTCTCTATATGGAGGACATTAACACAATAAATGGACACTAATGCCACATGACACTACTTTCTTGATAGTTAATTACTATCCTAAGCCATATTTCAACAAATAATTATAAAATGAAAGACTCATGTATTTTCTCATCTATTTCTAGTACCCTGATCTACATAAAACCCTATTTATCTCTAGATAAATTCCTTTTCTCATATCACTTGTTATTTTGGGAAATTGAAATTAAATCCATAATTTCTAGTTTTTATCCCAATTTATCAACATACTCATCCCTTTAACTACATAGAATTTACACTAGTAAAACCTTAAAAGGTTAAAATAATCACCAATGTGACCTATGTTTCCCAACCAACCACTTTGGATTAAATTTGGAATGAATTAGAGTGATCATGAAAAAATGTGCTCTGAATTATCTATATTTTTACTAGTCCAAAGTGGATATGGTGTTATTATGTCTCTTTTCGCCTATAAGGAGCCTGACTACCATTAAACTTGATATAAATATGTGGTTTGGCATGTACAAATCCCAAATCACATAATTTTTCCATATATTCAAAATTAATTAGATTGATCATGCATAAATGTGCCAAACAATTTATGTATTTCCCTAATTACAAGTAGATATGGTGATTTTGTGTTGATTTAGTCTATAAGGGATCTAATCATTATTACAATCATCATAAATGGGTGGTTAGGTGTGTATTAATCAATAAAGAGAATTAATTTTCCCCAATCACACCACTTTATACAAAATTCCAAGTGATTTGGGCTAATCACACACAAATGTGCCCTATTTTTCCACATTTTCCATGGTTATAAATGGATATATTATTTTGTTGTTTTTTAGTCCTATAATCCCAATAATCATGAGTAAAATTGGCATAAATTGATAGTTATGTATGTGTGTGTCACCAATGCAACCTATGTTTCCTCGATCACACCACTTGAGATTGAATCTAAAGTTAATTGGGATTTTCACACATGAATGTGCCCTAAATTATATACATTTGTGGTAGTTTGCATATGTATATGGTTTTTTTTATGTCACTTTTGGCCTATACGCAACATAATCACAAGTGAAATCAATATAAATGTATGGTTGGGTATGTGTGAGTCACCAATGTGACTCATGTTTCCCAAACCCCTTTAGCTTGATTTAAACATAATTAGGTTAATCTTACACAACTGCACCCTAAACTATACAAATTTTCCCTAGTCACAAATATATATGGTGTTTTTGTGTCACTTTTATCCTATAAGACACATAATCACAAGTATAATAATAAAAAAGGTGTGGTTTGGGGTGTTGCCATCACCAACGTGAATTAATTTTCCCCAATCATGCCACTTTCATCTAAATTCTATGTGAATTAAGGTGGTTCTGCATGAATGTGCCCCATATTGTCCACATTATTCTTAGTCACAAATGGGCATGGTGTTGTTGTGTTGCTTTTAGTTTATAGTCCCCATAATCTAAAGTAAAAATGGCAGAAATCGGTATTTAGGTGTGCATAGGTCACCAATGCAACCCATATTGTCCAATTACACCACATTTTTATGAATTCAAAGTTAATTTTGGTGATTTCATACACATTTTTTCCAAATATCTCCATTTGTTTTGGTCACAAGTGGATATGGTATTATTGTGTCACTTTTGGCCTATAAGGGACTTAACCACAAGCAAAAACAACATAAAGGGGTGGTTGGGTGTGCATGGGTCAATAATGTGACTTGTATTTCCCCAATTACACCAATTTTTTTTAAATTTGAAGTGAATTAGGATGATCATTCATAAATTTACAAAAAATTATTTGCATTTCCTAGGTCATAAGTGGATATGATGTTATGTATATTTTTTCATATAAAGGAACTAATTTCAAGTAAAATAATCATAAATGGGGGGTTGGATGTGTAGGGCTCACAATGTGACTTAAATTACTATAATCACACCACTTTGGCTTGATTTCAAAGAGAAATGGGGTGATCATTCACAAATGTTCCTAAAATTATATACATTAACCTTGGTAAGAAGTGTGTAAGGATTTATTTTTTGTTTTTATCTTATAAGGGACCTAATCAGAAGTAAAATTAGCATAAATGGGTGGTTGAATGTGCATTGGTCACTAGTGCAACCAAAGTTTCATCATTAACACCATTTTCACATAAATTCAAATTTAATTAGGGTGACAACACACAAATGTGCCACAGATTATTCCCATTTAGCATGGTCACAAATTTAATATGGTGTTGTTCTATAATTTTTGGCCTATACGAAACCTAATCCCAAGTAAAACTAGCATAAAGGTCTAGTAAAGATGCATTGGTTTGTAAAATAAATTCTTGACACACTTATAAATCCTAAAAATATTAACAATCAATATGGAAAGCCATAAAACCTAAAATTGACTATTTATTTGACCAAAATGGACATGACTTGAATAATTTATGCCCTAAAAGCCTTAAGTTCAATACTAAAATCCTTAAAATGACTAAGTGCTGATCAAAATGGATTTTGAAAAACTATCTTATAAATCATATCTTGTGGAGCTATGAGATCAATTTTATAAGATAAAAATTTTCCCTAATTTTTTATATTTACCAAAATAAATTTAAAGTATAAGTATACTTAAAATTTATGTTAGTAAACACAAAACATTCATGTCATTTTTTCAACATTCCCAAACCCTTAAAGATTACAAAACAATGGTACCATGTACACACTATATCACATATGTTTTATATCATGTACATGGTTTACCTCGTACATACTTTATGTTTTGTTACAACCAAGCCTAAATCAAAAAATCACGTACTCATTTTTATTGAATTCACACTTTTGATTAAAAAATGTCCACTTTTTGGCCTCCCATCTTCATGCACTTAATCATGCACAAAATTTCAATTTCACATTGCTCCTATTTGGTGAGATCTTTAAATAAAAAAATTGGTGACCTCTCCCTTTCATGTGTGGTTCACCAACTCTTTATTCTCTCCAAGTTTATAGTGATTTCTAATGAAATTATTATGTCTGCTAACCAACTACCTAAACTTGATACAATAGTTCAATAGGAAGACCCTAATCCCACTATTTTTCCTCTGAACTCTACATCCTCAAGCCATAAATACGCCAAAAGTGCTTCAATCCCACCGGTGGTAACACATTTGAGTAAAAATATTTAATTAAAGGTGGATGATGAGTCTTGTGAACTTGTTAGAATTAATATTTCCATGACTCATATGGGTTATTATGGGTATGAATCTAATATAGGCATTTCATTAGTTGATTTGGTATTCTTTGATGAAGGAGAGAATAATTAATGTGGATGAAATATTTCATTTCATTTAACCTTTGGATAGTTCAAACTTTTTTAGATTTGTCATGATTTTAAATTGTAAAATGTTGATTTTGTGTTTATATAAAAGTTAAATTTTATTAATTTGAAATGTTGGATATTTATATATGGTGAGAAATTGGAGGCAATTTTGAGAAAACATGTTACAATCAACTTGAAAGAGAATATTATGCAAAGCATGGATATATTTCTATGAAAATTTTCATAAAACAACATTTATTTTAGTTTATTCTATCTTAATATGATTAATTTGAATTGAATATAATTTTCATTTCAAGTGAATATCGTGCATTTAAATTTTGTGTGTCAGTGGGCCCCCACCCATGACTTATCTTTTGTTATTAGTTAATTTTAAATTAATTAAATTTTAAGTCTTTTTTTCTAATTCACTTTTTAAATGACTTATTATGTATATGTATAACATATTATTATAAAAAGGGTACCAAAAATAAAGTTAAAATATATTTATTTAAGTTAAGATTAATATATAATTTTTTTTATAACTTAAGTTATACTAAATTGATGATTCATACTTTTAAAAATACTTGAATGAGAAATTATGGAGAAATCTAATAATATTTTCACACTACATTTTTATTTGTGAAAATTATATGAAATTACATGTGTTCTTATAGTAAGACTAAATAAAGCATTCTTTAGCAGTGAAGTACTATAGTTTGTATAGTCACTTATATCTAGTTTATCAATTATTATTAAAAAGATTATCTAAATGTTGTGTAAGTGTTGATACATTTAGTGACTTTAGAGATATTTTAGTCACATGCTTATATATTATCTCTGTATTTTTAATAATATAGAAGAATAATTCATGCACATGCATGCATGATAGATTATTTTCAATTATTTTCATGGACTTGAGATTTATTTCAAATGCCAATTCATATTTTGTAAATAGTTATAAAAGTGATTTTTAAATTTTTTTTAATAAATTCCTATTTTCTATTTATTCAATGACTAGAGATATAAATTGTGATATACTTTAATTTATTTATTTTATTCCTATTTTATATTTTATTTTAATTTATGTATGTTTTTTAGATCTATAATATAATATTTTATCTTTCATGATCTTTTATTTTCAGTTCTCTATATTTTTTCTCTATGTTAGATAGTTGTTTTTAGCTTCTTTTTTAATGTTTTTTTTTAATATAGATTAAGGATTCATATAAGATGTTTCTTGAATATTATCAATTATTATTTCAATAATTATAATAATTTATAAGTGAGATACATTATCTAAAATTACAAGTGAGTGAGATAAAAACTAATATTGATAAGAGATCATGTTATATCTTTGAGATTTGAGAGTGTTTATGTTTAACTTTTCAAGAGGTTATCTCGTCCATAGGTTTCACTATGTTCTTGAGTCAATAAAAAAATTTAATAGAAAGTGAAATACATATGAAAGTACGAAATTATATGAATGTTATATATATATTGAGATATTAATTTCAAAATTGAGAGTTTTCTATTGTCAAGAGTGAAATGTTATTTGAGTAAAATATAGCGAAAGATTATTTGATGTGTATTTATAAAAGTGATAATAATAATTTAATATGTTCTTATGTAAGCTGATATTTTTTAGTAATTTATTTAATTTCAAATATCTTGTTAATCTATTTTGTGTTTATTGAAACCTGTCATGCTTAATATTTAAACTGCTCTTTTCTTTACCTTGAAACTAGTCTTCGAGGCTATATAACCCTTATAATTAAAAATTATTTGATTATGATATAATATTAATAATAAGTGAAATTTTTGATTGATTGATTACTAAAATGTTTAGCTTCAATATGAGCCCAATACATAATTGCACTATTATCATGGACATATGATTTTTTTTAATATTATAGGTAAATGTGTATGTCATTTGAGCCTCATGAGCGATTAGGGTACACATTTTATAAATGAGACAATGTGAATTTTATTAGATAATTTCATGATTTCACATCAAAATATTACATTTTACCATCCTCATCCAATGTAATGGTAATAATTTTCAACAAGATTCTTGGCTTGACCTTAACCAGGATTTATGATGTCAGATGTAGGGTTTTATATTTTCACATCTTCATAGTAATTTTGGCCTATAAGAAAACATAAAAATTATTGAAAAAGAATAATTAACTCCAATTGGTACTAAGTAAGGAATTTTTATACTTATGGAGTTAGGGGTAGATTTCCTATGCATTGCATACACTAGTTAGTTAAGTGATAAATAGTCACTATAGACACAACTGAAGAGATCATGATCTTAGATGAAAAGTGTGTCATATACAAATGGAGTTAAGTATTTATAAATACAAGGCCAAATTCATGGAAAAATACACATCCATCGAAAATGTTTACATAATGATGCATATGTGCTACTATATGACTCAAGATATATGAAGCATCTAGGCAAGATTTTTAATTTTTGCATGTGACCTTATATTATTAATTATGTACATGAACTAGACACTTATAAACTATTCACTTTGGATGGATAAATTATTATTTTGTGTTTTAGTGGGAGTAGGCTGAAGCCTTTCCATTTTATATTTATAAGCAACTACTCAAATAAGGTGTGTGTCAATAGATATCACCAAAAGATATCTCCTATTTTTTTAAATTTTTTACATAGTTTTATTTGATTTTTTCAAATAAATACCAACTTATGGTTACACTAATAGATTATAAATAAATTGGGTGTCCCTATAACTCTTGTTCGGTAAGTCTAGTGAATGGTTTATTCAATATCATTATCATACATCTTTGTATCTCTACATGGGAATTATCATGTTAATTATTACATAAAAGCATATATTTTATTTCTTTAACTAATAATAGATAATATTTTTCAAGTATTTTGTTGCATAATTTTTTTATGCACGTGTGACATAGGTCTCTCACACCATGAACATCATTTACCATTTTATTTAAAATGTGGTTTCTTTCATAAAATTTTGAAGGTAGTAGTCACATGCATATGAATATATAAAATAAGGAGGAAATGGGATCTTAGTATAAAAATAATGGATGCGTAGTTAAAATAGTTAAAATAGTAACATCTGTACTAATTGAAGCATTATATGACCATGTGAATAGTTAGTGTGGGGTAGGGTGAAAATATAGGAACACACCTTCAACATATATTTTGTGTATGTGCACACATAATCTACCATGTATCTGGATTCTCAAGGTATATAGGTAATAGGGGTGTGAACAAGTAGATGACACATTGTTCCCAAGAATGCAAGAGTATAAAAATCATATATCATGCCTAAAGGAAGTAGTGTAATAATGATATCACCATGAAAAAATAAAAATGTACATAAATGTCACTGTTGAATAAGGAAACATAAAAATTCCATCTTTGTGGAAATTAATATTTTATTATGGTTTAAATTATACCCTTACATATCATTTTCACCACTTATAAATTTTTAAAATTTTGGAAAAGACTTAAAGAGTAGATAAAAAAAATTCATAGAGACCATGTAACTATAAATAAATTACAAGTTTTAGGTAAATATTAACCTACTAAAAATATAAATTTAGAATTATTACCAATAGACTTGAATATTGGGGACTAAAATTCAACCCATTTAAAATGAGATGAGGTTGTAGAATATATACCCACTATTAGAGCTTGCTAAGATTTAGAGAAGAGTAAAAAGTTTATGGTATGGAAGGATAGATTGATCAAGGGTTTACAATAATGGGTAAAGACTAATGATGTCACTAGAAATTAAATCATTATAATTGTGCCAAAAAGTAAGAAGCATTTGTACACTACTAAATAGAGAGGGTGAGACTCAATCATCATCAAATAAGTCATAGTAGAAAATTAGAGGGAAATAATGTAGATGACATGCTAGAGGAAATAGATAATGTTTTATTTCCCAACTCATGCCTATGTGGTGAAGAGTGGATCTTCAAGGTACACCAATGTAAGTTCAAGGTGTAAAACCATTACATGACTAGGAATTATTTAGGCTTGAAAACTAACTACAATGTAGAATGTGAAAAAGTGTGCATAAATGGAGTGATGTTGTCTAAATCTAAAGTTAAAATTTATTTCAAAAATATAAGATTTTTTAAGTTATTTAAATTTCCATATTTTGGTAAGCCTTAAAGTTTAGTAAGGATTAGCCTTTCATGTGTGCATGAGGATAAAGTTTGAAAATATCACCCAATGAATAAACAAATTGATAATGTTGCATTTTATATGTAAAATATAAAGTAGGTGTTGTAAAAAACTAAATAAGTGTAAACATTTGCCAACATTTTCAAGTAAAAGAAAAAAAATCAATTTTATTATTAAGCATTTATATGATCAGTTCACCAATGTGGTAGTGTGCCTTGTTTGAAATGAATTATAATAATATTATTCCAATCCAAAAGGGTATAAGGTATTATTATAACATCACATTAATGAAAACAATAATTTCAAAATAATTTGATGGCATAAACTTATAGATAGATATGCAAAACAAAGATAAAAAAATATCATTTATTATATCTCCATAAGTTTCTCAAACACAATGAAATAGCCTTGCATATATAGGTAAGGAAGATCAATTCTAACTAAAACATAAAGCTAAGTGATCAATCATAACTAAGAGATAAATTTAATGATCAATCATAATAAAGAGATAAATTTAAATGATCAATCAAAATTAAGAGATTAAGGTAGAGATCAAACATAATACTAAGAGATAACTATCCCTAAAGGATAGAAACAATTATAAATTATCCCCATAATATCTAAGAGATAAATATGTAATAACTTAGGAATATCTAAAATAAGATATATAAAATATCCACACATAAGTGGGTGAGAATAATAAAATAAAGGAAAAATAAAGCACCTAGATGAACATGATATATGGTAAAAAAACCTACTATAACACCCCCCTCAAGTGAATCTAGGGGGAAAAATAGAGTGGCATATCCATATTATGAGTCCTAACAATAAGTTATGATTAGGTACTCATGTACAATTTATCCATAAATCAATCTATCATAAAGTGGAGAAAGGGATAAAACCCATAAGAAAATAAAATTCAACCCCCCTATGAGAGAGAGAGAGAGAGAGAGAGAGAGAGAGAGAGAGAGAGAGAGAGAGAGAGAGAGAGAGAGAGAGAGAGAGAGAGAGAGAGAGAGAGAGAGAGAGAGAGAGAGAGAGAGAGAGAGAGAGGTATGACTTCATATGGTATCCACCTTAAGGGAAAATTCCTTCACCCCATGCAAAGATCAGTATTATATATTTTGTATGTATGGAAATGATGTAAGAATCCATCTCCATATGAGGTGAAAAATTCCCATGTACATAATCCATGAATTATCCCCTTAGGAAGAAAAATCAACTATTGTATGTGATAACAATGCCCTAAAGATACATCACCTATAAAAACACTGATGTTGTGGTGAACTTTCCAAATAATAGGTCTAAAAATAAATATAATATTCTACAATTACTTGTCAAGAACTTTGTCGATACAACTCATAGAGTTAAGAGTGAAATACCCAAAAATAAGAGTATATCTCTGAAATAAACCAAGCATGTGATCAAGTGGATCTATCATAGAATAAGTAACAATAGTAGTAGTAAGAAAAAAAATAAGTTCCAAATAGAAATTTGTAAAAATAATAGGTTCCTCATGAAATAACCTTCTAAATACATATCCTCACAAACAAGAGGAGTAAGATATGAAGGAAAAACTTTGGCATAATAAAACTCATCCTTAGGAAGGCGTGATGGTGTCTTATCCATGATATCCAAAAGTCATGGTGGAGCTACTACATCCTCAATAATCATTTCCTATCGATCAATGAAATTATTAGGATTTAAAACTATATGAGGAGTAATATGTGCCTAAAATAAACCATCATCAATAGACAAGTCCTCACTAATAAGAGAAACTATGTCTATGTCATCATCAAAAAATAAATCTTCACTTACAAGAGAAAACGAAGTGGAATAGAAGGAGGTGGAGCAAAAGAGGGTTCAAAAGACTCAGTATCCTTCCAAAATAAGGCTACAAAGTGGTTGAAAACTTCCTTGGGTGATGTGGCACATGTCTCATAGGACTACAAATTATATGAAACATGGAGGAAAATTAAGAAAAGAGGCTAATCTAGCATGTATGCAATCTAATAAATACCTTTCTCATTTCTAAAGTGAGGAAAGTCACCAAACACAACTCTCCACAATCCTTTTAGATATAAGTGTATCTTCATTTGATCTTCCAAGTGTTATTATTTGAGGTGTTGAGGGGCTCAAAGAATCAAGAATCCATTGTCACTAATCAAAAGATATATTTTTTACAAGGTCAAAAATAACATTTTACACCAAAAATTATTTAAATACTTGGAAAGATTACCAAAAAACTCAAGTGCTAAAGCTAAGCCCCCACTAGTAGGAATAAAAAATTAAGGCCCCTTCATGTGACCATACCATATCACCAAGGGGTTAAGGGTGAGGATGAGAGCTTCCCCTCTTGATTGATCATTTCACCCTACTACTATCTAATATCCTAAATTAAAACTCCCATGAACATCATCATTGTGTTATATGTGTGTCTACAAAATAAAAGTAGTTTGGATGCATAAAAATATTGAGACAACACTGAGGATGCCTTAAAAATGTATAATGTTTCTAAAAACATTCCCACATCTTAGAAAGTATAGAACCAATCATAGATCTACAACAAAAAATGGATCTTATTCTTTCCTTCGAGATAGTTTCTAAAAACACTGTGTTTCACAACTTGTAATAAAATAAATACATAGATCTTCCTTTTGGGCATCACAACAAACATAAAAAATGGATATATGGAAAAAAAATCCCTTGCAAATTTTTTTTAAAAAAATGTCTACAACACCTTAAGCTTTGGTACTAGGAAAGAACGATAATCAAATTGTTCCAAGCCACAAGGATCTATGGTATTATTAAAACATCACATTCTTAAAAATAATAATCTAATTTTAATTTGACAAAAATAAACTTATAGATAGGTATGCAAAACAAAGAGCAACAATATCAAATATTATATCTCCATAGGTTAAATATAATGAAAGAGCCTTGCATATATAGGAAAAGAAGATCAATCATGACTAATATATCAAGCTAGGTGATCAATCATAACTAAGAGATTAAGATAAGTAATCAATCATAACTAAGATATCAAACTATATATCAACCCTGGGACTAAGAGATAACTATCCCTAAAAGATATAAATAACTAGAATTGTCACCATAATATCTAAGATATAAATATGTAATATCTCATAATATATAAAATAAGATAAATGAAATATCCACACATAAGTGGGTGGGAATAATAAAATAAAAGGAAAATAAAATACCTAGGCTAACATGACCTAGGGTAAATTACTTACTCTAACATTGTTAGAACACATTTGCATGTTACTAGCCAATGGGAGAACATAAAAAATCAATATCTATACATCACACATAGTATGGGTACTAAAAATTGTTGTTTAACATTTTAGTGTTTATATATGATGATTTAATTAAAAATCTAAAAACTACCACACAAATTTAGAATTGTTCAGGGGAGTTGTGATAGTTATTTTCACAGATATGGACAAAATTGAGGTACCATAGGGACATGGAAATAGGGTGTGGTTTCAACAAATGTGATACAAATTTCCAATGAATAGATATAGTGGCCACATGTGTCTTATAAATAAAATAAAAATTATAATTAGAATATGGATAGATGGTGTGATAGTTATATACATCCGATTCCTAACACCATTGTTTTGAAATTGTCAATCTTACTCGAAATTCTATTACAATGCACAATTTGGGCTAAAATCACTTAAATAAGCTAAATGGTTCAAGATTCTAATTTACAAGTGCTAATTTAGGGTAATGTATCCCTGAATGCAGCAATGCATTTTATGTGATTATTAACTTTTCTCAAATCATTTCAATTTAAAATGGAAAAATGCATTTGATGCTCTTAACCACTGGATTCTTCTAATTTAGAAGTGCATAACACGTGCACATGTTATTTCATGTCAACAATGAAATAAATGGGGTATTGTTGATATGTAATTGATACCTTCTTCTAATTACACTCCATTCAAATTATGACCTATTAAATTGACATTTCAACCTATTTGATTAAGAAACTAATTTCTAAAGAATTGCATAAAATTAATTAATCTCACTTAAGCAAATTAAAAAAATAAATAAGAGCTTAAGTGGAACATCCATGGAATCTATTAAATATCTATTAATTATAAATTCATTTATAATATTTGCATCATTTGATGACATCATCAATTTAGTGGCATCTATAATCCATAAATAGAACAAATATCTGATTTAAGCCCTCTCATGCCTTGTTAATGCCCCTTTCTTCCAAATATTAATCATGGCATTTATGGATTGAGCCTCCAAAATTTAATTTATTCATGGCCACACATCTTGATCTCAAGATGTATGGTCATGGTTGATTCTGAATTTTTCCAAAAATCTATAAATACAAGGGTTTTTACTCATCTTTTCAAGTTTCTTTGGTGTAAACTTATTATGTTGAATTATCCTCATAAGCCATTTTTATACAATGTTATTATGTTTAATTTTCAATAGTATAGCATCACTATTATCATACATTTGATCAAAATAATGAGCATGGTTTTATTGGTGCATTAAGAAATGATGCAGGAATAAGACACTCATCATCGCTAAAGAATTGGAGCACCAAATCAGAGGACAATCACTTTTTTGAGATACACTTGGAGGTGAGATTCTCTTGGGAAGGTTTGTTCATATATTCCTTCTTTCAATATCTCTTAAAATTCATTTTCAAAACCCCGTTGATGGAGATGGAATTGTGAGTTATTTTCTTTATGCTTATTTTGATTATTCATTACTAATGCATGTTCTAACTCACTTTGGATTCCATCTCTACATATTGACAAGACCATGCATCCCATACAAGCAAGGAGACTAATTTGGCACTCTTATATTTATAATAAATCCTTCAAAATATCTAAAAATCAATTTTTATTTCATTTTTCACATGTTTTTATTCTTTTTAAAGACACATAATTTACATAGTTACTAGCATCAGTTTACACTAACCGACATCAATCCTATCCTAACCAGTAATTGTCCCTATCTGAAGGGTGAAACACACAAAAAAAATTGGTTTTTGAGTTTTTATTAAAAGTTACAAGTTTTTATTATCGATTTTAAAACTTTCATACTCTTTATTTGACTATTTTACTATAGGATCTAGTGACTTTTTTGTTTTTATGCTTTTTTGCACTAATAACTTCTTATGAAATCATCATGTTTTTATTGCATTTTTATAGTAACCAACATCAGTCTCAGTTGAGAAATATCAATTTTATTATAACCAACATCAGTTTTCATGTAATCAACATCATTCCCTATGGACCAACATTAGTCTCTATATCAAAACATTATAGAAACCTGAGAGAAAGTTTCCAAATCTTATTTTCTCATTGATAATTTTTATTCAAGTTAGATATGAACCCTTTAAAAATTATAGGTCAGAAGATGGAAAAAATGCTAAATTTTCAAATGGTTAAATCTTAATTAATTTCACTTGGTACTTAAAAATAATTAGAGGTTTTATGCTTAATTGCTTTGTGAAAATGTTTACTAGTTTTAAACAAGGCCAAAGGGCCAAATTTCATGAAACACTTTACCCTAGTTCATTAAAATTAACATTCACAATTGTTTATTTTAAGTTAAATCTTTTATACTTATTTATTTTTCACAAGATGAAGGATGTTTTTATGTTCTCCCCCTATCCCCTTTAGGGAACTTAGCTGACAAAAAGTTCTCTTTATTTACATTTGTAATTTGTCCAAAGGCATGAAAATAATTTTGTTAAGGCTCTCCTTAAATACGTATGGTTTGGGTGATCTAAACATAACCTTAAATTATTTTCACTTTGTCATTTGATTTTAATGCAACTTGGCTTGTGATTAGGATTTTATCACCTCCTCATGGGTTCTCTAAGGAAGTGTTGACCCAAGAATTCATCTCCCATAATCATTTTAACCCTAATCCATAGTGGGGTATATAAATAGAGGGTGGCCCACTGGGAGATTTACTTGAGTAGTTAAGCAAACTCTGTTAGTGGTAATTTAACTCAAACTTTAGGGGCAATTCAAACATCATATTATACTAATCAAGTGATAGATGTAGTGGTTGTGAAAAGGAAAAAACCTTTTCACAAAAAGACAATTGACATGGATCTTATTGACATGATGCATCTCTAGTTTTATCCACACTTGGGACCATCTAAATATGAACAGAAAATTAGTTTTAAAATAACCCCACTTGTTGCAGACATATTATTGATGTAGGGTGAGTATCCCAAAGTTACATGTCATTATACAATCTCTTGGGAGAATGTGGGGTGTAAAAACCCTACTTATTAATGCACTTTTATTTTTGGATTAACACTTAAAATCCTCCTGAGATCATGTATATATACAAAATTCAATGGTAAGATGTAACCTTGCCAATTTTAGGACTTTGGACATTATACTTAGTTGTATTTTGTATTTTTATCCTTTAATTTCTTGTTCTTATTGAGTATAAAACTTTTTTTAAAACCAAAACACATCAACTAAACACCTTTGTTATCCACTATTTTATTTGCATAAGGAGACATTACGTTCATGAAATCAAAACCTCTTTTTACCTTTTTCAAATCCTCATTTGAAACATTGTGTTTATATTGTCTAAAAAAAATTGTTATTCAATCCATTTGAGTCTATTCCATTTAATAAAAATCTCCAAGTCCTTCGTTTTTAACTCAAATTAATAATCTCACCTTTCTAAGTTCTAGGACAGAGTGTTAATTAGTTTTCCATTTGCATTTGGTTTGAGTTAACTTGGGTACAATTTATTATTTGGGTTAGAGGATATTATATAGACTCATTATCATCCTTTTTCATTATGAAATTAGGTTATCTTTTGTTCTCTTACACTTTAAGTTTTAAGACTATTCTACTTCTTATTATGATGTGGTGGAGTTGTGCTACCCATTTAGTTCTAGTTTTATACTTAGGAGTTCTCGTGTGTTTTCATGTCTTTAGATTTTTAGTTTGCATTGTTACCTTTATCTTTAGAAATACCCTCTTATAATTTACTAATCATAACTCATCAAATGTATACTTATATTTTATGGAATTGGCGTATCTTTGACCTAAATTTGTTGTTCTATCTTGCACTTTAGATTTCAGAGTTATCATACCCTCTTCTAAATTGATTATTTCAACCTACCAAAGTTGAGTAATTTCATGACCATTTCTTCTAATTGTGTGTTACTACACCACTTAATTTATTGTAGTCTCTTTTTACCTTATCACTTATTTAAAAAAATAAAAACACACCTTGTTAACATTTTCAAAACATTTTCTAAATCTTATAAAATGTAGGGAACAGTTTTTTAGACATGATGCAAAGGTATACTCATAGTGGGATCTCTTACATCCCTAACTATGAGGAAGAGCATTTTTATGATGGATAAAACAATCCCATGGTATTTTAATACATTCTAATGAATTTAGGATTATAGGAAGACTATTTTGAACATAAACCCCTAGAGAATAAAGATTAATTGATCCTAAGGTTCATCGAATTAGGTGTTCAATCTCCATCATACTTTCTTATGGAACAATTACATACCTTGATTAGGGTAGAAGAAGAACAACAAGAACTATCCCTGGATCATATTACAAAATCAAAAAAATTCTTCTTCTAGTAAAAGAAAATAAGTGTTCATAGAGTCAACATATAATAATCAAGATCTTGCCACCAAGATCAAGAAGATAAGTCAACGATATGCATACAAACTTATCATAGAATTAACTAAATCTTTAGCTACCAATTAAATACACAATGATATTTCAAGGAACAAGGTAATGTGGTAGAACACATTCAGCATACTTTAGTTGAGAACACATATATGATGGATCATGGTATCTTAATTAAACAAACCAATCCTCAAGAGGTCTCAAAAAATGATTCACTAGAAATGGAGCATATGTTTTTCAATCATCAAGAGCCTCTTATTCCTTTTTAGATTCAAGGAATGAAACACATAGTACGTATTGAGGAAATTGTTCAAAACACTTTGGCAAGTTCATCTTAACCAATTTGAACTTTGGTGAATCGACCATAGACTCCCCAAAATCAACAAAACACTTACAATTCAAGGTGTAATATTTTAGGGAATGTTTAACAACCCAAGAATCAACATCTCACTTATTCAACTCAAGGAGTAAATAAAAATAAAGTTACAAATCATAGGGTTTATATCCCTAACAAATAAACACACCAGGGGCACATACCACCGCAACAAATTTATATTCCACCTACCAATGCACCAAACATGCAAGAGTGAAATTTCATGAAGGAAATTATGTCACAATTGGAGATAGGAAACCAAGTCAAGAAGTTATAATTTGATGAGATATGTCCATATCCATTATATTTGAGTATTCTCTAAGTCTTATTTTTACCTCATTTTGAGGCCCCCAAATTTGACAAAGGAAAGGGTGACCCTCATGAACATATTCAGGCATTTTTGTGTTATTCTAAGAGGTAAATTATAGTAGTGTTTATTTGTTTTTCTTATTTATATGAAGTTTAGTGGGACAAGATTTAGATTGGCTCCTTAATTTACCTATGATATTAGTAGTAAATTGAAATGATCTATCTAAAAAATTTGTCAAACACTTATCTTACAATATTGAACATGAGTTGATTATAATTGACTTACACAAAGCCAAATAATGGGATGGAAAAAGCTTCATAGAATATCTACATCAATGGAGAGCATTAGATGGATGCATTCAACATAATTTTCTAGATAAATAATTGGCCAATATCTTTGCATAGAATCTTCACCCTGAGGTGACACATAATCTATGACTTGCTTGTGCAAACACTTTTGAGGAAATTATAGATAAGGGTGTATAGATTAAGAAGGTGCTTATAACTAAAGGCCTTGTCAAGATATATTCATAAGATCAAATTTTAAATTAGAAATAATCACCTATTCAAACTATTGCAATAGATAAACTTAAGGGGTTTAACAAGAATAAGAACATGGTAGGAAATAGAGTGATTGAATCTAGGCATGTAAAAATGTTGTAGGCTTTGCCAATTCTAAATGTGGAATTATCTCCACCTAATCCACCAACCACTTTGAAAAGGTTCCCTTCATGAAGGGTATTCAATAATAAACATAGATTCTTTAACAAATTAGGAGAGCCTATTGAGGCTATGTTTCAAAATATTGTAGTGGTTAATTTGATTGTGTGGCCTATACCAAGGCCATTTATTGAAGATCAACCTAAACCTGATTGGTATTAAGGAAATGAATTTTTTAACTTCCATTGTGTTTTTGGTCATGGAACATATCAATGTGTTCAATTGTAACATCTAATTAAAGATTTGATTGAAATTAGTGAATTTGAAATCAAAGTTACCTCATAAAACACTAATCAAGGTTTGGGCATCTACAAAGATCCATTTCTTAGACATAATCAACAACTAATAAGAAAACATTAGAACCAAGGATTGAATCAATAGCAATAAAACCATGGGTAAAATTGAAATTATCATGATCATAATTAGGATCATAATACCCATGCTAATAACTTGGATTACATCAACATGCATTATGATTACAATAACATAGTGGGATGTATTTATCAAAACCACATTGCCACTACCACTATTCAAACTCATGAACCATTATGTGCTTCTCAAAGTACTAAACCCATCATTTTAGGATCAACACTTGCCCCTTCAAGTAATGCCATGTTGAGTTCAAGAAATTTTATTGCACCTCAGTTTTCATGGTTTATTATTTTTAGACCCCCTTCTTCTAATTATAATGGATCCTTGTTGACTCAAAATTACACCAACACAAATAGATGCTCATGAGTCACCCTTCAAATACCTTTGCCTTTGTCTTATAATTATAATGGTTTATTTTCACCTCTAGATTGTGTAATCATAACTAGACACTTGAGAGTTACCCTTCATGTCCATTTGTCCTCTTATAACACTGAACCCAATGTGAACATTGTGCCTTTAGATGTAAAGTTAAAAATTTTTCCATCCAAGGCTAAACCATCTTGTGTTACTATTGAAAATAATTATATTATCTTGAACCAATTAAGTAAAACCCCTACACAAATTTATATTTTAGATCCTTTGTGTATGTTTGAACTCCATAAAACTATTTTGAATGACCTTCAACAATCCACTATTCCTTAAGACATTAACCCTAAATAATTATAAACACTTGTAGGGAATTTTTATTCATTCTAATAGATTACATTTGATCAAAGAGACCTATCCAATCTTGGTCCTAACCATAACAACCCATTGTATATTGATTTCATCATTGAAAACCATAAAATCAAGTGGGTTCTTATATATAATGGTTATGAGCTTAATATAGTATCTCTCAAACTGGTATAATTATTAGGTTATACTACAAAGGACATGCAACTAGAAACAATTAAAATCAAGGCATATGACAATGCCAAAAAGGAATATTTTGGTACTATTTGTTTGCTAATCATTATTAGGTCTATGTCCCATCATACCTTGTTACATATTGTAGATATTGAGTTACTTTATAACATACTTCTTGGTCATCCTTGGATCCATAAAGCATTAGCTATCTAGATAGCACCCAATAGACATTATATTTTTTCAAGTCTAACCTATACCTAGACTAACATGGGAATAGTCTAAGGCTATGGGATGCCTATAACTAGAGAAAACCTCTAGGATTTTTATGAGGCTAGCTCCTCATATTTCCTAATTCGGACCTTTATTTCTAAAATCTAAAATTATTTAGGGTGAAAAGAGTCAATAAATTTACATAAAGTGAAACCTATTCTAATATGTGGTGATACACAATGAATTTGATAGATTTATTCTTGAACTTGAATTCTTTATGACACTAGTAGACTATGAAATAAGCCAATTCAATACTTACTATAGTTTCTATGAAACAATATTTCATATAGAGTTCAGTTTGATATAATCAGACTAGGGAACAATGAGAATAAATTCTAGTTAAAGACACTTAAATTTGGTTGTCCACTATATCTTTGAGAGATTAATGTTAAGACACATTATATGACCTACAAAGAAAATTTTTAGCACTTAGGTTGAGATTGGACATGCAAAAATAAGATAATAAAATAATTTTGATATTAAACAAACATAAAAGTTAAGTATAGATTATCAAATGAATACAAAATAATCTAAGAGGTGTTGAATACAATTTCAGCAGAGTCTAGTCGTATTAGCCTGAGGGATCCAAATCAAAGATTAAAAGTTTAAATATATAGAAGAATGAAATGAGAGAGAGAAAGCCTTTTTTAGCATTTAAAGGGGTCATAATTGAGAATAACTCCACTATTCATAGTAGTTACAACTATCTTGATCAATTTTTAATGGCCACCTCAAAAAATGGATGCAATAGTCACTCATTCCTTCCCCTATTTTTTGTATAATGATGCTCCTTTTTGGTTACAATGGTGGGATCAAGTCATTTCAAGTAGATGTTGGAATTTATTTAGCTGTAATAGTTGGATCTATCTATTATGCTCCCAGTTTAGAACTAATTTCTCTTTGCTAGTTTGTTTGATCATGAGAGAGTGGAGGAAAGGGTCATAATCACATCCCTGGCAAAAAAACTTGATGTGTCTACCTACATGGCTTTATTTTGAAACCTATAATTAAGTCCACCATAGATGAAACCAATATTTATTATATTTTAATATAACTTTGACACTTATGCTTGTTCTAATTTTACTTTATATTAGGTTTGAAAGGCCTATTTTATCCTTATAGAGCTTCAATGGCGATGCCATATCCTATAGTGTCCATTTCATTAAGCTCAAATCGAGCTTGAGCTAGGTTTTTTTTTATTTTTCAACCAACTCAAGTCAAAAACTAGCTTGTTGATCTTTGATAAAAGCTACTTAGGCTAGGTTTTGTTTAATTAACCATCAAAAGTTGACTCGAATCATTGATCCATTGACCATCTTGCACTATTGATCTTGTTTGGTATGAATTCTCAATAATCATTTATCCTCTACCAATTGAATTCACTATTGACACTTTTTGGGCATGCATTTTCTATTGATAGTCACTAACTCCTTTGACCTTCACTCATCATTAGATCTAAATGTTTGATTGAATTCCAACCATTGATCTATTGGGACCCATTATTTCAAAGCCAATGGCTAGTTCATGATCCTAAAATTGATGCCCTCGCTCCCATAAAATTAAATTCATATGATCATCATTGAAATTTTTGCAAACATAAAATTTAAGCTCAAATGGATTTCCTTTTCTTTATCTAAAACTTGACATTAGCATGAATGTTTTCTTCTTTTTTACCAAGTTTGAAGGCTTAGATCTTGAAGTGAAAGAATCATGGAAGCACATAACTTGTAGGAGATGATCTTGAGGTAAAAAATAATAAACCCATTTGATCCACTAGTCTTGGGAGCTTTCTAAGTTAAGATATTAAATGCTTAAGCTGGCTAGTGCATACGTACTCTCACATGATGTCCTGAAATGGTTGAGCTCATTTGGCTAAGTATCAAAAACTTAAAATCTGACTGAGGAGAGAAATTTGATCTTGCATAAATCCATTTTCGATTTGGTGAAGGACTCGTAACTTGGTTCATAGCAACTAGAGACCATTTCCCCCTATAACTACCACATGTATAAGATATAACTTTGTTAAGATGCTCACTTGACTCTATTGGAACCTCTTTAAAAATGGCTAAGTATGGAAAACTTAGTAGAAAGTGACTAAGAATCCAACTTTATACCTTTGTAGATTTTTAATCACTTTATAGGAGGACCTAAAACTTGGCACATATGATCTTGGAATAAATGTGAAGAAGCCCATATGGTCAATTCTCTCTAACTTATCCACACATTGCAATTATGACATCAACAAAGTGCCCACTCAAAGTTTCTACCACTAGGCCCAAGTGTCTCAATGAACATAATGAAGAACCAAATGGATCCCATGTAGTTCTAATCCATTCCAATCATTCTTGTCATCCCATGAGAGCTATGTATATATGTTCTTATCCTTAGTAAATGGTAATTTACACTATAAGTTAACCTAAGGTGTCTTAAAATCCTTGTGAGCAAATTGAGATCCCTTCATTCCACTCATTCCATATAGAAATTGATCAGCTTTTGTTTCATTATTTGGTCTTTAGGACACTACACTACATCTTGATAGAAACCTGGTATGTGGGCTAAAATGGCCAATGTTTTTTATGACTCAGCTAGCTTGACCATCCTATTGGTCATGAAACCTATACATTGATTAAGATTATTTATGATGAATGAATAAATGAAAAAAACACTTATGAAGAGGCTCTACCTATCCTCTGAAACACTTATTTTTGAGTAATTGGGGGCTAACAATAATAAAGCAACAACCAATACAACAAAAGATCCATGTGCAAAAGCACTTAGAGGAAATAAAAACCTAACTAACTATGTACAAAGATTAGGAGATAAAACTATTAACAAAAATTGAGATACCTCCCATTGACAAGGATGGTAAGGATTTATCCATTTAAATCAGCAAGCTCAATGGCATTGCTCTCCTTATAGCTTATGATGATATAAGTTCCATTCTAAAGACTATCAAACTTATAGTGTTTTTTTGGTTTTACATGATCCTCATCCCCTTTGAGGACTATATCACCTTAATGTAAATTCCTTGAGGAAGCCCTATTGTCAAAAGACTTATTAACTTGGTGTTGGTTGGACCACATATTATGCATAGCAGCATCTCTTGTTTATTCTAGTTGTCTCAATTCATTTAGTTTCACTTGCATAGTATCATATTCAAAGAGCTCAAGCTAATGTGCAAGATTTAATGAAATAAGTTTAAGAGATATAATAATATTGGCTTCTTTACCATAGAAAATAAGAAATTATGAGTGTCCATTATCCTTCTTATGTGTCACTCTATCTACCCACAGGGAAGTCCTCAATCTGGTGTGCCATTCCCTTTGACTATCCTCCATAATCCTCTTGATAATCTTCTAAAATTTATTGTTTGTGGACTCTACTAGTCCATTTACCTATGGGTAATAGTTGGAGGATGTTTTTAGATAAATCCTATATGAAAGGGCCCATTCACACACCTTGTTACTACTGAAATCCATTCCATTATCATAAGTTGTTATAGAAGGCACACCAAATCTAATTTCAAGATTATCATAAAAGTCCAAAATATAAACTTCATTGACCTCTTTGAGGGTAGTTTCCTTAACCCACATTGTAAGGTAGTCTGTAGACATAATGATCTACTAGTGCCTTTTTCTTGAATGGGGTTAAATTATCCCTATGAAATCTAGGCCCCATTACATGAAAGGTTTCTCTACTTGTATTAATTTAAAGGGAAGGGAAGCTAATCTATGTTTTCCAACAAACATTTCACCTTTTTGCATCTCTTTACCCAAGATTATGCATCTTTAAACATAGTCAGACAAAATCACCTAGATATAATGCTCTTGGAGACTATGGTATGGCCAACAAACTGACCACCAATTGGACTATCATGAAATTTCTTGAGGAGCTTATCAAATTGGCTAGTTTCAACACATCTTAAGAACATGCCTATAATGTCCTTTTTGAATAGCATTCCATCAATCATAATGTATGGCATTGATTTCATCATGAAGTGTCTTCTTTTTTATGCATTCAAACCCATTAGACACTCCCATATTTGAAGAAATTTATCAATATCCTATATCCATCTTGTAGGAGGAGTATTTTCAAGTCCATGATGAGTGTCTTGAATTACTATAATTATCTCTTTTTCCTCTTTCACATCTTCTGAAAGATGTTCACATAATTCATTATCTCAGACTAGTTTTATGACCTTGAATTCAATGTCATACTCCATGCACTTGGTGACCCATCCAAATCTCTTTTCATTTATGTCTCTGTTGAGGATAAAATATCTCACACTTGGATGAGATACCATTAGTATAATCTTAATATTTGAAACTAGATTCTAAAATTCTTTAAACTTATTAAAATATTCAGTACATGTTTTTAAACAAATCTATATCTTTCTTCATAACCTCCTAAAGCTTAACTAAATATATCAATAGATTATTCCAGACCTTTATCATTCTACTACATAAACATAGATGAAATTACATCTAATGTAGAGACGGCATACAAATAGAATTATTGATTGAAATATAGATTTAAAAGTGTGGGGGAATGGGATATGGCCTCCTTAATGGCCTCAAAATCTCTCTTACCTTCTCTTGTCCATGTGAATTCTTTGCCTTTTCTCAACATATGAGTGAGAGGCTTGACCATCTCTATAAATCCTAGAATGAACCTCCTAATGAAGTTGATCTTGGCCAAGAAGCTTCATAATCCTTTCTCATGTTTGGGTAATGATAGAGCAAGGATAGCCTCTATCCTTTCTAGATCAATGGAAAGACCAGCCTTAGACACCACATGCATAAGAAGTCTTCCTTCATGCACTTAAAAAATGCATTTATTTGGATTCAAAGAAACTCTAAATTGTCTGAATCTATCAAATATAGCTCTCAAGTATGTTAGATTATCATTAGGATTATTTGAGAATACTTTTATATCATCAAGATAAATTAGCATGATATCATTCAAAAGACCATGAAAGTCAACATCCATTGCTCTTTAAAAAGTGGCTCCAACATTGTATAGTCCAAAGGGAATTTTATAATATGAATAAGTGCCCCATTTTATAGTGAAGGTAGTATTATGCCTATCTTCCTCTTTGACCATGATCTGATTATATCTAGAATAGCCATCAAGTAATGAGAACCTTTGAGAATGTGCCACCTTTTGTATAATTTGATCCATGGAGGGTAGTGAGTAATGATCCTTTAGGGACACCTTATTGAGGTCCTTAAAGTCAACACATAAATGAATCTCTCCATTATTCTTCCTCACTAGCATAAGATTTTCCACCTAAGAGGAATGCTTAATTGGAAATATTACCCTTGATTCAATCAATTTATAGAGTTATCTTTTCATGAGGTCCTCTACTCTTGGGTTGACAAGCCTCTTTCTACCTGACTGGGTTGGTATTGATTTCTAATTCAATGATGTGTTGTGCAAGTTTGGGGTCAAACCCTTTCAATTATTTTTACTCCCAAGCAAATATATCAAAAAATTCTTCACACAAAGCAACAAATGTAGCTCTTTCTTTTACTATATTGACATTTCCTAGCTTCAACAACTTTCCCTTAAAGATTTCTATCTTTTCATAGTGTTCTTCCTTAACTAAGATGTATGCTTTCCCTTTTCTTAGTTGGTCATCTTCATTGAAGATGATTTATAATGTCACAAGCCCTTTGGGTAGCTTATTAGACCTCAGTTGTACTATTTAATCATCATATTGATTTTGGAACTTGCCTTGATTCTTATGGCATAATTTTACCTCTGGCATTAGAAAACATATGATTTGATCATCATTTTCAAAGACTTGCCAAATCACCTCATTGTTAGGTACATATTGTCTACATATAACTTTGATAATATATTGTATTTGGTTTCCTTTGACTCCTTCTATTCACTAATATTTGGCACCAATGGTGGCAAGCCTATTTGAATACTGGTTTATTTCTCTTGATGTAGACTAGATATTAAATGCCAAGAAATCCTGCATGAGGTCCCATACCCAATGCTTATAGGATTTTAGATGGTCATTCTTAAATACAATTCGGCCTCTCACCTATTACACTACAATCTCACTATCACCCTTTAATTTTAGGAAATGGATACATCTCTTTATTACTTCTTGCAAACCATGCAAAAGAGATTCATATTCAGTTGTATTTGAGGTACAACTAAATTAGAGTCTTGCAATAGATGATAATTTTGACTTGAGGTTGAAATAAACATGGCTCCTACTCCACTTCCAATTTATTACCTTTATCCATCAAATAACAAAGTTCATATACCATCCTCTTCTTGCATAGTGTTAGTCAAGTAAGGTATATTAGTAACCTCCCTGTGCCTACAATACACTCCTAAGTCTATCTCTTAAATGTTACTATATGGGTCAAATCCATGAATCTCAACTTCCCATTCATATAAGTATATATTTTAGATGCATTCAAGATGACCATAGGGTTCTTTTTCATTTACCTCTTCAATATCTTTAAATATGGCACAATTGGTATTTGCAAGATTAGGCATATAGGGTTCTAGGTGGAACCTAGAAATAGGCCCAGATTTTTTAGTAACTTTGGTTCCATATCTAATTCTAAAAAACTTGTTTGACCAAAAAAATGACAAATATCCTCCAATATTTATAGTAAATTATGTAGACAAGCATAGGTCAAAATACAGAGGTAGGTCTACCACCAATACATCTTGATTAATGACATAATTTAGACAAGATGCTAATGTGATCTATAGATCCTTCATGATGCCTATTATCTTAGTGGGGGATCTATCTAATTAGAAAACACATTTTTAATTAGGCACATATTTAATCCCAAGCTTATCTTAAATGGCTTTAAGCATCACCGAGGTTGAAGCACCTAAATCTATCATGCAATTTTGTACTAAATAGTCCCCTATGATGGTTGATAGATAAAATGTGGGGGATTAACAACTTTGGAATGATGAATAACATTTTTAAATTGACTTTTACTTATAATTTGACTAGGAACTTAGCTAGGAGTTTGGTTAGGTTGACTATTATTGATGAAAATAGTATTCACTTTATCAGCCATCTTTTCCACATGATAAAGATTGGAAAGCTCTTGATGGAGGATCTCCTTTTCTCCTGGGATAGATAATCATAAATAGACATTGTTACATTATCCTTATTCAAATGATCCACATTATTAAATGGAAGATTAGTAACTTTGGACTACACCTTAGAAATAGGATCATCACTTGGCATTTAAGTAACATGAGGAATAAAGGTGGGATTCTACTATAGTCCATGAGGTTAGGGCACTTTTTGACTTACAAGAGATTTAGTATTTACATTTGAATAAGTAAATTTCTAACTAGTTTGTGGAGATGACAAATAAATATTAGATTACCCCAAGTTATCCTCCAACATCCTCTTTTTATCCATTGTATTGGCTACAACTAGTCCATCTAATCTTTGTGTAGATTGTCCCATATTAGTTGTTACATGATCAAACATATATTCTTATTCTTGAAAATTCATACATGTAGTATCATATGGTGTTTTACCAATTCTTCCTTATTGTTAGCTTTGAGGTTCTGATAATGACATGGAAGGCATGTTATCTTGACTCACTAGAGGGGGCTTGTGGTGGAGGAGGCATCATATCATGACCCTATAATGAAGGGGAATGCTTCTAACCAAGATATTGATACATATATCTAGTAGTAGCCATTACCATCTCATTGGATTATCTTAATGACTACCATTGACCTTCTTATGCCAAATAGTTTTGTGTAGGGATCAAATCTCTTGAGCCACTACTATCTATGGGTTTTTAGTTATTATGAGATCTCCCTTGAGTGATTTATCCTTGGGTTGGTTGATTTGGTAGATAAAGGGAAATATTATAGGATTGATTAGGATATTGGGTTTGGAAGGGACCTTGGTATGGCTTGTATGAATTATTTTTTTGTCCCTCTAAGGCCACTAGTTTGTTTTTTTGAGCCTTAAATAAGCTTTCAATCCTTGTAAACTTATCCTCTTGACCATGAGCAGGTTTGGCTTGGTTTTTTGGGGTAGGTAATGGAGAAATGGTAGGTGGGGTTGGCTAAAGATCAGGAAAGAGTGGCATTAAAGGTCTTGACATAAGCTTCCCTACTTGTATCAAATAGTTATATGCCCTTACAGATATTTCATAAGCTCCTGGTAGGGTTGTCCCACCTATATATTATATCATGACTGCAATGTCTGAATTCAATGCTCTCAAATAGTAAAGGAATGCATCAATGGGTGTGGGCTTAATGATGATAGGGATCCTATCCCAAGTCTTCTAGAATCTATATTTGAAATCAACCATGGATTCTTGAAGTTCCCTCTTGATTTAGGTGAGTTGTTCAACAAGTGACACATGGTCACATCTATCTTTAAAATGTTTACATAGGCATTCACCAGACTTGTCCTAATTATTCATTGAGGTAGGATCTGGACCTATATACCATTGCAATGATTTACCTTTTAAGGATGTGGTCAATAACCTCATGGCTACATTTTCTTGGGTAAAATGATATACTGAAAAAATATTTACAATATCAATAATTTTCTCTATAGGGGTGGTATAATTTTATCATGTCAAGTATGGTAGCCTCTTCAAAGAGGTAGTAGGGATGTCATCATATTGTTGAAGGTTAAAAGGGATACCACCATTGAAAGGTAAAAAATGTTGCAATCTAGGTTGTGCCATCTACATAGTGGGTATTGTAATACTTAAAATAATAGTGGCCAAGGGATAAATATTGATTTTGGGGATAGGGTCATGTCCTATTGAATCTTTCTCTCCTATATGAATAAAGAGGTAGCTCAATAAATTCAAAGGGAATTACCTTAATAACTAACCTCCTAGTGGCCTTTGGTATAAGAAGTTTTGTTTAGAAGATGTTATGAGATCTATAGCTTGTAGAATCTTCATCCTCTAATGATGATTGGTGTCCTTGTGTGATGCAAACACTTCTTCTTAGTTCCTAATTTTGGATATACTAAAGAGAAAGGGTCCCACTAAGCATGCCAAAACTATTATCTATCTAGATAGCACTCATTAGAGATCAAATTTGTTCATGTCTGACCCATACCTAGACTAACATGGTAATGGTCTAGGGTTGTGAGATGCCTATAAATAGACTAGACCTCTTGGATTTTTTATGAGGCTAGCTCCCCAAATTTCCTAATTTGGATCTTTATTTATAAAATATAAAACTAGTTGGGGTGAAAAGAGTCAATAAATTTGCATAAAGTAAAAAAAATTCTAATATTTTTTGATACACCATGAATTTGACAGATCCACTCTTGAGTTTAGATTATTTATCACACTAGTAGAATATGAAAGAAGCTAATGTGATGCTTACTATAGCTTCCATGAAATAATATCTCATATCGAGGTTAGTTTGATACACTCAGACTAGGTATAAATGAGAATAAGGTTTGGTTAAAGACACTTTAATTCAGTTCTCCACTATATCTTTGAGAGATCAACACTAAGACACATTATATGACCTAAAAATAAATTTTTTAACACTTAGGTTGAGATTAAAAATGGAAAAGGAAGATAAAAATGCATTTGCATATTAAAAAAACATAAATAACTACGTAAAAATTATCAAATGACTATAAAATACTCTATTCAATACTCTAAGAGATATTGAATACAATTTTGGTAGAGTCTAGTCATACCAGCATGAGGGATCCAATTCAAAGATTAGAATTTTGAATATATATAAGAATGGAATGAGAGAGAGATGAAAAAAAATTTGGTGCTGAAAGGAATCATATTTGAGCATAACTCCACTCTCCACAATAGTTACAACTATCTTACATAATTGGTAATGGCCACCTCAATAAATGGTTACAATAGTCACTCATTCTTTCCCCCACTTCTTTCTGTAATGATGCTCATTTTTTTTTACAATGGTGGGATCAAGTCATTTTCAAGTGGGTACTAGCATTGATGTAGCTATAATAGTTGGATCCATCTATTATGCTCCTATTTTAGCACTAATTATTTTTTATTGGTTTGTTTGATCATGAGAGAGTGGATGAAAGGTCATAATCACATCCATATCAATGAAACTTGATGTGTCTACTTGCATGGCCTTATTTTGAAACTAGGAACTAGGTATAACATAGATGAAACCATTATTTATTATCTTTTACTATAACCTTGACACTTATGCTTGCTCGACCTTTACTCTATATTAGGTCTAAAATCCCTATTTTTTCCTTATGGAGCTTTAATGCCAATGTTAGATCCTATAATGTTCATTTGGTTTAGCTCAGATAGAGCTTGAGCTAGGTTTCTTTATTTTTACACCATGTCAGGTAAAAAAATAGCTTGTTGACCTTCACTATAAACTCCTTGGGCTTGCTTTTATTTAATTAGCCATTGAAAGTTGGCTTAGCTCATTGATCCATTAAACATCTCATGTCATTGATCCTACTCGGTATAAATGTCCATTAATCATTAATCATATAATATTTTACCATCTTATTAATGATTTTTAATCATGCATTTTATATTGAGATTCTCTAACTCCTTTGACCTTTGTTTACCATTAGATCTGAATGGTCGATCAAACACCAATCATTAATCTGTTAGGAGCCACTGCTTGAAATCCAATGGCTAGCTCATGATCCTAAAATTGATGTCCATGCTCCCATAAAATTACATTCAAGTGAATTTCATTAACATTCATGAGACCATCAAATTTAAGCTCAAATGGATTTTCTTTGCTCTGTCTAAAACTTGATGTCAATGTGAACATCTTCTACTTTTTGACCAACTTTAAAGGCTTGGATATTGAAGCACAAGAATCATAGAGGCACAAAACTTGTAAGAGATGTTCTTGAGGCCAAAAATAGCAAACCCATTTGATTCACTAGTCTTTAGAGCTTCCTAAGTGAATGTATTAGATACTCAAGATAGCTAGTCCATATCTGCTCCTACATGATGTCCTGATGATAGTCTATCTCATTTGGATAAGTATGGAAAATTTAGTGAAATATAACTAAGGAACCAAATTTGATAATACATAAATCCATTTATGTTTCAACAAAGGACCTAGAGCATGGTGCATAACAACTAGGGACCAAAATAAACAAACTTGTGTGACCATTTTCCCCTAAAACTACCACCTGTGTAAGATATAGATTTATGAAGATTCTCACTTGGATCTATTGAAACCTCTTAAAAAATGACTACATACGGGAAAATTAGAAAAAAGTGACTAAGGAGATAACTTTGGACCTTTTGTATATTTTGAAGCACTTTGGTAGAGGATAAAAAAAAATTCCATATGATCTTGGCACAAAAGTGAAAAAAACCATATGGTCAATTTTCTATGACTGGTCCACATGTAAAAACTATGATGTTGGCAAAGTGCCCATTAAAAATTTCTACCACTAGGCCCAATTGAATCAATAAACATAATGAAGAACCATATGGATCCCATACACTTCTAATATATTCCAAGCATTCTTGGCATCCCAAGGGGGCTATGCAAATCTGGTCCTATTCTTAGAAAATGGAAATTTACACTTAAAGTGAACCCAATATGTCTGAAAAGACTTGTGATCAAATTTAGATATTGTAGTTCCAATGATTCCATCCATAATTTGTTTAGTTCTTGCTCCATTATTTGGTCTTCAAGATATTACATTGTATCTTGGTAGAAACATGGTATGTGGGACAAAATGTTTAACATTACGTATAGCCTATCCCATCCAATTTACATTAATTCCTTAAGTTCCTTGATGATGGGATTAAAGTCACCATTTGTGTCAATCTACAACCTTACCAGTATTGTAAACACATAGAGGCTGAATTTCTTAATTATAACTATTATCCTAGTTCTAATTTCATTACAGAGAAGAATGAGGAAATAGTTTTGCATCTACCAAAATCCAATTATATCAACCTTAGTGACCTTGATTCCACTTCAGCTGATCCATTTCCCACAACCTTGGAAAAATAGGTTATTATAGAAGATGGAGGCCTTTCCACATACTATCTCAAAGAGGCCTTCCATATTGCTAAGTTAACCAAGTCTCCTAAATATTTTGGGAAACCCAAAAATTTCAAAATCCCTTTCAGACCCAACATGATTTGGTAAAAGAAGAAAGATACATAGAAACCACCAATGGTATTCACACTTGTTACTTCACCAAATCAAGATCATGAAGCTTTCATTGAAGAAGACTAGTTATACTTTGAAATCATTTTTTATTTTGTTTAGAATTCTAAATATCCTATCCCTAACCATATTATGGATAACTTTGATTATATATAAAATGTCCTTGGCCCACGAGAGTAAGGAATCCTAGAACCTTTATCAATTGATAAACCTAACATGAATCAAGGTCCCATATTTATATCACCTAGGGGTGATCTCATTACTTTCAATAGTGATTCTTTAGAATCGACTAGTGATAAGACTCATGGAAGTGATGTAGCATCCCATTATAGTATTTTTGATGAGCTTGTTGACACAGACTTATTTTATTCAAACTCCATTGTGACTATCACATCCCATTGTTCCCTTTGCCTTTGCCATCCTAAAATCATTGATTGGGACCATGAAAATCCACTCATATGCCATGATGAATTCTATAATGAAGAATCTATTGTAGAGTACATGGGCCTCATAGACGGTTTGCCACTTGGTGATCATAAACATGACTTTGATTTTTGTAGATCCTTTTTCCTACTTTAGAGAGAAAGAAAACTTTCTTAGTCATGAAAAAGATAAAACATCAATATCCTTGGGTGAAAACCTCATTGAGATGCTTCTTGATCAAGGAAATATTAAATAAAATGATAAGTTATAGACACTAGAAAACCACACTAATGGTTCTAAATGTCATAAACACACTTTTTTGACCCCTTGGCCTCCTTAGATTAGAACATTTCTTCAACCCCTTAAAATACCCTTTTACCCCTTTACACACATTTATCTAAATTAATTAATTAATCAAGATAATATATCCTATTTATACCTCACCCTAACTAAACCCATGGCTAACTTAGTAACTCCTAGCCTTAAGACCACTTCCTACCTTAGAATTCAAAGTTTTAACCTCCTATACTATTTCTACCTACATAACCATAATTCATTAACAATTTTGGACCACTTTTAATGGTATTAACTACCAAAATTAAGTAAAAAACACTTTTTTGTCAATTTAGACCATTTACACCTTGACCAACATCAACCATCCCTCGACCAATTCTAGTTAACTAGGATTGATGTCAATTACTTAAGGATGCCCCAAGACCCTTACTTAGGAGGTTGAATTATTTGAGCAAGAACCAATCTATTCATGTGGTTTTTACACACACCATAGTCAATGAGGTAGCCTATAAAATTTTAAGATCTCAATGGAGGTAAACTCCACTCTAGGGTGTATGCAATTATAAATTTATTATTTCTATAAATCAATCCTAACTCAAAGAAGATAGAAAATACCTACAGTTCTGATTGGGAATACATTTGTTAAGCAGTAACACAACCAATACGGTGATATGCTAGTCCTGATTAGGGGATCACTTGTCATAATACACCATGTGAGAAAGGGTTCTAAGACTTACAGTCTAACACAATCATGAAATAACCCTAAAAGAGTCCTAAGGTTTGATATTTCACCTATGCTAGTAAAAAAAAGTAAATATAATCTATTGCACACCAAATATTGTGGCATAATAAAGGGGTTAGTAAAGTAACCAAAACATGTATAAGAGAATATCAATTAAGATAAGTATGAGTAAGACCCTAATACATGGAATATGAAGAGTAATATTATTCAAGCCAACACTTATGCTACTTCTATCTACTAAAGATAGGAGAACACAGTTAGAATATACTTACCTAAATGTGAACCCGTCAAGACTCAATCTCTCCCTTGGCTAAAAGGGATTCAAAAGAGGTTGTTATGGGCCAAAGCATCCAATACTTATCCAAAAGACTAGATTCTCTAAGTAGAAACCCTAAGCTAAGTCTCTTTAAGTATAATAGTGGAAGAGTAGATTGTGAAGAAGTGTGAATGAATGATAAATCTTGATTGCATGTTATAATAATGATGGAAATGATCTTGTATTTATAGGTGGATCTTGACCTAAATCCTTACATAAATTTTAGCTATACAGATTCATCCATGGTCAACCCTATATGTTTTTAAGGATAATTCACTAGGTTTAAGCTAGGTTGGCCAAAATTCTAACAAACCCAAAAAGTGAAAAAAAAACCCCTAAACTATACAGGGTTGGCCATGGTCTATCTAGTATAACCGATAGTCCAAAAGGGAATTAAGGAAAGAAAAAGAGGATGGAAAGAGGAAAATACTAGAGGAGTGTGCAAGGGAAGAGTAATAGATTAGGTAATGGTTGTAAGATCTAGTTGGATTGGGAATAATGTGGCAATAAGAGACAACAATCCTATAAAGAACTAAAAGTCTACCCATCCCTTTCTCGATGCACCCCTCAAGGTGTGCACTTAGAGAGATTGAGTCTTGATGGGTTATTGGAAAATGTAAAGCATTAATAGGTGATAAAATTTTAAAATATTATGTGTATACATATTCCCCACTCAAATCTCATCACATATCACTAAGGTGTAACAGGGGATGGTGCTTTGAGAAAGAACATATTAACACACAATATTGATGTTAAAAAGAATTATATTTTTTTAAAGCATAAAATAACTAAAATTAAATGATTGAAAATTAAATAACTAAAAATTAAATGTAATTCATACCTTGACTCACCTTTATCATGGAATGGTTGTCTATTGTGTTATTAGTTTTGATTTGTAGGGTATAAAGAATACGTTTGGAAAACCCAAAAATATAAAACTAAAGAGAAAAAATAAATAAACAAAAGAAAAGCCAAGATAGATGGTGTTATGAGGATGGGACATACTTGGGAAATTTAGCAAGTTAGGGTGACAAGTACTATGTTATACTAAATTACCAAGTCATAAACAAGAGTAAATTGTGTAACCAAAAATCCAAGGCTATTAAAGATTGAAAACCTCAAACAAGCTATCCTTAAGTAAGAAAGGCAAACTCACCAATTTAAACCAAGGATACATGTCAAAAAATATGGTAAATAACATAAATCAAAGTTAAAAGAAGAAACACAATGGTAAAACAACATTGATGAGTGAGCAATAACAATCCTTATCTCACTCAACAATGGAAAAAGGGTGCATAAAAGGGAAAAAAACATTATCGAGTGAGAAGTAACAAGCCAACCTCACTCAAAAATGGAAAAAGTGTATGAACTTAGGTGTCTATATTATCAAGATATTTCTATAATGAAAAATGGTAAAAGGAAATTAAATTAAGTATAAATGTATACTCATGGTGTAAACGAAAGTAAGAATACATAGTTGTTCAAACATGTTTTGCTTTAAGGATAGATAAACAAGCCAACCTCACTCAAAAATGGAAAAAGTGTATGAACTTAGGTGTCTATATTATCAAGATATTTCTATAATGAAAAATGGTAAAAGGAAATTAAATTAAGTATAAATGTATACTCATGGTGTAAACGAAAGTAAGAATACATAGTTGTTCAAACATGTTTTGCTTTAAGGATAGATAAAACTGAAACAAAGTAGTAATAGCATGTTTTTGAGAGATAAATAAGAAGGAATAAAGATGAAGATAAAATATATTTGGAATCACAATTTATCTATCAAGTGGGGAAATGAAATGGGTGGAGGGGAGAATAAAGGAAAAACTAAGGTAGAGAAACTCTTTATCAAAGTAAAGACACTCAAATTAATTTTGTCAAAACAAGATGAATTTTGATCTTAATGACTTTGAAGAACTTCTCTTATCCAAACAAGTCTTAGGTCAACAAATGGAGTATATAGATTATCCCATAAAATCTATATGTATGAAAATTAAAATGGACCTACCTTCCCACGATGTGTTCCCCATTCCTCAGGACCCATTATTGAGTTGTCGATCTACTATGAAGATTGGGTACTTTCATGAGAAATTAGGTAGAATCATAGAGTTTGTTAAATTCCCCTATTCTATTCTACCTACCTATCATACCCCAAAATACCTAGACTCTATGTGATTCCAACTATGGAGTTTGAGCTTCGATTAGAGATAGGAGATGTGTTTATAATCATGTATTTTGGTGTGAATTTTAATTTTGAGATTTTTATGTTGCCTTTTGTTTCAAATGATTATGATTTTAACTTTCTTGATGGATTTCTATATTTCTCATCCATATGGATTTTGAAAACCAAACATGAGTGATAAATATGACTTTCATTTGAATACTTGGGATAAGTTTGCTAAGAGAGAAAATTCAAAGAGCATGGGATCTAAGAATCTCATAAATCTAGGTGAAATAAAAGTTCTATGTTGACTTTGACCTTGTTTAATTTAATGAAGAGTGAAATAAAGGGGAAATCAAGAGGAATGACACATGAAAAAAATTTAATTGCTTCAAATCACAAAAAATGTGACAAAGGGAAAAGAGGGATACAATGACATTAAAGTGTGATTCCTTATCATAATAATGAGGGAAATGGAGGAAAACATGCTATCATATATTATTGTTAAAATTTCATCTAACAAAAGAAACAAAAGATAAAGTTGAGAATAAGGATGAATAACATGAAAAGGTGGTAATTTTATGAGGAGGGTTAGGTCTTATTCATGGTCTTACACTAAAACTACATAAAATAAGGAAAATATAAATAAAATATATGGTAATTTTATGAGGAATATTGGGTGCTATCTGTAGTCTTACAAAGTAACGTATGAAAAAAAAACACAAGCGATGTCAAAACAACATTGGCAAGTAAAAAGTGTGTGAAAAATAAGTAAAAGATGGTGGTTTTGTGAGGAATGTTTATTCCTATCTGTGGTATTAAAAAGGAACTCATAAAATAAAAACCCAAGGGGTGAAAAAAATAAGAAAAAATGCAAGAAGATAAAGAAGACTGTGGTACATTAAGAAACCAAAAAACCAAAAGGGAGGACTAAAGGTTTTTGAAAGGAAGAAATTGGCTGCAAAGGGAGAGATACATGCTTAAGTAACCTTAAAAAAGTGTTATATATATGTAGATATAAATTATGACAAGAATAAAATGTTTAGGCAAAGTAATATTTAAAGAATTGAGCATTGGTGGGCTCTTTAAAAACATGGCCTTTATTGGTTTGAAGGTGGTAGGTGCTTGGACCAGAAATTCCTTTAACTAAATATGGGCCTTACCATTTTTGGGAGTATTTACCTTATTTTTCATGATTTTAGTCTAATTTAATTACAATATCACCAACATTAAAAGTGTGGACTTTAACACGTTTGTTATGTTGTCTGAAAATACAATCCTTGTATTGGCAATTATGTTATAAGGCAAAAAAATGATGTTCATCAATTAGATAAAGGGCATGAAGATGATAATCATGTAATTATTCATTATTAATAATACCATAAAGAGATATATGAATAGAAATAAGCTCAAATTCTATAGGAAAAACTCACTACGAACCATATACTATAGAAAATGGAGTTACCCTAGTGGTAGTATGTATGCTAGTCTGATAGGCCCAAAGTACAAGGTAAATATGAAGATACCAATCCATTTAGGTTTCATGAATTGTCTTTTGGAGAATTTTTTTTTAGAATTTTATTATTGGTCTCACCTTAACTATTACATTGTAGATGATAGGGTGTGGAAATTTTATGATTGATCTTGAATTTGTTGTAGAGTTGTTTAGCATGTTTATTTTTAAAATTAACACCATTATTTGAAATGATGGTATGGGGAATGCCAAATAAAAAATGATTTGGTTAATAGTAAATTTGGAAATGGTAGGATTTGTGACATTAAGAAGGGGCATGGCTTCAACCCACATGGTAAAATATTTGGTAATGATAATGATAAAGACATTCCCATCATGGGAATGAGGAAGTTTACCTATGAGATTGAATCCCCATGTGGAAAAAAGACAAGGATATTTTATAGTTTGAAGTTAGGCTAGAGGTGAATGGATTAGATCATCATGAAGCTAACAAGGATTATAAAATTTAGCATATTCGATTGTATCCTTTTCTAGATCAGGCCAAAATTAGCCCATACATAGGCATTTGCATGTTGTAGTATGTCTGATATAGTGACCCCCAAAAATGCCCCCATGTGCTTATTGAAGAAGAGGAGGGACCTCATATTTCATAACACAATAGAGGAAGGTTCCTTAAACATTGTGATAATAAAGGATGTTGTGTCAAAATACATATTTTAAAGCTTGTTTATGAATACATGTCTTTTCATGAGAATATAAATTAGGAGGATAAGTTCAGTGTTGTAAGAATTAAATAATATCTTGGTACCATGGGATTTGTTGAATGGTAACAACCTCAATATGATAAATAAGAGAATCTATTATTTGAGTAGAATATGTGGATTTTTTTATTCATATAATAAAATAAGGATTATAAAGAACTTGATGAGGATGAAAGATAGATGATGATGAGGAAAGATAATCACAAATGGATTTTTTATCTCTAGGAATAGGCTCAATAGTGAAAGAGATAAAATATTTAGAAATAGTGGTTGTAATTTGATGGTATGTGATAAGGTTTTCACATTTACATTGATGATCACCACTAACTTGATGATAAATAAGCTAAGAATAATCTAAAACATGAAGGCATTGAATGTCTAAATCAAGATTATCTATCATGCCTAAGATAAGAGATTTGTATTTGGCCATATTATTGGTGACATCAAAGGTGAAGTAAAAATATAAAGGAATGATCTTGACAAGAAGAATAATGAGAATACAACCTACACTAGGTCCTTGAAAGCATTTAGTGCCATCAAAGTGAAGGTTTAAGTATCCTCATGTAAGTCAACATTAATTTCAAGAACCTCTTTGATAAATACTTTTGGTTTAGTAGTACTGGAGGGAGTGGAAGATTCATCAAGTTGATTAGCCTCAAGAGCAGTGATAAATCTATGAAAGTAATATTTGAGAGATAGCCTGATTAAGACCTTCAATGTAAAGGATATTATCATCTAGAAGATCATATTAAAGAGAACAAGTCGTTAGAATGAGTGTATGATATTTTGATCAGCTATGACTTGCCCTTTAACAACATTTTGAGTGATGATGTGAAGATCAAATTCCATAACTAGGACCATCCATTTACCAATTCTATCTCTAGGAATAAAATATTTGGATAAGAAATGATAAAGGGGGTTAGAATGAACAATTACATAAGTATTTTGGTAAATCATGTAGTGATGAAGATTTTCATTTTAAAAATATATGGTGAGGAAATCACACTCAATTTTGGTATAACATGTCTAATAGTCGATGAAGCCCTGACTAATATAGTAGATATCATACTCTCTTCTGTATTATCATTTTTTTCAAGTATTTACCCAACTAAAATAGTTTTGGAAGAAGTATATAGAATCAAGGTTTTATCACTAGAAGGACGATGAAATGTGGGTGGTTTAAGAAAAGTATCTTTCATGTTATCAAAGGCTTTTTGACATGGATTCATCCATTCTAAGGTAGTACCTTTCTTAAGAAGGGAATTGATAGAGTGAATTTGGTATGCCACTTTGGGGATGAATCATCTAATTACCCCAAGCTGGCCTAAATAAGTATGAATGTCAGGAATAGAATGACGAATAGGCATGTTGATGATGGCACTAATTTTGGTAGGATCAACATCAATGTCATAGAGAGAGACTAAGAATCCTAAATTTTTTCTAAATGTGACTCCAAGGACACATTTTTAAGGATTAAGTGTCACTTTATATTTAAGAAGATAGTCAAATATGATAGCAAGATTAGAAAGAGTATTTTTATGATGTTTGGATTTAGTAATAATATCATCTATGTAGGTTTCAACAATTTTGTGAATGAGATCATGAAAGATGTGAGTCATCACTCATTGATAAGTGGGTCTAGCATTTTTGAGGTGGAAGAGAATTTTTACATAGCAATAGGTTCCCTATCCATGGTGAAACTATTATTATGTTGGTCCTCAGGTGAAATATGAATCTGATTGTATCTCGAGAAGCCATCCATAAGAGATAACATTTCATAATTAGCTATGGAATAAACAATGGTATCTATTGAAGGTAAAAGGAAGTTATCATTGGGAAAATAAAGAATTAATATTGCATAAATAAATAAAAATGAAAATGACCATAGTGACTTTCTTCCAAATAGGGACAATTTTGGAAACCCATTTAGAATAATCCACTAGTTTGATAAATTTAGCATCTAGTAATTTGATGATTTCCTTATGACATAAAGTTGAAAGTTCAAGTGGGAATTTTCTTTATTTTTTATGCACAGACTTGGAATAAATATAATTAATGATGTTATGCACCATAATTATAAGGTCACTAATAGGCATGTCATCTTAGGATGAAATGAAATATTCATGATATTTGTCAAAGAATAAGTTGAAATTATCATGTTTAATAGGTGAGAGTTCATGAGAGATAGTAATTGCTCAAGGATAAGATGTTGTACCATATTCAATGTGAGTGGTTTATTCAATAAGAATGGAATTACCATCTTTAAAGTGGTATGGTGCATTGGGTAAGTCATAAATTATATTTGTTTTGGGATCAATGCTAGCAACAAAGTTATTAAAGCAAGGAGTTTTATTTTTAAAATTTCCAAGTTTATGGTGCTATCGAGGAAGATAAGGCTATCAAGCATAAAGTGACTCAAGGATAGCTTCATCACTAGACAAGGCTAGAAGAGGAATATAATACTCTACATCTACTTCAAGATCTAAAATTTGATAGCCATGGTGATCAGACTCAGAATGTATCTAATGAACATTGGTGGCCTTTACATCTAGTGTAATTTTAGGAGTAGAAAAAGTAGATGGAGTAGAATAGATTGGTGATTCAATGGACTTGGTGATAGGAGAAGGATGAAATATAATTATTGGATCCGAATTTATTAAAGGAGGTGTAGGAATTTTTGGAGATTTAAAAGGTGTAATTTGTTCTACCACCCAAGGAGTATAGATAAGAGGAAGATTGATAGGAGGTACATGACCCTTAGGATCTAAGTTATGATCCGTAGAAATGGTATGAACATCATAATTAAAATCATGAATTTGGGATAAGTTTTTATAATAATGTGTCATCCAAGTCTCTATATTAAGCTTGGGCCATGATATAGTTTTTTTCATATGTTGGAGAAATCATACATGCTTGAAAATTTGAGGGAGTTTTAGAAAATAAAATCCCAATATTAATAAATGTATGAGGATACATGATGAGAGGATATTTAAATAATTTATATAGTCTAAAATAATTTCAAGTGTAGGCATATTCTAGTAGAGAAGGCTCCTAAGCATTGCATGGAGTGAAAAATTGGTAATCTCATCCATGAGAGGAATAGTGCGGTCTCTTGGTAAGAAAGAAGGAGGAAGCCATTGTGAAATTCAAGGAGGTAACTTGGTGTTATTGTAAGTATGCTACAACTCATTGGGCTCATCATCATCATAATATATAAGAGTAACTTGTAAATTAGGATTTATGTTGATGAACTCGGGTAAAAGAGCATTATTGATCTTAGGAATTGTAGGAACATGCTACTATTATTTAGGATTAGGTGGTTAGATAATCCATGGGTTAGGATTAGCTTTATGCTTATACCATTTTCCATTATTTAATAATTTAATACATTTACTACCAAAATAATTAATATCCCTCATTCAATGAGTCCATGGATGGCCAAGCAGTATGTTATAAGATAAAGGAAGATCAAGGACCATAAGCTTAGTTCAAATAGTCTTAGGTTCAATGGTTAATGGAAGTCAAATGCAACCAACTAGATTTTGATTAGTCTTATCAAAACCATGATAAGTAAGATGAGTTTATTTAAGATGATCCTTGTTATAACCAAGTTGTTGGATGAGCCATAAATATGTCACATTAATACCAGATCCTTCATCAACTAGAAATTTTTGAATAAGAGTAATATTAGTGGATACTTTGATAAAGAGTGGTAGATCATCAATGTGAAAAAGAATCTCATCATTGATCATGTCATCTTCAAGGAATTTAGTAGAGGGATTGGAATAAGGACACATAGTTTTGATGGTATTGACATTGGTAGGTTGAGATTCAATGGAAGGTGGTTCTTCATCTAAGGAAGAAGGATCTTTAATTTCTTGAATTTGTTACATAAGTAATTTACGATGATAGGGTGAAGTATGAACCAAATCCATAAGTGGAATCTTATAAGACATAGAATTGAGTTATTTAATAAAATTCCAATGAGATTTATAAGAACTAACATGAGGTTTGCGAGGTAGATTAAATTTTGGAGGAATATATGTGTTTGGAGGATTAGAAGGAGGGAGTTTTTCCTCATGTGCTTTCAAATCAGGATTAGTAGTGGTAGTATATTTAAGAATCTGTTCCTTAAAATATGGATTTTTAGGCTTGGTAGCAAGATCTTTATGATCTGATTTAAAATGATAATTGACCTTAGTAATGTTGACATATTGATAATTATTAAAGTATTGGTCATAATCAACATAAACATCCTTGGAATTTGATTGATTATTTGAAGATGATTTTTTATTTTTAGAAGTAGAAGCTTTGAAAGTTTTTCATTTTTGAAAAATAATACTGTACTCTTGATGATGAAGATTGATCATAGCTTCATGGTTGAATGAATCACCAAGAACATAAGGTGCATGGAATTTAGTGATACCTATACAATATTCATGAGAAAGCCCAATGTCATCATGGATCCAACAAAATAGATTGGGGTCATACCACTTAGGAGGAGAATTAGGATAGATGAAAGATTTTGATGGAGGTAAAAATTGTTTCATTTGTTAAATCAAAAGAGGTGTATGAGAAGGTGAAAGAACATTAGTTTTGTCAACTTTAGGTTTGGTTTTTAGAGTATTAATAATGATAACAATATATGTTTGGAAATATCCTTTAATAATTTTAGGATTAGGTTCTAATTTCTTCATAATAAAGTCTTTATGATTAGCTTGATCAAGAGCTTCATTTAGTGTTTGAGGAGCAAAGGTTCAAACCTTATATTAGAGAGTGGGAGTCAAAGTGGTGATAAAGATTTTGAGTAATTTATCATCAGTCAAATTATGGTCAATTTTATGAGCTAAATATTTCCATCTTTTGGTAAAGTCATGAGATGATTTAGTGGGAGATCGCTTAGCATTGATGAAGTGGCTAAGACAATTTTTGGGAAGATAATTATGTTTAATCTCTTTAAATAAGGGATTAATCAAATCTTCAAGTTTCCAAATAGAATGTTGGGAAAGTTGATTATACCATTCTAAAACATCACTAATAAATTTTTTCACTAAGATTTTAGTTTTATAAAAGGTATTAGTTTAGATCCACTCTTTGTAAATGTTTCCAAAGGCTTTGAGAAATGAAGCAGAGTCTTTAGTCCCATCATATTTGATAGTTAGAGATATGTTAACAATATCAATAGATACAATAAATGGGGATAAAATCTCATTTTCAATAGTTTAAAGCATCTTTTTATTCATTATGAGTTTAGTAATAACATTAATTGAGGCATCTTGAATATGTGGAAGAATGAAATTAGTATTAGCTTGAGGATGCATCATTGGAGGTTGACTAGCCACATTGATTAAATGTTGTTGAAGTTGTATCATTTGATGGGTGTTAGAATTTTTCATAATGTTCATTTGTTGGATAACTTAGGTTAAATGTTAGGTTTTATTTGGAGTTGTTTTCATTTTAGTAGGATCACTCCCCAAATTAGTGTTATGGGGAGGATTATTAGAAGAAGGATTACTAGTGGGATTTTAAAGTAAACTTGTATTAATCACTTTCACATTAGTTTGAAGATTTTAAAGATGAGAAGTACATTTATAAGAAAGGAAAGGATTAGATCCATCAACTTCATCTTGAGGTGTTATTTGCACCATGTTATAAGTCATGGATGAAGGAGGAGAAGAGGTGCCCCAAGAGTAATGGTGATCTTGGGAGGAAAAAAGAGGGAGAAATGAACATCGCATATAGTATCTAAATGGATTTAAACTATCCAAGAATATTCTGATTAGAGACATCATTATAACTAAAGAGAGATGAACATAATGCAAAATTAGAGAAATAGGGAACTAGATTGATGATAGGGAAAGCAAAAGATAGTACAAGGTCGAATGGGTTTATCTATCATAGAAAAAAAGGTATGAAAATAGTATAGGGTCAACTAGGTTGATCTAGTATAGTAAACAAAGGAAAGGAAAAAAGGTAAAATGGGTTGGAAATAGTACAGGGTTGATTGGGTCAATCTTATAAAATACACAAAGGTTGGGAAAAAGGTACAAGTTTGATTAGATCGACCTAGTAAAATAGACAAAGAAAATGAGAAAGTTTGTAACAAGTTGTGAATTAAAACAAGATAACATTTTCAGATAATCTAGGAAAATAAGAACTGAAGGGAAACAAATAGTCAATTGGATCAATGTTGGCCAATCCAATTGAAGCAAAAAATAAAAAATCTTTCACTAACACTAGCTAATGTATGTTTTTGGACACATAATTGAGCAAAGAGAAAACAATCAACTTGAAAAGTAAAGAGCTACCTAAATGGTCAACTTAAGATGTTTTATTATATTATTAATAAAATATTTTAAATGTGATGGGAAGTTGGATGTAAACCAAAGAACTAGATAGTAATCTAAGGATAGTTTTAGGTAGTTTTGGATGAAAGGGACTATAGTGGCAATGTTACAAGCTTGGTATTGGGGCTGACCCCCTCACTTCATACACCATAGCAATAAGGGTATCAAGATCTTAGCCATAATATACCATTAACCATACTTTATACTTGACTAGAGTATCAAGTCAAATTCCCCTTTGGTGATGAAATCCAATTAGGTTGGCCTTGGGTAGACAAATGATAAAATTCTTATTTACATTATGTGATTTGGCCATGTGTGCATAAAATATAAATAGTGAAACTAAATGGTTAATTGAAAACCCTCTAATTATACTATGTTAACTATTCTAAGCATGTGAACAACAAGAAAAGAAATGTGTCAACTAATTACTAAAATATAGAGATTAATTCCAACTTGAAACAAGGTATATTTTTGACACTGTATACACAAAATACATAACAAGGTAAAACCTATACTATGGGAGTAGTTTGAAAATGAAAAAGGTTGGCTAGGGTTGACCTAGTTATTTTAGACAACACACAACATAAAACTAGGTCAACAAGGCCGATCAAGTTGACTATGTAATGGTAGTTTTGAAGACTAAATTTTTTGAAAGGAAAGACAGAAAAAGAAAGAGACAAAGAGATAGAAAGGAACCTTGGTGGATCAGAGATGGAGATAATGAAAATTGATAGTCAGGAACCTTGGAATATTATTGAAAGCTTTGCTAACTGGGTCGACTAGGATCATGCTTCATAAACTCATGTTGTTGAGTGCTTAAAATGTACAAGATCGACCAGGGTCAACCTAGTATGCTAAACAAGATGCCTCAAAATTTATAGAGTTAATTGTGTTGATCTAGTAGTGTTAACTAGAAGATTGGAAACCTGTACCAGGTTATCTAGGTTGATACAGTTGCTTGTTCTTGAAAACCTGTGTATAGAGATTAGAAATAGGTCAACAAAGTCCATCTATCATGATAAATATATGATAAAAATAATGCAAAAAACATGAAATAAATCTTTAAATGGTTAGTTTTACATTGCGGTCACCAGAATGTATGTAATAAAAAATTCATTATGTCTATAAATCAATCTTAGCTCAAAGAAGATAGAGTATACTTACACTTCTGATTGGGAATAAATTTTTTAAGTGGGAGCATGACCAATATGGGAATACACTAGAACCAATTAGAGGATCACTTGTCATAATACACTATGCGAGGTAGGGTTCCAAAGCCTAAATTCTAACATAATCATGAAACAGCCCTAAAAGAGTCTTAAGGTTTGATATTTCACCTATGCTAATAAAAAGAAAATAAATATAATATAGTGCACACCAAAGTTTGTAGGATAATAAAGGGGTTATTAAATCAATCAAAACATGTATAAGAGAATATTAATTATGTTAAGTATGATTAAAACCCTAATATATGGAATATGAAGAGTAATATTATTTGATCCAACACTTATGCTACTTAAATTTAATAAAGAGAGGAGAACAAAGTTATAATATACTTACCTAAATGTGAACCTATCAAGACTCAATCTCTCCCTTGGCCAAATGAGATTCACAAGAGGTTATTGTCATTTTTAAAGATCAATAAGAAAGGTCAAAGCATCCAAGACTTATCCATAACACTAGATTCTCCAAGTAGAAACCCTAAGCTAAATCTCCTCAACTATAATGGTGGAAGAGTAGATTGTGAAGAAGCATGAGAAAATACTAACTCTTGATTGCATATTCTAATAATGGTATAAATGATCTTGTATTTATAAGTGGATCTTACCCTAAATCTTTCTAAAAATTTAGACTATATAGGGTGGACCATGGTTGACCCTATATGTTTTTGGAGATAATTCATCAAGTTTGAGCTAGGTTGACCAAAATTCTAACAAAACCAATAGGTGAAATATACCTCTAAATTGTATAGGGTCAGCCATGGTTGACCTAGTATAATCATAGTCCAAAATGGAATTAATTAAGAAAATGAGGATGGAAAGAGGAAAAGACTAGAGGAGTGTGTAAAGGATGAGTAATAGCTTAGGGAATGGTTTTAAGAGCTATTTGGATTGGTAATAATGTGTAAATAAGGGATAATAATCCTATAAAGCACCAAAGGTCTACCCACCCCTTTCCTAGTACACCCCTTAGGGCATTCACTTAGAGAGATTGAGTCATGATGGGTTCCTATAAGATATAAAGCATTAGTATTTGATAAAAGTTGAAAATATTATGTGTATACATAAGGCATGTGTTGTAGGTATGTGGTTTGAACAACCTATTCATGGAATAGTTGGTAGCGCATGTAGGTTATTGATAATGTTTTTTGGATGGAGTTATGGTTCCTAAAGGTTAGTGAATTATTACGTGAGTTGGATGGGTGGTTGGTTGCTAATATAAAATTGGTAGATCTTAAAAAAAAAACTCAAAAAAAGAGGGAAAGGTGAGGCAAAAAATAGGACTCTATGGTTTTCAGGAATGACCTCTCTAGCTGGTATCTAAATAGACAAGTGCTTTCAAAACCTATGCCTATTGCAAGAAGATATTGCACACACATAGTCAGACACAGTTTAGAAGTATAATGGGATATTGATATAGAAAATTCACAAACCTCATTCAAAGGTTGCACATTTAAGAGTAGTTGTTACACACCCTTAATGAGTAGATTATGGCTTGAGCTAATGAGGTATCTGAGGTAGCTTTTTCACACAAAAAAAACTATATCAAAAGAACGCACTCATAAACATTCATAACATTAATCAATCAACTTAATATTGAATAATCAATGTAATTTGCTAATCCTTAAATGCTTTTTCACATCTAAGACTAGCATATCAATCAAGACAAGAAATAATTCATCATAGCTTTTTCACACTAAAAATTATTGAATCATACAACCAAAAAGATAGGCCTAGTTACATAAAAATTGGAGAGACAATACATAAACACATTTTATGACAATTGAAATTGATTCTACTCTTGTATATTAAAAAATTCCCCACCCACATCTGAGTTGGATTAAAATTATCTAAACATGCCTTAGGGAAGGGGTTGTACCATCCTCCACATCCATGTAAAGTCATTACATGTGATATTCAAAACTTGAGTTCTAAATATGGTCAAAATCATATAAGAGTCCACTTATAGTTATCAGTTTAAGTTAACTTTTATAAGAGCTATGCAACATGTGCATGTGTATAAAGGAAACTTTTATAATTATGGCTCAAATTACATGAAAATACTTTCTTTTATAGGTTATGAGAACAACCTATCTCATACTTTAAGTTAGCTATTTTTAAAATGGAACTCAGACATGTATGAAAGACAAATATTTCTTTTATCAATGATTTATATGCAATAACTGTCAATAAATATAGATCTACATATTTTGTCTATGCAACAATGCCATGTTATTTTATTTTAAAAAATGACCACCGTTACCTTTGGACACATGTCCCTACTTCATGTTCCCTCAGGATGGATCAATCTTGAACTGCTGATATCCATCTCCAAGCTCATGAAAACATGCCACATGTCAATTTTCTACTAACTCTAGGAGCTTTTAAAAGTCTCATTAATCTCGCACCATTATATCTATTTGTATGAATCAATGTAGTTTGTTGATCTTGAGATTATTTGAATCCAAATGGATATCTTAAAATTGATTTTTTCACACCTATCATTTGACATCTTCATGTATTTGACATCCACACAACCTTCAATCTTGTAACCCCAATGGATAATTAATGAGCTTAATTTTTATGTCTATATGACCATTATTTGATGTCTATGTGAACATATTTGATGTTCACACGACCATTAATCTTTGAGCATCTCCTTGGGACTCTTTGTTGAGCTTAATTTTGATGTATTTGTGACTTTAATTTTATGTCTACACAACCATCACACTTTGAACACCAAATTCAACACCTATCATTTCCTTGGGACTCCCTACAAACATAAAATAAGATAACTTAGCATATATATAACATAGGCTAAGGTATTATGAAAAAAGAACTTGGGACATAATTTTACAATTAAGGTTTTATTTATATTAATAAATATTAATAAACATTAGGATAATTATAAGCTTAATATTTTTAAATGTGTTGTTGACCTTGCTTCTTCTCATGGGTCATTAGATTTTTGTATTGGGCTCTCAAGATCCCATGATGGTGACACTTGTCACTCTTGTGAAGCTCTATAGACCATTTGAAATTTCAACCATACCCTCACTTCATTGGATCAATTATATTAGGCTCTCATGATGGTGACACTTGTCACTCTTGTAGAGCTCTTAGAACCTAGTAAATTTTCAACTATATCTCACACTGTAGGATGAACCAAGCCTAATAAAATTCATGTCTTAGGATATACAATCATAAATTTAAAGACATAAGTTAATAGTTGGGGAATATATAAAGCATAGTCTAAGGTTTTGTTTGTATTTAATAAAATATGGTTCAAAACTTAGTTAGGCTTAAGATAATCTTATAATAAAATATCGCCTTGCATAAATTAGACCTCATGAACCATAAAAGGACCTAGCATAAATATTTTATCCTAAGGCTCGACTTGTATTTATAAATAGGATTAGGACCTACACTAGAATCTTAATATAATAAAGTGATCTCTAGTAATTTTGACCTTACATAAATTTTGAATCTATTTCCAAAGGAATTTAGGCCAAAAATGTTAGGATAAGATTTTTTAACATTATTTTAAACATAGATTCAATTTAATAAATAAGAGACCAAGGGTTAATCAAATCAAAGAGTCAATTATGCATTAAGGTGTAAAACCCTAGGCAATGTTCACATAAATCAGTCCCCATTATACCTACAACATGAAAACATAAGAACATTATGTGAAGTCAAATGAAGCTTATGTGATAAATGATTATATCATCACAAGATATTCAATACTAGTTCCTAATCAATTTGAACATTCACTTGATAGCACAAATCTAAAAAAATTGAACAAGGGTCCCTATTTTCAAAAATGGGGGTGTGTTGGGTACAAAAAATGGTGACTCACAAGAGGAATACTCTTAAGTATTCAAGAACCAATAGATTTAGTTAACAATCCTTAAATCAGTAATGAAGTATGCCGTAGAAAAATACTTAAATCAAAAATATGAAAGAGACTCTTAAGTGGATTCACACAACATACTTGCCTTCCAATTTTTTGGATTTGTGTGTGTCAAACATGTAATTAATTTGACCCATGTTGTGATGAGTTTTCAAAGGCTTGATGAAGTTGTATGTTTCATTTTGGTTTATCTTAGAGTGCATTAAATTAAGGGAAGATCAAGCATTATTTTACTTATAGCTAGGTGTCCATACCCCTATTAGAGATACCTTAGGTTCCTTTTCTTCTCTTTCCATTATTTTATTTTAACCATGATGCATGGTACATTGAACTTATTTCATCATGTGAGCTTTTTTATTTTATTTAGATAGTCTTTTGCTCTTTTGAACCCATTGGTTATTTTCTTATTTTGTTTTTATTTTTTTCTTGAATAAGAAGAGAAGAGCTAGAACTGAAGTGAGCCAATATGATTATAAAACAAATCATTGCCAAAATGTCCCTCCCAGATACACCTATACCCATAATTATCATTTCTAATAGGTATTTAATGTGATAAGTGTGTTTGATCCAATAAAACAAGAAAACTTTATAAATTTGTATGAATTACTCTGAGATAAACTTCCACATGCTTGGTAAAAGTATTCAATTATGACAATATCTAGGATGCTTCATGATTACATACCTTTATCCTGAAGACTCAAAACATAAAAATCCACCCAAACTATAAATGAGTCCCCAATTACCAAATTTTTAATTTTCCCCTTTTATACAAGTATATTTAATCATAAGCTCAGTTGGTTTGGAGTTTTATCTTAGTTATGGTTAGAGCAAACGTAGTTCAGATTGCTATAGAAAGCATTAAAAATAACTAATCTAGAAATAAGGAAATCTAATATAAGAAAAAAAGAAACTAAACTAAGAAAAACATGAAACTAAAATAAGAAAATTAGGAAAGTAAACTAAGAAAGCAAGAAATATAATCTAATCCTATAGTTACACTTGTCTATCCTTCATTAATTAGTAATCTCTACAAGTGGCATAGCCTTGAAGTAGTTCTTCAAGAATTGTCCATGGACTAGATATGGAATCTCATTGCCTTGCAAGTCGTTCAAATGAACTTCATTATCTCCCATTATCTTATAAATCTAGTATGTCCAATACATAATTGGGTAAACTTATCATGTTGTCCTTTCTCCTCATGGGATTTATCTCAAAGTAGCACTCGATCCAAAATATTGAATGCTTTGACCTTCACTTTCTTATCAAACCACCTCTTGAATACATCCTAATGTTTACTAAATGTTTATAAGGCCTTAGTCCTTGAATATTCCATTTATATGATGTCTAGTAATCTTGAATTTATTTCATCACATGGATCCATATAATCTTACATGAACTGATAAGTGGGTAACTTCAACATAATTAGGAATATAGGCCTGCATCCATACATCAATAGATAGAGTGAATATTTAATGGATTGCTTGTATCTTGTTCGATATGACCAAAGAGCATAATTTAACAATTTATGTCAGTCTTTAGGCTTATCCCCTACTAATTTCCTAATTTCATCTATCAGAATCTTGTTCTTTGATTTTACCAATCCATCTCCCTGAGGGTAATGGTTAGTAACTAACTTGATAATTATCTAATTTTCATGTGCCCACTCAGTAAATTATAATAATATGAAATCCAATCCATTATCATAAACCAAATAAATAGGAATGTCAAATCTAGTTGTTATGTGTTCCTTCAAGAAGTGGATCACATCTTGTGCTCTACAATTCTATATGGCTATGGCTTTGGTCCACCTAGTCAGTAGTCAGTAATAGTAAGCAAAAATTTATGGCCTATTGATGAATTTGGGTTGATGATGCCAATTAAGTCTAAATCCCATTGGGAAAATGTCCTTCCTTCAACAATTGACTATAAATGCATTATTGTGTGTACTTCCCTTTTGGCTAAATATTGGCATTCATGGCATGTCCTCACATGAGCATGATAATTTTTTTAAATTATAGGTTAATAGTAGCCCATTATTAATATATTATGGGGTGTGGTATTTATAGAAGGATGACCAATGCCTATTTTTTGATGCAGGTTTTCTAAAATTTATTTAGCTTCCTCTATCGATACACACTTGAGATACATAACTTCAAAGTTTCTTCTATAGGTGACTTCTTTCTTGATCATGTAATGATTATATTTGAGCCTCAAAGATCTTCTTCTCTCTCTATTGAGATTTAGGGAGAAATATCCTATAAGTAAATACTATATTATTTTATCATACCACTCTTCTTTAGATACTTGAGCTTCACATACCTCTTCAATGGTGATGCATGGATTTTTTTTTGTCATTAGCTAAACAATGCCTTGACCTTGAATGATCTTTGTAGGTTTGATATTTATATCAAATTCTTGTAGCTTGGCCATCCACTTATCTCAACATTATCCTAATTAATTTTGTTGTAGGGTGATTTTGACAATGGGATCAAGCTTGATGATAATGAATTTATTCCTCAAAATATAATGTTTTAATTTATTCACTACTTTGACAAAGGAAAAAATTTGTTTGTCAATCATAGAGTACTTGAGTTCTACATATTTTTGATTTGTGCTCCTGAAAGTAATTAGATGTTCAGTTTCATCATTATTCTACATAATGACAACAATAACTATATGTTTTGAAGTGAATGAATATAGGTAGAAATATTTAATGAAATTTGGACTGGTCAATATTGGAACCTACGATATTACATCTTTAATGTCCTATAAGGACTTTTGGGCCTTATCCATCCATTCTATTTTGGCATCTTTCTTGAACATGGTGTTTAAAGGCTAAACATTTTTTTTTCAAATCCTAAGATGAAATTCCTTACAAATTTAATCTTTCCAAAGAATGATTTGAGCTCATTCTTGTTATTTAGTGGTGTAATCCTTGAAATTCCTTAAATTTTATCTAGATAAATGGTGATCCCATCTTTGGTGATAATGTGGCCTAAGAGATTGACTTCAAAGACTCAAATATGCTCTTCTTTGATGTTAATAAAACACTAAACCCTCTGTATCTCTCAAATATAAATTCAAGGTGGCCTATATGATCATCTTTATTTTTTGAAAACACCATAAGATCATCCATATAAATGATTATGCATTTTCCTATCAGTCCTTTGAATGTGTGATCCATAGTGAATTAAAAGGTTACTATCATATTTATTAGGCCAAATGACATCCTTTTATACATGTAAGTTCCCCATTTCTTGGTAAAAATTATCTTCATTCCATCTTCAGATTACACCAATACTTGATTAGAGCCTAAAAATACATCTAAGAAGGAAATCATTTTAGAACTAATTACTATTTGTATAACCTCATCTAGAGAAGGGAGGGGATAATTATCCTTTTTATAAGCCTTATTCATGTTCCTAAAATCCACACATAATATGATCTCACCATTCTTCTTTCTTGTTGGGACAAAATTGGCCATCGAAGTAGAATGTCTTATTGGAAAAATGATTTTTGTGTTTAATAGCTTCTCTACTTCTCTCTAGATGAGAGGCTCCAAAATAAGATTGACTAATCTATGCCTATGTCTGAATGGTTTATTATCTATCTTCAAGGGAATTATATTAGTAATGTCTAGTGGGTCATATACCTTCAAGTCCTCATATGTCCAAGAGATGACATCTTTGTAGTGATCGATTAAATCCTTCACACACTATCTCTCTTCTAGGGTACATATGAGATTGATATTAACATAGCATGGGATATGTTCATCTTCTAGATTTTACTTTTTGAAATCTAATTCATTGGTTTTAGGATACCTAAGCTATTGAGCTTGAGGGTCTATGTCAAAGGAACTTTCTAAAGAAACCAACCCAATTAGGATATGATTTTATTTGAGTTGGAGAATGCCTCCAGTGTCTGATTCCTCTTGACAAAGGTGATTAATATCCTTATCATAAATTATTTGGGACTCAAATTCCCCTAAATTATTATAAATTGAATAATTTATTGGTTATCTTCAAAAACTTGGAAATTTTTTATGTTATCAAGAATAGAGGGAGAAGACACTAACTCAATGGAGAACCTCTTTACCTTAGATTCTTGGAGGGGCTCTAGATTAGTAGTAGCAATAGTTAAAAAATTAGCAACTTGATTTTAATTTCTATAAAGGACTACTATGTTGAAATCTTCAATGTTTTTGATCAAGTTCCATGCTTTATACTTGTACCTTCTCAAATAAGACAACTTGCATTAGTATTTGTTTCTAACTTGGTTAACTACCAACTATGAATCACCAAATACTAGTACTTGTTTTACATTATTATTAGGTACAAATTATAATCCCAAAATCAAAGCCTCATACTTGGCCCTATTTTTAGTACATGAAAACTATAATCTATATGTTGTTAGGAATTTCTTTCCCTATCAATCAATTAGCTTGATCCCTATGCCTAATCCTTGCTTGGATCTAGCACCATCAAAGTCTAAAGTCCATATCTATTTGTAACCCTTGGGTTTAGGATTTTGTACTTGATTTTGAGTAGTAAAATTGTAAACAACAAGTCTAGGAGACTCATACTTTACCTCTGCATTCATGACATTGTATTCTATGATGGGATACTTCATGATTGACTCTCTATCAATTCTAATTTTATTTATAACTCCTCTCCATAGCATCCATATATGAGAAAAATCTATATAAATATATTCATTAAGTGTTTTGGACCAATATATAGTCAACAAAAATCCATATCCTTTAGGTATATCTACTACAAGTATATCAATAGTCATTTAGACTCGTGGTTAAGATGATACTTGAATATGAATGTCCCTTAATTCACTAACTATAGGTAATTATATCTTGTCTAATTATGAAATTATCCTCCTTGAATTATTGTCATCAAACTAATATTTTGACATATGAAATTAGGCATGATAGTTGTAAAATCTCTAGAATCAACTAAACAATTATAAATATTCTTACTAAATGCCTTGATAGTTATCAAGAAGGGTGGAACTTTTATCTTCCTCTTATAAATAACATTGGTGTTAGATTATTTTGATTTGTCTATAGATTCTTTCACTTTCTTCATATGTGTCTTCCCAATAATAGACTTATAGATTAGTTCCTTTTGTTTAATATTTGAGATAACTCATGAAGAGTTATATTTACTTTAATCTTCTTCATGTATTCAACGATGTTATATCCTCCCTTGTTAAGTTCTTCTTTGGTTTGAGGATGATCACTCCCTCTTAGAGGAGGTGGATTGTTGTTAGCTTTAGGATTTGGCATAATTAAAATAATATTTGGAGGCATTGACATTGTGAGTGGTTTCTTATTCCTTAGATTGTATTCACCTTTCTAAAATTTCTAGAAAGTGTGAACTTAATCTATGTTGTTCTCTGATTCATTATCATATTCACCTATAAATGGAAACTCATGAGTTTCAAAGAACATGATATTAATTGAAGATATAAGATATGGATGATGTTTGGGTAGATTATGCATCTAATCTTATCTAACCACCACTCTTTGGAAACTTTAAAATGTTGCATAAAATTCAATGCAGTTAAGTTCACCATGCTCAGAACTATTGTGAATTTTTCACCAATTAGGAAGAGTTGTTTATACCATGTTGATCTATGTAAAATTATTAAGTTGATCCATATTATTTTTAGGCCTATTGAATGGTCAATTGTACCTCTAAAATAAAAAATTTTGATTATCAATTGGGAAATTATCATTACCCATCCTCCTTTGCATATTTAGGAAATCATTGCTCAAATTTTGAACCATCTTCTGAATAGAATCCAATTCTACCTTTTTAGAGTTAGTACCTTGTAAAATAGTAGTAGAAGGTATAGCTCATTATTGATTTTATTGGTAAACATTGCTTGGTGTATGATTATTCAAGAAGATAAAATTTGACTGTGTTGTTTACATTAATGGAGGTAGTGTGTAGAGTTAGTTCTATTGAATGTCAAGATGTTCTACTTCACGTGTGGTATCAGGTTCAATGTTAGGAAGCCATTGTTGACATTAGGTATGTCAGGCATCTAGGGATTGAGTTGTCTATCTATATTGATGTCCTCTTCATATACTAACACCAAATTATTGACCATGGATGATCTTATCAAGAACATGATAGTGATTGGGTCCAAAGCATTCTTGTACATTTCCAACACTAATGTAGCTTCTAGTTTGTACCTTGGGGTCAACCAGCTATACATATTTTGTAACCTTGCATTGAAATCATACATAGGTTCATTAAGATCTCTCTTCATTATGTCTAAGTGATGATATACCAAACCAAGATTGGTAACTTATCTGAATTATGCAAGAAAATCAACTTGACACTCCTCCCAAGAAGTGATGTAGTTATTTGTTAGATTTAAATACCAATCATAATCAACATTCATTAATGTAAAATGGAATAATATTCATCAAAAATATTTTTTAATATCAAAATATCTTTAAAATATTTGATGTGTTCCTCTATTGTCCTTTCTCCTAAAGGAGAAAAGGATGGTAGGTACCTTTTAAAATTCCTATGTAAATCATACACATCTCTGAGTATGACAATAGAAGATCCAATTAACCAAGGTGGTTATTGAGCCATTATTTGATTAATCAATAAAGTGTTCCTTACATTTAAAGGATTACCACTTTAAGGAGGTATATTTCTATGAAGTGGGGCTATTGGCATAATTCTAGGTCTCTTATGATTTGATTATTGTGAGACTAGAAAACTAGCTTGAGAATTAGATTTGGTCACTCTCTTGGGTGACTCTAGTGCAACTTTATGTAAAAGATGATGTTATTATCAAATGTTGTACCCTCCTTATAGCACCATTGAAACTATTTAGATGTTTTTTATTCACACCAAAGTCAATGATGTAGCCTCTAATGTTTCATAATCTCAATGGAGGTAAGCTCCACTCTAGGGCATGAGTTATAGGTATACGGATTGAATAGCCTATTGATGGAATAGTTGATATGGAATGCAGGTTGTTGACAAGGTTTTTTGGATAGAGGTATGGTTCCTAAATGGTAGTGAATTCCTACATGAGTTAGATGTGTGGTTGGTTTCTAATTTAAAGTGGGTAGATCTCAAAAAACTAAAAAAATGAGGGAAGGGTAAAGCAAAGAAGAAGACTCTATGGTTTTCAAGAATCACCTCTTTGGCTATTTTTTAAATGGACAAGTTATTTCAAAACCTATTCCTATTGAAAACATATATTTCACACACACAATCAAACATAGTTTAGAAGTCTAAAGGGATATTGATATAGGAAGCTCACAAGCCTCAATAAAAGGTTTCCCATTTTAGCATAGCTATTACACAACCTTAATCAAGAGATTATGTCTTAGGCTAATGATGTATCTAAGATATATTTTTCACAAACACATAAAAATATATCAAAAGAAAGAACTCATATACATTTAGAACATGAATCAATCAAATTAATAACCAATATTCAATGTAATTTGCTAATCTTTCAATCACTTTTGCACATCTAAGACTATCATATCAATCAAGACCAGAAACAATTCATTACATATTTTTCACACTAATAATTATTCAATCATTCAACCAAAAATATAATCCTAATTACACATAAATTGGAGATAGAATACACAAACACATTTGATGACAATCAAAATTGCTTTTACACCTGTATATTGAAAATTTTCCCACCCCCATCCAAGTTGGATTATAATTATCTAAATAGGCCTTGGGGATTGGGTTTCCCCATCCTCCAAGTCCATATAAATCCATTACATGTGATAGTCATAAATTGAGTTCTAACTATGGTCAAAATCATATAAAATTCCAATTACAATTATCAATTTAAATTAGCCTTTTCAAGATCTATGCAACATGTGCATGTGTATAAAGGCAAATTTTATAATTATATCTCAAATTGAATGAAAATATCTTATTTTATAGGTTATGAGAATAACCTATCTGATAATTTAAGTTAGTTATTTTCAAAATGGAAATTTGACATACATGAAGGACAAGTATCACTTTTATCAATGTTTTAGAACTGGTGACACTATTTAACTGTGATCAATCTAATCATAACTACATGTTGCCCTTATCTTTATAGAATAAAATATTCCTTCTAAAAATGTCAAATTAGCTTAATTACAAAAGGAATATAACTTAATTATGAGACCCAATGGCTATTGATAAATATATCTCTACATATTCTATTCATGCTGCCATACCATGTCATTTTATTCATTTGATTTTAAAAAGTGACAATTGTTGCCTTTGGAAACCTATCCCTACTTTGTGATCCCTTAATATGGATCAATTTTTAACTATTGATCTTCACCTCTGAGATCATGAAAACATGCCACATGTTAATATTACACTAACTCTAGGACCTTTAAAAAATCTTATTGATCTCACACCATTGGATCTATTTATATGAATCAATTTTGTTCATTGATTTTGAGATTATTTGAATCCAAATAACTATCTTAAAATTGATGTAGATGTAACCATAATTTTATGTCTACATGAACATATTTGACTTCCACATGACCATCAATATTTGAAATTTAATGGATAATTACTGACCTTAATTTTAATGTTTATACGATCATCATTTGACATCTGCATGAACATCTTTAATGTTCACAAAATTATCAATCTTTTAACATCTCTTCAAGACACTTTGATGAGATTAATTTTGACATCTTCATGACTATCATTTGACATCTAAGTGACCATCACACTTTGAACACCAAACTCGACACCTATCATTTCCTCAAGACTCTTTGCAAACATAAAATAAGATAAAATAACATATATATAACTTAGGATAGGGTATTGTGAAAAAATAACTTGGGACTTAAATTTAAACCTAGGGTTTTATTCATATTAATAAATATGAATAAACCTTAGGATAAGTCTAAGATTAATGTTTTGAAATGTTCTCATGTGTGTGCCACTTGGTAACTCCACGGGGCTTCTATGTTATTAGTTTGTTGACCCTACTTCTTCCCATGGGTCATTATATTTTTGTACTAGTATCCCATGATGGTGACACTTATCACTCTTGTAGATCTCCAAAAACTATTTGACATTCTAACCATGCCTTTGCTTTATTATATCAATTATACCTAGATCCCATGATGGTGACACTTGTCACTCTCATGGAGATCTTAGAACATACTAAATTTTCAACTTGATCTCACACCATTAGATGAATTGAGCCTAATAAAATGTGTGTCATAGGATCTATAGTCATAAATTTAAAGACATAAGCTAATAGTTAGGAAAATATATAAATCATAGTCTAAAGTTTTGTTTTTATTTAATAAAATATGATTTGAAACATAGTAAGGCTTAAGCTAAGCTTACAATAAAAGATATCCCCATGTAAATTAGATCTCGTGAACCATAAAATGACCTAGCATAAAGATTTTAACCTAAGTTCTAAGTTGTATTAATAAATATGATTAATACTTAGGCTAAAATCATAATATAATAAAGTAATCTCTAGTACTTTTGACCCTGTGTAAATTTTGAATCTATTTCAAAAGGACTTTAGGATAAACAAAGTATCCTAAGTTTTTTTAACATGATTTTGAACATAGATTCAATTTAATCAATAAGAGACTAAAGGTTAATAGAATAGGTTAATTTATCATTAATATGTAAAATCCTAGGTAATGTTCACATCAATGATACCTCGTTAAACTTAAAACATGGAAACATAAGAACATTAGATGAAGTCAAATGAAGATTATGTGCTAACAAACTAGATCATCAAAAGATATTCAATACTAGTTCCTGATCAAGTTGAATGTTCACTTTATATCACAAATTTGTAGAATTTGAACAAGGGTCCCTATTTTCAAAAATGGGGATGTGTTGGGTACAACATAGACTCTTGTGTGAATCAGAGATTTATAGTAAACCATAAAACTAGTCCAAAGATTAGGAAGTGCTTCATCACCTCAATATTGAGGATTCAAGCACCATTATTATACCAATTTTGTTATAGGTAGCCAATCATCTCACACTCAATTTTGAGTCATCTCTAGGCCATGAAATACACAACAGCTAAGTATCCTATAATTTTTATAAGTTTAGTTATTTGGTTTTGGTATTTTATTTCTTTCACTCCTTTTTAATCTCTCCCCACATGCTCTTTTGTGTTAGAGTTATACAACTCCAAAAATTCATATTTCCACCAAATCCCAACTAACGATTTAAGTGTTAAACCCTTGTGTTTGATATCCCTGAGTCTCCATTCTACCCTTACGACCATCAACCAACCTCTAAATATCCTACAAAACCTTATGCAACCAACCCAAATTCCAACTGTGACAAACCCATAGTGACTGACATCGGTCATCCTTGACCAAAATTAGTTATCATTAACTAGCATTGGTCTTCATATAATTCTTTTTTTATAAAAATAGCAAGTTAAAATCACCTATCAACCCCAACCCAAAATCTTGATTTTTGATCCCTCTCATAATATAGAGTAAAACAATAATTACATAAATTACATTTTACCACTTTAGCATTTCTTTTGTACAAGTTAATGTTATTTTTTAAAAATCAATTATTTATCTTGAAAAGAATTTTATTACATTGTGATTAATTACTTTTTATTCCTTTATGTATTCATTTATTATCAACATTTTTTAGAGCTTGATTTTTTAAATGAGTGGATTGATATCCTTTCAATGAAGTCTTGTACTTCTTGGATCTAAAATTTTCTAGGTAATCCACCCTTCAATCTTACTAATAAATCTCTTTTCTAGTCTTATTAATATTACAGGTCATTCCTCCCAAGACAAAGAGGAGTTCTTCAGATCCTCTGGATCATGGAGTGTGTAAATACATCCAAGTTCATCTACACCTTCTCATTTTATTTTAGTTTTACTTATTTTCAAAATCAAAAGAAAATACTACAAAAAAAATTTGAAACATTTTGGCACACTTGGTGGGACCCTATAGTTTTCTTGGGGTTGTAATCGTTTTAGGACATTCTAGTTGCATTAGTGAAAGAATCATTCATTGCACTTCTTTGTTTCTAAAATTAAAAATTATTTTATTAATTTATAAATTAAAAATCGTAACTTTCAATTTCTTCTTTTCAAAATCAAAAGTAAGTACTTTTTCTCTACTTTCCTAGAAAAGGCAAAATCATTTATTTTCCTTTATTTCTAAAAAGTGAAAATGCATTCATCCTAGGATATTAATTGCATTCTCATTATGCATTTAGGTGAATTATAGTTTTCTTGTACTCATTCAAAGGAATTAAAATTTTCTTTTTGGGTTTAAAATCAACCTTCATCCATTGATTCTTTTCATGGTTAAGTCACATAGCTCAAATAATTAGTAAATCATAGCTCAAATAATTAGTAAATCAATCATAAAAATCACTTATTTTACACACTTACCAAACTACTCATAAAATTAATTCATCAAACATTTACATAATGGAATAGATTGTGATTTCATCACCTAACAACAAACTTCATCCTAGATATCCTACTTGGATTTCACCACTAAGGGGAGAACCAACATAGTACACTGGCTGACTATAAACTTTGGTAATTCAATATATATTGGTAAGGCACCCAACACCCTTATCGATGTGGTTTGTGAATTGAGGGGGTAGGACCCAATACCAATCCATGTACAATTATAGTAAAGGGATATTTTGAGCCTAAATAAACTCTAAAATCATCCATAGAATTTTTATGCTGGTACCCATTTCAACAACCAAGTGGAGTCTCACAAACTTCTAAAATTAAGGCCTAATCCTAAAAGTATAAATCTATGATCTAACATACTCTTAGTGTGTGTGTTATTTCTTTGAATTTTTATTCTTTGATCTCTTTTTGAGTGTGTGAGTTCATTTACACCAAACTTCCAAAACTTCCACCATTTATCACATGGTCTTGACATCACAATAAGCTAGAGACCAAGCAAACCAAAACCAACTTCACCACCAACCTTCTTCCTCTTCCTCATCCACACACTCTAGATTTGGAATTATCCTCTAATCATTTTAGTATTCTCAATATGCCCTAGTATTTTTCTTGAGGGAATATAGACTTCACCAACCTCCTTGATAATAACCCTATTTCCCTCCAACACTATCTTGCCATAATCGATAATTATGCCCCTACTTTAGTTTAATTTTTTGAACCACCTTATGGTATGCTCACTTACCTTATAGGTTAGACTTCAGTTACCACCATCTCTACTACCCAATCCATGATGACCCAAGCTTCTTCTTCCACAAAAAACCCTTCAACAAAATTTTTCCAAAACCAAGGTTCTTTTCCACCAACCATTGCCCAATAACCTTCTACTTATACCAACCCCATCACTAACCCTTTCAATATAGGGACAACTCAGCCCATGGCAACCCAAACACCACTTAGTAATGGGATGCCCTCTATTATTATAGATTCCTTATATCATCTACACCATTCCAAAACTTAGTGGTTTCTATATTGTGTACTCTCCCACCCATAAGTACCAAGGTGACTAAAAATCTTCAAATAACCAATTCAACCATGCCCATGTCTCAAAAAATATCTGTTGCACCTAATTTTAGCTATATGCCAAACCCACAAGGATATATATCTCCTCTATCTTCCCAGCTTTTCATGTCCAATTACCAATATGTGGCCTTTACCCAACCTTTTAGCATGCAATACATTACACCCTCACAACCCCAACAACACATACCCTATAACTATGGGGTGAACTACAAATTGGCCTCATTAAAATTTTGATGGATAATATGAAAAATCTAGAGACATCCATTTCTAGAGTCCATAATCTTTTGTCCTATGATCATATTTTCAATAAACCCATTCACCCATCTATACCAATCTATCCTTACCCCACTAAAAGAGAACTTCCCAAATTATTCAAATTCCAAAGTAAGGAGGATCCTCAACAACACCTAAGAGCATTTAGGCATGCATGTTATCTCATTGCCTAAGATGATTCTCTTCTACTCCAGACCTTCCCCATGTCCTTAGTAGGACCCATGTTGGACAAGTATAGTTTAATCACTAGGAACTCCCTCTTTTCATTTTCCCAACTTGCTCAAACTTTCTTGGACCACTTCTCCATCAACATATTGAAGAAAGTATCCATAACTGACTTATATTCTATTCAATAATTTGAGGATGAATTCATTTCTAATTTTATTACTCAATGGAGAGGATTAATTAACCAACTTTCCTTCTCTTTACCCCAACTTGAATTAATTAAAATTTTCTCTCTAGCATGTTCTAAACACATTTCATCCACCCTAAAGGTGCAAACATTTTGGACCTTTGATGAGGCATTTACCATGACTAAAAAATTGGAAATTTGGGAAAATAATGAAGGTAAACTTAAAATTAGGATTAAGAATGTTAGCTTCAAATCTATCAAAGATTATTCTAAACCTTCAAACCATGCCAAATCCAAAGGAATAACCAATACCACTATCTTTAAAATGGTTCCTCCTTCGGTGGTCAACCAATCCAACCCATCCACCTCTTTAAACCAAAATCACAAATCCCAAAACCACTTTGTACAAAAGCAATATACTCTGATAGGGGAGTCTTACAATTCGGTTTTAGAGAGATTATTTAAAGCATCCATAATCCAACTTCCTCAAATCAAACCCCGTTAACAATTTGATTCATCTCATCCTATACCAAGTTGGTATAAGAAGAACAAGATATGCAACTACCACTGCATCATTAGGCATAATATTGATAGATGCAAAATATTTAAGAACATAGTCCAAAACTTAATCAATAAGGGTGATCTTGTAATGGATAAGCCAAATGCTCCTCCAAATCAAGATCTTGATATCTTCCATCATCCATTTCCAAACCACCAACCTTATGCAAATAATGAGCATACAAATGTTGAAACATCCCATAAACATGAGGTGCATATGGTAAACATTGTTCTTGATAAACTTATAATTGATGAACCTATAACCCAAACCACCACTCTTACTCCTCTTACTTATATAGTGTAATAACCCATCCTTCCTTTTGAAATCATAACAAAGGAGGAAAACATCACTCCTACTCCACTTAATTTCATAGTGGAAGTACCCATCCTTCCTTTATAGATCATAATTAAGGAAGAAACCATCACTCCTATGCCATTTTTTTGATATTATAACTATCTATCCTTACATTGAAAAGCATGACTAATCAAGATATTATCTCACCTACTCCTTCCATAGGGAAATCACCCATTGTTTCTAAAAGAAAAGGAAACAAGGACTATCCCACCTCTATAGCCATTTGGTCTCTCCTTGAAAACTACCATTGAGGAATCCAAGTCTACCTATATACCATTTTCAAGGTTGGTCTAAAATCGATAATATTTATCACAACCAAACCTTGACCAAGCTATGTTTTATTACCATATTGGACTTCCATTCCCTACCAAAAATGATCCAACAAAACCATCATCCACTCAACCTTCAACTTCAACAAATGTAACCACCACTACATCAACCAAACCAACAAGCTCATACATATCTAAAACTTCAAACAAACCAACTAACCCAAATCCTTTAAAAATAAACAAAGAAAACTCCACTATCCCATTAAAACCTACCAAAAACCTAGGTGCCTATCCAAATCAAAACCTCATCCATCCACCCTTGAAATTAGAGTTGAATCCACCTATAAATACACAAACCAGACCAATATAAAATATTGAACTACCTAGGATTCAAAAAACAAAAACCATTTCACCTCCCATTCCAAATTTACCTCAAACCTAAGGCCATACTCCTTATCCATTTTAGGTCCTCACCCTTCCACCTTGTTGAAAAAGTCAAGACCTCCAAAAAATATATTGTAAACTCAACCTAATCTTCTTACCACACCCCTAATACTATCAACCCCAAAACCTTCAATCCCAAAAACATCTACCAAAAGCATTGCACAAACTAAAGCTCCACTCATTAATCCTACCCCTAAAAAGGTACCAACCCCAACAATCAAAACCAATACTTCCACCTCCTTACCACCATTCTAAAATCCTATTCTACCATCTTAAAAAGGTTTCTACAAACTTCTTACATAAACCTACCTCTCATAAAATCATTCAACCCTCTTATCCCAAAACAAGTTTGGTTTAATGACAACTTTATCTACACATACCATAGGACACTTAGACATGACACAGAGAATTGTAAATATATTTAAGGAATAATCCAAAAACTATGTGATAAAGATGATATTTTGATAGAGGGAATTCCTCTTAGCTCATCTCCAAGACAAAAACCTAAAACTACCACCCCACACAAACTTATCTCTAAGCTCTCATCAAATTGTATGGATGAACCAAAGTAACCTACTAGCCCACATACATTCTAAATTGGCACCATCCATGTGGTCATTCGATCACAAAGTCAAAAGGATAAGTGGAAATCCAAAGTATCCATCCCATGGACATATCCTTATTTTATATAAGTACCCAAAATAGCTTCACCAAAGCCCAAGATTTATATCTTAGGTACACCCCAATCTAGCCCATCTAAACTAATACATTGGTCAATTCTCAAACCACTTCACCAAAGCTCAGTGAATATGGCCTTGTATGAGTTGATAAAAACTTATCCCAAACACCATCAATCTATGATGGAATATTTATAATTGATTTAGGTTAAACCCAAAGACCCTCAACCTCTAGCTGCCCTTATTGGAGCCCTTCAAGTATCATCCCTTGTAACATTCCAAGATTCTTAGATACCTCTTATCCACCTAGATGATCCAGATCCTCCCATCTTAAACATTACCCATATCAATCAAACCTGATTAAAAAGGGTTATGATTGATGGGGGATATAGCATCAATATAATTTCATCCCATGCCTATGATCAACTTAGGCTTCCTCAGAACATCATGTCCAAAACCACTACTATACTTCAATCTTTTAATGACATGATGCAAACTACCTTGGGAATGGTTTTCCTTCATATATGTTTAGGCCCATAAAATCTCCTTGAGATATTCTACATTGTATAAGGGGAGTTTCAATACAATGTATAAATTGGATGCCCTTGGATCCGAACCATGGGTTATGTATCATCAACTTTGCATAGATGGCTCAGATTTGAACATGAGGGTTAATTTCATGTCATTCCAATAGCCCCTATTCCATTTAAGCCATGAAACATGACTTACTACCCCAATGATGTTGTCATTATATTAAAGGATGCATCCCCTTCATCCTTCATCAACAAATCTTCTACAAGATTGACCATACCTTCTTCCCAAATCCCTACAAAATACCCCTTATAATCCACATTCTATCATCTTTCACTCAAGTAATATCACTTTTTGACTCTAGATACCCTTCCTACTCCTCAAAAATATGAAAATCTTGGTCAATATACTAGCTATGATGATAACATTGAAACCATCATCCCTTTCAATCCTCCCAATTGCCAAAATAAATTTATCTATGGGGAACTTGATCAACCACCTTTATCTTCCAATACATCATATTTTGTCAAGCCATTCACCTCCAATTTTTATTTCCTAGATAAACCAAAGTTTGTCCAAACATACTTTCATAAGTGTCCTTGGAAAGTATTTATTTTAGGATGTTGTTAGCATGGACCACATGAGCTTCTCTCATGTAAAACTCAAAATTCTCATGAATGGCATGGTCTTAGATTTATCCAACTAGAAGAACCAACTGACCCACCTTCCATCATAATCATTGAGAAATAAACCCCATCCTCACCAACCCATTCTTCTTCAAACTTTTATGACCTATGTTCCATCCCTCCTAAATTTTTTTATCAATATGATTATTTTTAGACCCCTAACCTATCAAACTCATTGGGAAAATAGAACTATTCTTCTGACTCATCCCAAGATGGAAGAAGATAATTCTCCTACCATTAATACTATCTAGTGCTAGGATGATGATTCCCTTCTCACCTATATTAGTGTTGAAAATTCCTCTCTTCACAAATCCCTTCCTCCTGAGACATAAACCATGTTTAATGAATCTACTATTGATATCAACTTGGGCACTCAAGATAACCCCCACATAATCAAAATTGGCCAATCTTTAAATTCTTTGAAACATTATGATTTACCTTTTTTTTAGTGTGACTATAACATAGTATTTTCTTGGTATTATAGTGATATGCCTAGAATCAACCTTTCCATAGTCACACATAACATCATCACCAATGTTGTTGCCAAAATTTTTAGGAAAAAGCTCTGAAGGATGCACCCTCACATTACCATTATTATTAAAGAAGAGATTAAACATATTTTATCCTTTAACTTCATCTAACCCATTAATTATCCACAATGGGTCTCAAATGTCATTTTTGTCACTAAATAAATAGGGGGACTTCATATTTTTATGGATTTTCATGAACTCAAACTTGCTTATCCAAAAGATGACTTTCCTTTTCTAAGCATTAACCATCTTAATGATCTAACTATTGGACATGACATGCTATCTCTTATGGATGGATTCTTGAGCTCTAACCAAATCTTAATCACCCCAAAATATCAACACAAAACCACCTTCATCACACATTGGGGAACCTTTTTCTATATGGTCATGACTTTTGGTTTGAAGAATGATAGTGTGAACTATCAGTGTGTCATGACCTACATCTTTCATGACCTTATCCACAAAACCATGGAAGACTACATAGATCACATCCTTGGTAAATTCAAATGTCGTAAAGACCATTTAGAAATCCTTAAAGTCATATTTGAATGCCTTATACATTTCCATATTTGCTTTAACCTAAATAAATGCATCTTTGGGGTCTTATTAGGTAAACTCCTCATCTTTGTCATTTCTCTTCATGTAATAGAAGTTTATCCTGCTAAAGTAAAACCAATAATAGACATGTCTTCTCTAACTAACCTTTAGAAACTCTATAATTTGTAGGGGAAGTTTTAGTCCATTCATCATTTCATCTCTCAATTATCTAATAGATGTCATCTCTTTCATCACCTCCTTAAAAAGGACATCTCCTTTAAGTGGAATGAAGACTATCAAAATGACTTTGAATCACTCAAAGGATACCTTATTTCTCTAATTATATTTGTACCTCAAAAAGAGGGAAAACCCTTTTATCTCTAAATCTCTACCACAAACCATTTCTTAGGTGCCATGCTTTCACATCATGATGATAAACATAAGGAGTAGGTAGTATACTATATAATTTGAACACTTTAGAGTATGAGACTTGTTATACCCATATTGATAAATCATGCCTCACCTTGGTATATATGGATTCTAAACTTCATAATTACCTCCTCAACCAAAAAACTTTTATCATCATGAACATTGACCCCTTATGTACATGCATTCTAATCCATATCAAAATCAGTTAATGGCAAATCTCTCTCAAAAATACATTGTTTATCAAATGACCATGTTCTTTGATGGATCAAAATTTAAATGTGGTGGGGTGATGGAATCATCCTTATCCCCTTGAAGGTGAGCCTTTTCTTTTGTTCTTCAAACTTGACTTTGATTGCATCAACAACATGGCTGAGTATGAGGCCCTAGTTTTAGGTCTCCAAATAAATTTGTCCTTGGAAGTAAAATTGATTAGCATTTTTGGTGACTCTCAACTTGTGTTCAACTAAATCAATGTTTCTTACCAATGTAAAAATAATTTTCTATAGAAATATAAACAACTAGTAGATGTATTATTAATATCATTTCATCATTAGCTTATCCAAGCCACTCCACATTTTACAAACAAGTTCATTGATACCATGAATTCTCTTACTTCACAAATCCCATCTGCACCTTTAGACTCTAAAATATTTGTAGCCATCCACAGACTTAACAAACCCTCTTACACCAAAACAAACCTCCCTTCCATCTGTAATTTGGAGGAAACCCAACTAGATATTTAGTATAAGCATCTTTTTGAATACCTCACATTAGCCATCATCCCTTTTAACCTCTCTAGAAATAGTAGATGAGATTCTATATAGATTTCTTCTCACTATACCATACTAGGGGGAATCATATATAATATAGGATTTTATGGTCTCCTTTTTAGGTGCCTTTGTAGTCAATAAATCCCTCACATAATCAAATAAACTCATTATGGTATTTTTGGAAGACACTTTAGTGGTTTAGATTTTGCTAAGTGCATCCTTTTCCTTGGCTACCATTGACCTAACCTTAACCAAGACTATTATGATTATGTCAAAAAGTGTGTTAATTGTCAATAAAATGCCAACTTACATCATGTTCCTAGTCATGGCCTTCAATTTTCTAAGGATTTATGGCCCTTCTCTTAGTGGAGATTAGATCTCATTGGTGAAGTCAACCCTCATTATTTGTAGAGATATCACTCTATCATCACCATGATATAATACTTTACTAAATGGGTGGAGGATATTCCCCATATTTCAAATAAAGCTGATAAAATTATTGACTTCATCAATCATCACATAATATGTCACTTCGATGTTCCTCACAAAATCATCACTAATAATGGAAAATCATTTAAAAACAAGAAAGTATGAAATATTTGTGGCACCTTAAGCATTAAGTTAAGCTTCTCATCTCCACACTATACACAAGCTAATGGACAAGCTGAATCCTCTAAAAAAACATTTAATAAAATGATCACTAAAGTGGTTAATGAATCTAGTAGGGATTGGCACTTGCACATTCCTTTCACCTTATGGGCATATCAAACCAGTATTCAAACTCCTATGGGTGCCACTCCTCTTCTAATTATCTATAATGCATAAGTTGTCTTGCCTCTCGAAGTGCAAATTCCTTCCCTTCATATATCCATAAAGGATATCATCTCAAAAGAAGATTATCATCAAGAATGTCTATCCAAACTTGAGCTACTTGAAGAGCATCTTTTGGTCATACTTGACCATCTTCATGTCTATAAATAATGAATCAAGCTTGCATATAAAAACACCTAAGAGAGTGAGAATTCAATATTGGTGACCTCATATTAAAATAAAATCAATAGGTAACTAACATGGAAAGAATAAAGTGGGTCAAGTTTTCTCCCAATTGACTTGGACCATTTATTATGATGCATAATTATGGGTTGGGAGATTATAAGTTATCACCCCTTGACGGAAAACTAGAACATGTTCCCCTCAATGATTTACATCTACAATCTTTCTTTTTTTTAAACAATTTCTAAATCACCTTGTGTCTAACTTAAACTCATCCCTTGTTTTAAAAAATTATCACCTTCATCTCGTTAATTTAAGGAAAACTAATTGAAGAAAAGAATTGTGTTATTATCCATCATAGTTTTATCCTAAATCCTAAACATGGGTACCATAGCTCTACCCATGAAATTATTCTCATGGATAATTTTCGTCTCTTATAGGATGGATCCCCATGGTCTTTGTCTCTTAAAACCCTCTATCACCCATCATTTAACCTTCTTATGCTATGGTTTTATCCTCATAAAGGAAAACCCTAGGCCTATATAAGTAAGTCCATATCTATAAAAACCACAAATTATATATATATATATATATATATATATATATATATATATATATATATATATATATATATATATATATATATCTTTTGGGTCATCTCTAAAACTTGCAGACTACTCCCTTAAAGGATAGTTTCCCAAAACAAATTCAAATTGCTTAAAAATATAGACTACTCCTTTGAAGGACATCTATCCAAATCAAACAAATCTTAATCTTAGACCACTCCCATGAAGGATGGCTAAGTCAAACATTTGTCAAAAAAGCAATCACATGGAAGATTCTTGTATTTATTAGCTTCCCTAACCTATCAAAAATAGATAAAGCATAAAAAATACCCATAGTTAAAATAAAAAAAAGAAAAAAATATCTATCTCAAATAAAACTTCAATAAGCTTTCACAAAATCAATAAGTAGACTTCTCGCATAGATCAGTGTACACCAAAATGAAACATGGAATTTTTCATAATGGTTCATAGGTCACCTATAGAAGGGACAAGCCATCCCCACAATAAGGTTACACTATCATCTATCTCCTTGTTTACCCTCTAAAATAAAGGTATTTTGAGCTTACTTGAAATTACATGATCAAGATACTTCTTAAATAGACAAACAAGTGCTAATGAAAAGCATGAAAGGATCTTATATTCATAAGCCAATCCCTTTTGCTATTTTGGTCCTTCCCAATAAAATACCACCATGTCTCCTTCTTCATCATCATTACTACTTATTGAAATGTTCATTAAGGTGTTTGTCTTATGATTGATTAAACATCATTCTCTTAGTTGTCTCCTCTTTTTACTTTTTGTCATTTTTACCCAAATTAATCTATATGTTAAAGTGGTTTTTAAAAATTTTAAAACCATCTATCATTCAATCTATTACAAATATAATCATAATTCACTTGAGTGTGTTATATATTTTTTATTTTACCATTATAAATAGAAAAAATATTCTATTTCACTTATGTGTTTTATTATTTCACATTCTACTTTATTAATCATCCTTATAATTTATTTAAGTGTTTTTATTCTCATGAACACATTCTATTTCCCACATCATAGTCATTATAATCAACATAACTACACTACATCCATCATCTCATAAATAATCCCAAGTCAACCAAATTTTTCATCACATAAGCATCATCATACATTATATATGGTGCATGAATCAAGCCAACATCTCATGTAAGTTTATAACATAACATCTATATAAGCAATCAGTCCATCTTGTTTATCATCAAGTAGCATAATTATAATTAATTTATCACATACAAATCATTACAATCTTTTTTGTGTATGAACCAAGCAACATTTAATCATTTATTCTAAACTAAATAAATTAATCAATTAACCATGTTATCCAAATCCCATATGCATCTAAATATGGGATCACATGGATTCATTAAATCATAACATAAATATCAACATATAATAAATTAAATCAAGCATACACCTACTAATAGGAAAAATGCCAAACCATAACCCAAATATGTCATCATATCCATGTGTCATCATAAAACATCATAAACATGAATCATCACATACGCATAACATAAGGACTCATAAATAACACCATCACCTAATACATCATCATAAATAATATCATAACTTAAATAAAGTATTGAATACACACACACACACATCCATATCACTCTCAACATGATATATACATCTCACTACATTTACTCATAGGCCATAATGAAAATGGGTAATATAATCACAATAGCCAATAATCTATGTTCTAGGATAAATATTGTCCCCCTAGACCCTATCCATATCTATGACCTATCTGTGCACCTTTGGATGGTATTCCACCACTCGGTGTAGTACTGCCATGGATCTTTGGCATAACTCACTCTACTAGATACTCTATGTATGAAGGCATATCTAGAAGCCTACTAAGAACATGTCCCTCATAATATTTCATATCCTTCACTATCATAGTATATATCATCAAAATAAATTGTCTAAGGTGGTCCCGTGATAGCTCCAATCCTATTTATAGAAGGTCCACTCTATGATGGTAGTCCTCCTACTTATCTAAGAGCATCCCTCTCAGCTATCACCAAGTTCAACCAAGCCTATAGTCCATTCCTATCCTAATTCATTATCTTAAGTTGTCCCTGTATAGATTCTCTCTACTGGGTGATGGTGGATATCTATACCTATAATCTATCCCTCTCTTATGTCCTCATCATTAACTATCCCTCTATTGTATCTCTCTCCTATGTCATCAAGGTGAGTGATACATGTAATGTATACTGTGTTGATCTCATAGTATCCCTCTCTATAATGACTACCTGTAGATTTTATGAATCCTCATCTATTTTTACATCCTCACCTCCTCCTCACCCTAAATTTTACCCAACTCCCCATCATTTCCATCATCTCCTCCAACATCATGACCCTGCCCTTTGTTTCCACCTATAACTATAGGGTGATATCTCTACCACCAAGAAATATACTCTAGAGTCATCCTAGGATCATCCACTATTGTAAGGGCTTGTAGCTCCTCATATAGTAACTCATCCTCTGATGGATATGGTAGAGAAAGTGGTGCATATGTGTCCTCTCATTTGTACCATAGGAACACTCTTGGATCACCTTACACTATGCCATACTAATGCCACACATGATCAAATGGTATCAACTCCATCTCATACTATCTCCTCCCATATATCCATTTTATACTCTTAAGGGAAAATGTCTATGAACACAACCCCCTCCATGATGGGAAACCTACATATGGTCTCTAGATGACCTATATATCTAAAAAAATATCAAGTCACTATCTGAACCATGTTATTTCTCAAACAATTCCATCTACATGTGGTATCTTCAAATCTAACCTCCACATCATAAAGCCAACTATCAATCATTATTGATACCATGCCATCCATGGTAATCATCTAGTCATAGAATAGTGATGTGTTCATAAGCCCTATAGTGGATTAAGAAGCATGCATTCATCCCATATAACTTATATACTCAGTAACCCCAGATCTCTTGATAAATATGAACCAAAACATAGGTGCCCATGCATGTACTATCTAATCATCATACATCTCCACTAGAACACTTGTAAGAGCACAAGTATACCTCTTACCACTAGAATATGGAAATTCATTACAAGTGACTGCTATCATCAATATAGTCATCAGTCTCCTCCTCTTTGTGTGTAATCGATAAGGGTCCTCAAATTAAAATCCATAATCATGATACCATGTTCCTACTACATCCTCACCATATAATACATCCATTTATGAATCTAGCTCATCACCATGAATTAGCTCCACCACTCACCCTTATTTAGGTAGACTCAATATCTTATAGACATCCTCCAAAGTAGTGGTCATCTGTCTTGTCAATAGCTAGAACATGTTGGTGGTCAGATCCTATCTCTCGATGAGGTCCACCAACATACCTATATCTTAAGGCACATGTCGATAGTGTCTCATACCACTTAGACCCACAACCATCATGTGGACCCACTCATACCCATTTTTATATATGTATAACTCCTCAAGTAGCAGTGACACTCGATCTTGCATCATCAATATGGACTTCACCTACATATTTAGATATTTAACTTAGTTTTATCTACACCTTAAATACCCAATAAACATTTCACCTTATCTACCATAGTCACTACACCTATGTACTTACCTATGTTTTTTACTTCCCATACTTACCTACACCAATAACCCTATTTGACTACTCCTAGTGTCATTTTTCTTAACAAAACCCTTTTATATCTATTCTAACCTATAGATACTCCTACCCATCATAATAATTTTACCCTTTCTAGATTATTCTAACTATATAAAAACCATTCTACTACCAACCCCCACTCCTATGGACTTTTCCCACCCATCAGCCTTAACAAAAATCATCACCAGTCATTCAAACACTTTTAAAAATGTTTAGAACCTTACAATTTTATACCCTACCTCATATTTATTCTCAAATTGATGTTGGTCATGGGTCAACCAACATCGATTCCCTATCGATCGATATTGGCTCCCTGTCAATTCACATCGGTCGACCCTCAATTGGTATCGATCACTTTAAATAAGGGTCAAACCCAAAAACCCTAGTTTTCACCTAAAAGCCACTACTTACTCTTCCATAATATCTTCTATCGTACCCAAAACCCTCTGACTACCCTCCCCTATCCTATGTACTAGATAATTTAAATAACACATTAAATTACCCTCCCCTCTATCCTGACACATGAATGTACCCAAATAATTTTAAAAAAATAAACACACCAAGCCACTTACCTCATCTCACATTCATCTCTATGGTGACACTCACCTCCCAACCACAACTTTCCCTTCAACCAATACATGTATTCATATTTCCTATATGATTACTCCTCTTCATCCACACTAATCCCCACAAAGTACCCTACTGGTCACCCTATCCACACCACTCATAATCCCATAATAGGCAAACCTTTTGCCTCACCTACTTACACTCATATAACTTGTCACTCTCATGAAAATACCATTTACCAACTCTACTCAAGTCACTTTCACAAAGGACAAACAAAAACTAATAACTAAAAGATAATAATTTTGACATTTTGGTCATTGACCCCCTTTTCTAGGGTTTGGTCCATGATTGATCTCGATCACACTTTGGATTAGGATGATTGACATTAGTCATTTTCACCTTGGGATGACTGGTATTGATTGAGTAAATTAGGGTTTATCTATTAATTACTATCCCAAACCATGGCCCTCTTTCCACAAAATAGTATCCCTTTAAACATACCAACACCACACTTTTCATTTATCTCATCCCCCCAACAAATAGAGATTACCTTGTTCTCCTTTGTAGCCTATACCTAGTTTACCTCAAATTAATTACTCTTACCTCCTATTCACATATTTTTTGTGTCAACCTTTCCTTGGTCATTTTGACCACATACACTACCTTTACATTATTGATAAGCTTACACAAGTATGCTACTTTATGAATAACCCTTTAGGTACATTGGAACATGGCTACTTGTGATCTCAACACTTACAACCCATTCAGTCTTCTCAAGATCACACCCTACTTTTAGCTCCCTAAGAGCACAAATACCTCACCTAGGAGGCTTGTTTTTATAATTGAAATCCATATCATTTATGCCTAATGTTATTGCACGGTTCACCTATCACTTATTATTATAAGTAAAACCTTATTTACTAATTTTTTACACCATGGTAGTCTCATCTAGGTTCAATTTTTAACATTGTACTTCATGGTATTTTTTGTGACCTTTTTGTGCTTCCATGCCTCACCATTGAACCAATACTGTCACCAATTTATCCACTTGTCAAACTTGAACCCAAATTTATTTTCACCTCATCATTTGCTAATTTGAGGTTTAACACCAATTCCCATACATGGGGTATCCAACCTTCCAATAAATCATTAGTTTTTGTTTTGTATCTTATTGATGTAACCTACAAAACAAAAAAGGGTAAAATGTATACACTAGAAAACCACACCAATGGTTTTAGATGTCACAAACACACTTTTTTGACCCCCTTGGCCCCCATTGGGTTAGAACATGTCTTCAACCCATCAAAACACCTTTTTACCCATTTACACACATTTAGATAAATTAATTAATTAATTAAGCTAATATATCCTATTTATACCTCACTATAGCTAAATCCATGACTAACTTAGCGAAACTTAGCCTTAAGACTATTATTAACTTAGAAATTAAAGTTATGACCTCCTAGACTATTTATACCTACATGAGCATGGTTCCCTAATGATCTGAGACCACTTTTAATGGTCTTAATTGGCAAAATCAAGTGCAAAACACTATTTTTAGCAAGTTAGACCATTTCCACCTTAATCGATGTCAGTCATCCCTTGATGACACCGGTTGACTAAGACCAATGTTAGTTACTTAAGGATTCCCCAAGATCCTTACTCAGAAGGTTGAATGATTTGAGAAATAAATAGACTCTTGTGTAAATCAAAACTTTCTAATGAACTAGAGAACCACTCTAAAGATTAGGAAGTGTTTCATCATCTCAATAATGAGGATTCAAGCACTATTACTCTACCCATTTTGTTATAGGATTCCAATTAGCTCACACTTAAATTCAAGTCATCTCTAGGCCATAAAATCCATAATAAATAAGTATCATGTACCTATTATAATTTTAGTTATTTATTTTTTGTAGTTTATTGATTTCACTCCCTTTCAATATCTCCCCACACTCTCTTTTATGTTAAAGTTCTATAACTCTAAACACCCCTCTTTTCACCAAATCCCCACTAACCATTTATACCCATTTGAGTTTTAAACCCCTATGTTTAATATCATTTAGTCTCTATTATAACTTTATGATGATAAACCAACCTCTAAATAGCCTATAAACTCCTCTACAACCATCTCAAAGTCTATTTTTGCCCAAAACCAGAACTGTGACAAACCCACAGTGATCGACATTGGTCATCTTTGACTGGTATCAATTATGCTTGACCAACATAGGTTAGCCAATGACTAAAATATGTCTCTATATAATTATTTTTTCTAAAAATAAGTTAAAATCACCTATCAACCCTAACCCAAATTCTTGTTTTCTGACCCTTATCACAACACAGAGTCAAAAGTAATTATTTGAATTACATTTTAGTACTTTGGCATTTATTTAAAAAAAGATAATGTTATTTTCTAAAAATAAATCATTTCTATTGAAAATAATTTTATTACATTATAATTAAGAACTTTTCCTTCCTTTCATTATCCAGAGCTTTGGGAAGAATAATAAAAAATTATAGAAGAAATAGAAGATTGTGATCAAACACTTCCTATTATTGTAAAAGATGGTTCTACACTCCTTGTGAAAAACACTACTAAAGTGAATGTAGGAACATATGATGATCCCAAAAAAATTTATCTTGGACCTTCTCTCACTGATGAGGAGTGAGATTACATTATCTCCATTTTGAAATATTTTACTGATATTTTTGCATGGGCATATTCTAACATGCTAGGATTAGACCCTAAATTGGTGTGCATCACCCTATTATCCATCCATATTTTAAACTATTCAAACAAAAACTAATAAATATGCATCCATAAATCACTCTTTTTTTAAAACATAACTAGAAAAATTATTAGGAGCAAGCTTTATTAGACCACTGGACTATTCTGAATGGATATCAAAAATAATTCTAATCAACAAAAAACCACAGGGTATGTCTTTGTAATAATTTTAGAGATATCAAAAATTCATGCCCCAAAGATTATTTTACTCTTCCCAACATTGATATGATTATCAAATCTACTAATAGGTACATGATGATCTTTATGGATGGATTTTTTGGATATAATCAAATCAAGATAGCTCAAAAAGACCAGTATAAAATTATGTTCACCACACTATGGGGAACATTATATTATCAAGTAATGCCATTTGGATTTAAAAATGCTATCCACTTATCAACATGTTATGACTTTCATCTTCTTTTAAATGACGCAAGATATTAGTGAGGACTATGTTGATTACATCCTAGCTAAATCAAGAATATGAGTTGGACATCTTGATGTTCTTTGAATAATCTTTGAGAGACTACATGACCACAAGGTCTATCTAAATCCCAAGAATTTCATCTTTGACATCACTTTAGGAAAAATTTTAGGGTTTATTATATCATAATGAGGGATCAAATTAGACCCTACAAGCTCAAGGCCATTATATAAATGCCTCCACCTTCCAATCTCAAACAACTCCATAGCCTACAAGGAAAGATCCAGTCTATTCATAGGTTCATTTCACAGCAAATAGATAAGTTCCACACATTTACAAATATCTTGGAAAAAGGGGTCACATTTCAATGGGATAATGAGTGTCAATTAGCATTCTATAAGCTCATGATTTATTTTTCCAACTATGCTGTCTTGAGAATGACAACACCTAGACAACCATTACATATTTACATTTTAGCAACCAAACATGCAATGGGGCTACTCTTGGACCAACATGATGATCAGGGTAAGGAACATGTCATTTATTATTTGATTTTCACACTAGTGGCTTATGAGCATAATTATATGCCTATTGAGAAGGCATGTTTAGCTATGGTGTTTGACTCCCAAAATTTGTGACATTATATGCTAAATAACAAAACTATTATTATTAATAAAGTAGACCCCCTCAAGTATTGATTATCCAAATAAGCTCTCATAAGATGCATGGCCAAATAGGTCATGCTCTTAAGTGAATTTGATGTTGAGTATCAGAATCAAAAATATATCAAGGTGTAGGTTATCACTGATTAACATGCATAATCCCCTATTATAGACACTCAACCACTCATATTAAATTTTATAGATGATTATATTATGATAGTAAAATAAATACAACATGAACAAGAATGATGGAAGTTATACTTTAATGGTTCCTTCACATATCATGGATCTAGGTTCAATATTTTTTTATTACACCATAAGGGGATCTAATTCCAAAGGCATTTCATATTATTTTTCATTGTACTAATAATATGGCTGAGTATGAAGCACTTATTGCAAGACTAAATCTTACAATATAGTCAGATATCCATTTCTTAATGGTCTATGGGGTTTCCTAATTGATTATGAATCAAACCAAAGATTAGTATTAGACTAGAGATGATAAGATTATACCTTATAATCACATTGTGGATAATATCAAGACTCATTTCAAATCCCTATAATTTGAATAGGTACCATGGGCCAACAATAGATCTATCGATGTAATGGAAATAATTAGGTCCATGATACAGATTGATAATAGTGCTATAGAGTATCATTTTCTCATTGAAAATATTCTACACCCTGCTCATGTCTTGTCAAATTCAAAAAGATTATGCACCATTGTTGGTCCCAATCCCCCACCTAAACTACCTTGGTTTCAAGACATTTATAATTATTTTCAAAACCATGTTTTCCACCTGACCTTTCCCATAATCATCAAAATATTTTCCTTCATTGCATATCACATTATACCCTCCTTAGAAATATTATTTATCATAAAGGCTATGATGGAATGCTACTTTGTTTTTTATCTTTGAGAGAATCTAAGTTATCACTTAAGGAAGTTTATGAAGGAATGTATAGGTCCCACACCAATAGTTTATTCTTAGCTAAAAATATCTTTAGGATAGGATACTATTGTCCCAAAATGGAGATAGATGATTGTAAGTATGTAAGGAAGTGTGTTTATTATCAACAACATAGAAATTTGATACATGTACCTTCTTTGCCACCATGGTCAATCAATACACCATGGTTTTTTTCTACATTGGGCCTCGATCTCATTGGGAAAATAAACCTAGCATATTTTTATGGACACAAACATATTCTCATGGCTACTAAGTATTTTACTAAGTGGATTAAGGCCATTTGTCTCATGTCACTAGGAAGCAGAATACCAAGTTTATACATTACCATATCATATATTGATATGGTATTCTAGCCTAAATTATATTTGATAATAGAATACCATTTATAAACTAATATTTTAAATCTCTTGATGAAAAATTCAAAATCAAACACAATAAATCCACACCATATAATATGCAAGGTAATGGTCAAGTTGAAGCATCGAAGAAAACCATTATTTCCATATAAAAGAATATTGTCCATGACACTACCTATAATTGGTACTTGTAATTATCACACTAGTCATATAACCCCCATAGGATCCACTCCATACTCCCTTGTTTATGGCATATAAGCTAGTATCCTGATTGAGATCGAGTTGCCTTCATTGCAAGTATATTTGGAGAATATTAAAGTTGATGATCATAGTATTTTTAGTTTAAAAAAACTATAAATCCTTGATAGAAAGTGTTTGTATATCCTATACAACTTATAATCCTATAATAATATATTATGTAGAAGTTACAACAAGCTCATTATCCATCAAGAGTTTGAAATTAGTGATTTGGAATTGAAAGAGAATCAAAATAACACTACTATTGAATGAAATGAGAAGGGTAAGTTCCAAATTTATTATCTAGGACCCTATGTTATCACATAAAATTATGGATCATGGGCATACCAGTTGGCTACTCTAGGTGGTGAAGAACTCCCATAGCCCATGAACATTGTGCATCTTAGGTAGTTCTATGTTTGACAACTTTTGAAACATTATCTACAAGACCCCTTACTTGGGGTCAACTTGTGATGAAATAATTTTATCCCATAATTATATCCTAGACCATCCTATCTTGGACCACATTCTTTTTGTATTAACTTACCCTAGACCATTCTCATGAGAACCATATTCTTTAATGACTCTAGATAATTGAAATTCTGGACCATTAGCACTTTGGATCATTTATATTCCATCTCAACTTTTTTATCCCACCCTTGACCTTCCTATCTTGGACCCTATGTTATATTAGTTTTTCATTTTTCCTTTTAATTTAATTATCTTACTAAAATCTTAATGAAATTAGGGTTTATGAAGTATATTTAGAGATATGAAGATGGTTGTGGACTGCTTGAATCCAAAAAATGAGGGAACTTATTTTTGGCTTGGAAGAATAATCTAAACACAAAAAAACAACTTGGAAAAAATGGATTAATCATTGGAAATATTGTCTTTGATGTCAAAGGTCTAGAATTGGTGATAAAGGCCCCATAGCATTTATTATTTAAAGGTGTTTTTAATGTTCATATTTTGGCTAAAATGTATTGATATTTATTTAATATTAATTAATATATTTTTGGTTGCATAAAATTCAAAAGAGCACCCATGGAGAAGTCAAAAAGTCATGGGGTAAATAAAAAAGAGGAGTGGGATGCATTTTTCCATGAATAATCATCTTGAGGAATTACAAGAGTCACCAAGTGAAGACAAAAGAGGGTATATCACATTTTTCCATGAAGAGTCGCCTTAAGGAATTTGAAAGGTAATAAAAATAAAGACAAAAGAGGAAAGTATGAATTAAATTATGAAGGGTCACCATATGACTTTTAAAATACAAGGATTCAAAGGGTCTTGCAAGTTTGGTACCATTTTCCATGAGAAGTGAAGAGTCACAAGGGGTGAATGCCAAAGGTTATTTAGAAAGCTATAAATAAAAGCTTGAAAATCCATTTGAAATATGCTAGAGAGTACAAGGTTTGTAATTAATTTATATAATAAAGGGGGAGAGAATAGAAAGAGATATTGTAGAGTTCTATCATTTGTTGAGAAAGTAACATTGAGACATAGTTGTGTTTTATACACAAAAGGGGTTGGTGCTCATAAATAGTTAATGTGTTGGATCTTAGAAAAGGGGTTGGTGCTCTTACAAGTTGGTGCTTGTGAACTTTGTAATTTGAGTTGGTGCTCTTTCATATACTTGATATTATTCTCTATGGTTTTTTCCATTTTGAGTTTCCACATAAAAATCTACTCTCTCTCTCTCTCTCTCTCTCTCTCTCTCTCTCTCTCTCTCTCTCTCTCTCTCTCTCTCTCTCTCTCTCATGTGGTGCATATTATTTTAGTTTTATTACATATCTTGAATGTATGGTTAAGTGGATTTTGATTAGGTAAACAAATTTATAATATATATGATATACTGATTTACCCTCCCTCTCAGTATATCTCATGCTTAACAATTGGTATCAGAGTAGGTTCTTTTAGAAAAAGTTTTGTAGCTTGAAGGTAGATCAGGGAAAACATGATGGATAGATCATAGGAATGTTTTTCTACAAATAAGGAACCTTTTTTTGATGGGACAAATTTTTATTTTTGGAGCATAAATATTAGGACTTGTTTGATGTCTCCTAGATTTGACATTTGGCAAGAAACTATGGAGGAATACAAAGAGCCACAGAAACTTGTGATTACTTTGACATAAAAGAAGCAAGTGAAAATAATGCTAAAGCTTTAAATTTTATTTTACATAGTTTATGTGAATCAAAATTTGTCAAAGTTATTCAATGGAAATATACTCATGATACTTTGGTAAAGCATGAAAATATTTACAAAGGTGATGGAAAAGTTTAACAAGCTAAGCTCTAAAATTTTAAAACACAGTTTGAGAGTGTAAAAATGGAAGAGGAAGAAAATATAGCAAGTTATCTTTTACAAGTTGATCAAATAGTTAATCATATTCAAGGCCTTGGAGAAAATTTAGAAGAATCAAGAGTAGTACAAAAAAAATTAGATCCCTACCAATGAGATATGATGCAAAGGTTTTGGCAATTGAGGAGATGAAGGATCTAGCCAAGATAAAGATGGATGAAGTACATGGTATTCTCATAGCATATGAGATGTGGATCGAATAAGAAAAACCCTAAAAAATAGAAGCTACTTTTAAGACATCAAAGAAAGACAAGGCTAAGATTCAAGAATCAAGTGACAACTCTAGTGATGATAAAAATGACAATAGAGATCTTTTCATTCATAAGCCAAAAAAGGGAATAGGTAAATATCATGGAAAATTGCCTTTTAAATGTTTTAATTGTGGAAAGACTGGACATTTTTTAGATAAATGACCAGATAAGGGTAATGGTGAAAATGAAGAAGGAAAGTCTATATACAAGAGGAATTTCAAAGGAAAATTCAAGAAGGGATTAGAGAAGAAGAGTTTATATTCTAAATATTCTAGCTCAACCGAAGATAGTGGAGTCAGTGATTCAGAAGAAGAGATTATATTCATGGCCATACGTGAAGATGCCTCTATAATAAAAAGTATACATGATCAAGAAGAATAATAGGATGAAGCTAAGGTGAATCTAGAAGGAGAACTCATTTTTGCCTTAGAAGAATTAGAATCTCTTGAGAATAGGAATCAAAGATTGAAGTGCCAAATCAAGAAAAATGAAAAGGAGTCAAAAGAAATAATTGAAGATATACAAACACGCATTGAAGAATCCAAAAAGACCAAAGAAGATATAATAGTTTAGTTACAAAAAGTAAGTGAAGAATGTCAAAGGTATGTTGTTAAAATTACCTCTTTAAAAGCAGATCTTGAGAAAAAAAATAAAGTAGTCAATGATAGAACAACCAATGATTAAAAATTTGAGAATAGAACTAATATGTTAAATAAGATATTAGAAAGTCAAAGATCAATGTCAGATAAGATAGGTATTAGATTTGAAAAAGAGAAAGGGGAGATCACTATTTTTAAGGACAAGGTTAACATAAAAAAAAGGAAAGAGCTATGTTGAAGCTCTTACAAAAGAGGAAATGAAAAAAGAAGTTAAGAATATAGAGGACATCTCAAACAAAGAAGGCTAGAAGGAGTAGAGCTACAAAAGGCAATCAAGTTAGAGATACACAAATATGTTATATGTTTATGGTTACTATAATTATTTTAATGGATATGGTCATAAGAAAATATAATGTCTAAAAAGGGATAAAACTTTCATAAACAAGGAGAAGGAAACTCATACAGAGTCAAGTAGAAGCCATAACTCATTTTCTCCTCTATCAAGCTTTAATGAAGAGGCCATAATATGTTACAAGTGCAATAAATTTAGACACATATCCTGGTAATGTAGGATCATGTTTGATTCAGTCAAGAAGGACTAGAGTTTTAAGGCTTCATTCATCAAGAAGAAAGTTTAGACAAGTTCATGACATAAGAAACAACCTAAAAAGTCTATGTTAGTCCAGATAGCTTTTCTTGAAATAAATGAAGAAAAGCCATGGTTCATTGATAGTGTATGTTCAAGGTACATGATAGGAGACAAGAGCAAGTTAATAACCCTAAAGAAGATCAATGGTGGCATAGTCAAATTTGGAGATAATACCACTGCTAGAATTACCAAAAAAGGTACACTAAGTTTAGATAATGATAAAACTAAGATTGGAAATGTTGTGTATGTATAAGGTCTTAAACATTATATTTAGAGTGTAAGTAAAATGTGTGATCAAGAATACACACTAAATTTTTATGCAAAAGGTTTTGAAATTAGGAGAAAATATTTAGATGTGTTGATTGTAGATTCTTAGAGAATAGACAACAACTTGTATATGTTATCAGATATCAAAGGTCAAAGATGTTGTCTGAGTCAAATTGAGGAAATATAGCTATGGAATAAGATAATGGGACATATAAATCTTGATAATCTTGTCAACATCAGAAAAAAAACAAGTAGTCAAAAATTTCCCTAAGATTATAAAGCCCTCAAACATGCTTTGTGAACCTTGTCAGCATGGGAAGTGGGTTAGAAGATGGCTTAAGACAAAATAATACTCGACCACTCAAATTTTGGAGCTTGTTCACACTGACTTATATGGACTGATGAGAACTCAAAGTACTCAATGTGAGAAATATTTTATGTTACTCATTGATGATTTTTCACGTTTGACTTGGGTAATGTTTTTGAAGAAAAAATCAAAAGACTTCAGCCACTTTAAAGCATTCAAGGCTCTTGTTGAGAATGAAATTGAATTGAAGATCAAGTGTCTAAGATCATATCATGGAGGATAATTCATGTTAGATGATTTTATTAAGTATTGTGAAGACCATGGGATAAACATATATATTCAGTAGTTATAACTCCATAGATAATGGAGTAGTTGAGCAGAAAAATAGAACAATTCAAGAGATGGCAAGGACAATATTAAATGAATCCAATATACTAGATAAATATTAGAAGAGGTATTAATTATAGTAGTGCACATCTATAATAGATCATTGTTAATATTCAACAATGATAAGACTCCCTATGAGCTATGGAAAGACAAACCAGCTATAGTCAATTATTTTAGAGTTTTTGGTAGCAGATGCTTCATAAAGAGAAGAGATGAAAAATTAGGTAAGTTTGAATCTAAAACATATGAAGGTATATTTCTTGGATATTCTTGAAAAATTAAAGCTAATAAATGTTATAACAAAATAACCAAGAATATTGTTGAAAGTGCAAGTGTCAGGATAGACAAAGATGTAGCACAAAGAGCCAGTGATCCAGTGGGTGCTCTTAAAGTCATTAAAAAAGAATATTTTGAAGTGTTGGATGAAGATGAAAAGTAAAAGAAAAAGGAAACCAAGACCCCATCCAAATATTTTCAAAAAAATCATAATAAGAGTGACATCACTAGGAATATAAATGAAGGATTTCACACTAGAAGGATGATGGTAAGTGGATCTAAGCAAGTAAAATTTTCTTTGTTATCCAAAATTCAGCCTATAAATTTTTGAAAAGGTAGACATGATGAGCATTTAGCTAAGAAAATGGATGAAGAATTAAGTCAGATAGAAAAAAATGATAATTTGGAATTAGTGCCTAGACCAAAGGATTAAAATGTGATAGGAACAAAGTGGGTATACATAAATAAGCTAAATGAAGATGGTGAAGTTACCAATAATAAATCTATTTTGGTATGTAAAGCATATGCTTGGATTAAAGGTATAGATTTTGAAGAAAATTTTGCACTAGTAGTAAGGCTAGAGGTTATTAGAATGTTTCTTACATATGTAGTGTTTAAAAATTTCAAAGTATTTCAAATGGATGTCAAGTTTGCCTTTCTGAATGAGAATCTATAAGAGGAGGTATACATTGGGTAGCCTAAGGGGTTTATTCACTCAAATGATAATATCCATGTATACAGATTGAAGAAAGCACTGTATGGATTGAAACAAGCTCCTAGAGCTTAGTATGCAAGACTTGATAAGTACCTACAAGATCAAGGATTCATGAGAGGTTTTGCTTACAGTAATCTCTACTTCAAAAAAAAAGGTGAGCATCAATTGATTTGTGTGTTATATGTTGATGATATAATTCTTGAAGGAAACATTAGAAGGATGACAAAATAATTTTCAAATAATATGCAAAAAGAATTTGAGATGTCTATGCTTGGAGAATTGTCATTTTTTTAGGATTACAAATATTTTAGTTAGATAAAATAATTTACATATCTCAAAGTAAATATGCCAAGGAAATGTTGAAAAAAATTGGTTTTGAGGATTGTACACTAGTTGGCACACCAATGGGTATAGGGAACAAGGTGAGTAAGGATGAAGATTCACCTATTGTAGATCAATTTTTGTATGGATCTATGATTGGTAGTCTTTTATATTTAACAACATTAAGGCTAGACATCATGCATGCAGTAGGCATGGCTATGAGATATCAGGTAGACCTGAAGGAAAGTCATGTTTAGTTTGTGAAGACAATTTTCAAATATGTCAAGGGGACATTGGATTATGGATTGTGGTATCCCACAGGTAGATATTTCACTTTGGTTATACAAATTTAGATTGGGTAGGTTGCTTGGATGATAGAAAGAGTACAAGTGGAGGATCTTTCTTCCTTGATGATAGATTAGTATCATGGCTAATCAAAAAGAAAAACTTAGTATCACTTTCTATATATAACATAAAATATATTGCAGTGGTATTGTGTTGTAATCAAGTGCTTTGGATGAAACAAACTTTGGAAGATATCAAGGTAAAATATGATGAACTTATTTCTATTTTTTTTGACAACACAAGTGCTATTAATATTTCTAAGAATTTAGTGATGCATTCAAGAACAAAACATATTCCCATTAGATATCTCTTCTTTAGAGAGCAGGTTGTAGATCAACATGTTAAGATGGAATATATCAGTGATATAGAATAGATTGCAGATATTTTCACAAAGGAACTACCAAAAGACACATTTGAGTATCTACAGGAGAAGTTAAGAGTAATTTATTTTACTTCCTACCATTGAGTATTAGCATCATTTGAGGGGGAACTAAGTGTTATCTCCAATATAGGCCCTTTTCTATTGATGTTAAAGGGGGAGAAGAATAGAAATAGGTACAGGAAATAGGTACAAGGAATAGGTACATGAAGCTATAGTAAGGGGGAGTTACTATGTGTTTTTTAGATGGTAGTATGTGTAGATTGCCATGTGTAGTACAGGTTTTAGGATGTGGCAGTTTTAGTTTGAGGTTGCCATCAATGACAAAGGGGGAGATTGTTGGAAATATTTTCATTTTTTTCAAAGTTCTAGCATTGGTGATAAATGCCCCATAGTATTTATCATCTAAAGGTATTTTTAATGTTCATATTTTGACTAAAATGTGTTCAAATTTATTTAATATTAACAAATATATTTTTGGTTGCATAAAATTAAAAAGAGAGACCATGGAGAAGTCAAAGAGTCATGGGGTAAAGACAAAAGAGGAATGGGATGCATTTTTCCATGAAGAGTCATCTTGAGGATTTCCAAGAGTCATCAAGTGAAGACAAAAGAGGGTATGGTGCATTTTTTCATGAAGAGTCACCTTAAGGAATTTTAAAGGTCATCAAGATAAAGATGAAAAAGGAAAGGATGAATTTTATTATGAATGGTCACCATATGACTTTTCAAATATAAGGAGTAGAAGGATCTTGCAAGTTTGGTGCCATTTTCCATGAGAAGTGAAAAGTCGTAATGGGTGAATGCCAAAGGTAATTTGGAAAGATATAAATAAAGACTTGAGAAGCCATTTGAAATATACAAGAGAGTGCATGGTTTGTAATTAGTTTATATAATAAAAGAGGAGAGAATAGAAAGAGATATTATATAGCTCTATCATTTGTTGAGAAACCAACATTGAGAGATGGTTTTTTTTATACACAATAGGGGTTGGTGCTGCTACAATTGGTGCTTATGAACTTTGTAATTTTATTTGGTGATTTTTCATATACTTGGGATTGTTCTCCATGGTTTTTTGCAATCTCTCTCTCTCTCTCTCTCTCTCTCTCTCTCTCTCTCTCTCTCTCTCTCTCTCTCTCTCTCTCTCTCTCTCTCTCTCTCTCTCTCTCTCTCTCTCTCTCTCACACACACACACACACACACACACACACACACACACACACACACATGTGGAGCATATTATTTTAGTTTTATTACATATCTTAAATGTATGGTTAAGTGGAGTTTGATTAAGTGAAATATTTATAAGACATATGATATACTAGTTCACACCCCCCTCTCAGTATATCTCGTGCTTAACATTAATAGATAGATAGGTGAGATGCCTGGTTAGGAACCAATCCTAGGAAGTTATGAACTTCCTCAAGAGGATGTCAGCTCACTATTTTCATAATTAAGTGGATAATATTGGTAAATTAATATAGATCATGATAAAGATATTTGACATGATAAATTCATACATATTATTTAATATAGATGGATAAGATTAAAAAGATAAATAGATTCATAGGATCAAGATAAATAGATATAGATCATTTGATTAATAATAATTCATGTTATTAAAACAAGCTCAGGTTATGAAATATAATAATAAAAACACAAAGATCGATCATCAACAATTCTGCATGGATGGACATAAATTTGAGTGCAAGAGATTAAAGAGAGATATTAAATTATATAAGATGGTTTTATATGGCTAAGGATGTTCTAGAGATAAAAGGGATGTTCATCAAAGATAACAAGATAAAATAAACAAATATATAAGAATAATAGAGATGCTAATAAAAAAATAAACTTACCTAGACTGTGCTACCATTCCTTAATGGGGTTGAGATGGATATTTTGAATTCTAATCTTCTTGAAGGATAACAAGTTCTTTATTTATAACGTAGCTTCCATGTAACATAAGCAACATAGGCAATGGGAATTTCATCAGCATTTCTCCATCAAAATTGTGTCCTTTACAAAGAATAATGCGTAGGTTCTTATAATTAATGTTGATCTGAAAGAATTAGTGCCGATCATGGGAGAATTAGTACTGATTCACCATATTTGGTCTTAGGTGATATTTGATTGTTTTCAACTGTGTGCTAAGCTTGATAAATGTAACCTAAAGTTATTGCACAGGTTTTGGAATATGAGGGAGGTTGTTAAAAATAATATTAAATTTGTTATAATGAATTTATGTAGATATTTTAGGATTATGGGTAGTTAAAATAATTATAATGGTAATTAGTATAAGTAACTACGATGGGTGAATCTAGTAGTAAATACATAAAACAAACATTTAAGTATAAGTTTACATTTATATATAAAAATTTACTTTTTATAATAAAGTAAATGTATATTACATTTTATGTATATACTTCTTGGATGTTTGAGAGGGGTTTCAGACTTTTAGGAGTTACAATGAAAATTATAGGTTTTGGAGGATTCTACCACATTTCAGACTTAACCTATTTTAGGACTTCAAGATACTAGACTTTGCATATTTCAAGATTTCAAGATACTATACTTAGCCATAATGCACATGTCATAAGAGAGTTATGGTGCATAATTATAGTGTCTACACCTTACTCATTTTGTCTTGTTTTATCCTATACTATTTTTCTTGGAACCATATTATTTTCCTAACCTATGTCATTGTAACTTGGATTGTTCTATACCTTGACCAATTATGATCCTGATTATGATTCGTATTCATTATAGATGCATTTAATGCTTGTTCTATAAAGTAGTTTAGCCTAAACAATATTTCATAGTTTCTTCTTACAAAAAATTGAACATGAATACATCCACACATGGTTTTTACTTACTGAATAACACTTCAAATTTATCTCACACTACATACTATTCTATTTGTATTTTGTTTTTGTTTGGTATGTTTTGTTATCTTAATAGGTTCACGCTCTCATCATTTTATGAGCATGGGTTGTTTTAGTTGGCTTTAACTATTATTTGACCTCTTACCTATGGACATGCATCTCCTTAACTAGGTAGTTACCCTAGGCCTTTTGTTAATATTTCATTTTTTTTGCTTATCCCAAAAAAATAAAAACATTAGAAATTGATCACCAACACAAACAAAAATATTATCTTGTACTTTTATTTATTATGATTCCATGCTCTCACCATTTTAGGAGCACTCATTTGAATGCTCTTGCCATTTTATGAGCCCATTTCCTTATTTTCTCTATGACATCAATCATGTTTTTATTATCATCACTTTTCATCTATCCCATTTCCTAGGAGAACTACATTTAGCCTAAAAGTCATGTTGGATCTTGCATCCATGGAACTATGTAGGGAGAATCCACTTATCTCATACATCTAAAGTTAGCTCAGCCACACCCTTCCTTTTCTTCTTTTTCCCCCCATTTTGTTATATGTTGTTTTCCTATTACTTGGGGGAGATTTTGTTTCTTTATTATTGCTATTTTTTTCTAGTCTCATTATTTTCTTAGATTAGGAGTCAGCTTATCATAGAGAGTAATGCCTCTATTACACTCACATGAACAATTGTTTTCTATTTTCACTAACATTGAGACTAACTCTTGTTTGTGTGTGTTTATTGGATTTTTATCATCATTTTATTGTGCTTTCTTGTCTCTCATTTTATTTTGTTAATATTTTGTTATTTTTAATTATTTTTCTATTTATTCTTGGTGTTTTATTGTTTTAATCTTTTGTGTTGTTATTTTTTCTTGTTCTATATTTTTTTTTATTTTGGGGTCAAATACATTATATACCCACTTTTGGTCTAGATTTTAGTTAGGCTTGATTTACTTAGAGTTGTATTTGGATTGATTTTTTAAGTTTTTTTTAAGGTACATCTTGATAGTACACATGGATCTTGATTATTTATATCTTATTTTCATGTTGTTTATTAAGTTGTTCTTTCTTTCCTTTTATACATTCTGATAGGACCTAGGTTCCCCAAAGCTCTGACACAACTTGTCAGAATTAAGAGCACACTTGATTACCTTTGTATTAGCAGCTAAACATGCGAAATTATACCAGAAGTAAAAGTAACTAGAAATAAAAAATAGCACAGAATATGAGAGGCAACACACAATTGTATTCAACTCATTACAGAAGGAAATTACAACAAAGAGATCACACTCTTTCATCCACTTTGTGGGCATACCAGTAATCTTCCCTCAACAGTAATCTTCTCTCAATACAAGTCACAACAAACAACCCAAACGCAGAGTTGTTGTTAACTTCAACTAGTCAGTACAATACTACTAGTACAACTGAGTATGAACCGGTACTCCAAGTAGATCTCACCATGATCTTTCTCCTTGATGTGTTGTTGTCACCTTAGATCTTGCTACCCCATATATATCCTTTTGACCCTCACACACACACACCCCTGCAGACCAACCTAATCTTACTTATCACATGTAGATCTCCTCCATGATCTTACAACACCCTATAGATCAAACCTAATCTTACATACCTGGAACAACCCCTGTGATTCTACCAATGGAAGAACTCTTCTAGTTTTACAAATTTACAATACAACCCATGAGTCTATTATATAGATCCCATGCATACAATAATTAGACAAGCGGCTCAAGACTCGAAGTAGTCTTTAACATGCAAACAACTCGTTCAACTAACTGACTGTTCATCAACAACCAATTCTAGAGCCACACATGTGACCAACATCGGTCCCTGTCTGACTGAAGGTGACCGATGTCGACTGACTCCTACTGATGTTAGTTTATTTCTATCGACCCCTACCCAACATCAGTGATCCTGCCAACGTTAGCGACTGTGACACTCAGCAACCTCCTCCATGTTTGCATCTGGGTAAAGATTTTAGCTCCACAACCTAACAATCTCCCACTTGGAGATAAACAATTGCCCCTGTACCTATACCCGTACATTGTCTAATCTATATTCTGGCTTGTATTCCTCTTCAAGCTCAATCTTGAAGACCAACCACCACACACCCTGTGGTGCTACACCTATGTCTGAATTTCTCCATTCTCAGCTTACGTTCTTCTACCATTGCTATACTCCCACTCAAATAGAAACCCCTATGAGTAACCTGTAATCAAAAAACACTAACCAGATCTGAACCACCTGTTAGTCAACCTCGCTTTGAGAACGTCTAACCTCGCTCTGATACTAATTGATAAGACCTAGGTTCCCCAAAGCTCTGACATAACTTGTCAAAATTAAGAGCACACTTGATTACCTTTGTATTAGCAACTAAACATCCAGAATTATACCAGAATTACAAGTAACTAGAAATAGAAAACAACATAGAATATGAGAGGCAACACACAATTGTATTCAACTCATTACATAAGGAAATTAAAATAAAGAGATCACACTCTTTCATCCACTTCATGGGCATACCAGTAATCTTCCTCAAGAGTAATCTTCTCTCAATATAGGTCACAACAAACAACCCAAACACAGAGTTGTTCACCTCAACCAGTCAATACAATACTACCAGTACAATCGAGTATGAACCAGTACTCTAAGTAGATCTCACCATGATCTTGCTCCTTGATGTGTTGCTATCACCTTGGATCTTGCTACCCTACAGATCTCTTTTTAACCCTCGCACACACACACCCCTGCAGACCAACCTAATCTTACTTATCACATGTAGATCTCCTCCATGATCTTGCAACACCCTGCAGATCAAACCTGATCTTACATGCTTGGAAGAACCCTTGTGATTCTACCAATGGAAGAACTCTTCTGGTTCTAGAACTTTACAATACAACCCATGAGTCTATTATATAGATCCCATGCATACAATAATTAGACAAGTGGCTCAAGACTCAAAGTAGTCTTTAACATGCAAACAACCCATTCAACTAACTGACTGTTCATCAATAACTAGTTTTAGAATCACACAGGTGACCGATGTCAGTCCCTATCTGACTGGAGGTGATCGACGTCAGCTGACTCCTGTCGATGTCAGTTGCTTTCTATCAACCCCTTCTTGACGTTGGTGATCCTACCGACGTCAGTGACTGTGACACTCATCAACCTCCTCCATGTTTACATTCAGGTGAAGTTTTTAGCTACACAACCAGACACATTCTTGTTCCTACTTAAATCATAATTGTTCATATCTTGATTTTAAATTGGGTTATATTTGTTTTTTTTAATTTTTTTTCTTTAATTATAAATAGTTGTAACTCTGGTATTGGTAGTTTTTATCATTATACTTAGTTATAAATATTCACATTTGAACCGACTCATCATAATCAAAATACAATGTCATTATAGGTTACTCATACTTATGATACATAATTTCATTTTGCTAAAGTAAGCACCAAGTGGTTTGGATCCCAAGTCAAAAATTCAATGGAACTCCAAAGATTAACTCTCAATGCACTATACCTAACACTATAATTTATGCAAAATAGGCATATCTTGGCATATATTGTCAATCTAGTTGAATAGTAGTTTATTTTTCTTCTATTCTTCATTCCTCATTCTATTTTATCCTACTTTTGGGAGAACTACATTGGCTTGAGGTCCATTTCAAATATGTAGGCAATGATTGTATACATGTGGTATCTCAGGTTAGCTCGACCACCTTTATTCTTCTATTCATATCTTTCATCACTTTGTGCATCCTATTATGTTGGGTTTGTTGTGGTTTTTTCATGGTCATTAGACCCACATTTTCATTTTCACCCACTCACAATTAATCTATGTTGTAGGCTATATCCTTAAGTTATTATTACTAATTTACCATACTAGGGCATAATATTTAGACTAATAATCAATCAAATCATCCCTACTAGGGCACAATTAATTATCAACGATCAAAATTAGCCCTATTGGGGGAAAATTTCTTTATTAACTGATCAAATCCACTCTACTAGGGCACATTATTATTTCTTTTCTCTCAAGCGATGCTCTCATTTTTCTTCTAATTCCAAGCTTTATAGCTTTTTCCCTCATTCTGGCATATTTTTAAAAGTATGCAACTTGTCTCAAGATCGATCATTCCCTAAGGGCATAACTTTTACCCTCTTTTGGGTGTGTCAAAGTGTGTTGATTATGTTTTGGGATTGTATCCTTCCCACTTCCCCCCACCTTGGGTCCCATTATATTCTAAATTATTTTTGGTCATTAAGAATTAATGCATGCAAGCATTATCTCATATGGATATATTCTGATCCATAGGTTAATTTCACTATTTATCTTTCTTTTTGAGAGTCCATCCCTCTCTTTCATCATTGTATGTCCTCTTTAGGGGGCATCATGGGTAATTTACTTTCAACTTCTTCTAGACAACTATTTTGTTTGAAAAGATGTTGCTTCAATCAAATGTCTCACCATGCCTTCTCAAATAAGGGTAAAATATAGACATCTAATTTATAATACAATTGTGTTAAAATTGTCAATCTTACTTGAAATTTTGTGATAATATACAATTTGCACCAAAATCAATTAAACATGTAAAATGGTTTAATCTTATCATAAAAAAGTGTCGATTTAGGCTAATGTATCCTTGAATGGGGTAATGTATCTTAAGTGATTATTAACTTTTCTCAATTCATTTCGAGTAAAAATGGTAAAAATATAATTTGACACTCTGAACCAGTGAATTCTTATAATTCAAAATCACATGACTTGTGAATGTGTTATTTCATGTTGATAATTCCCTAAATGAGGTATTGGTTTGTACACAATTGATACCTTCTTCTGATTACACTCTAGTCAAATCATAACCCAATAAATTGACATTTTGCCTAGTTTGATTAAGTAAGAAACCAATTTCCAAAAAAAATCATAAAATTAATTAATCTCACTTAAGCAAATTAAAACCAAATTAAGAGCTTAAATGGAAAATCCATGGAAATTATTGAATATCTATTAATTAGAAATTCATTTCTAATATTTGCATCATTTATGATATCATCAATGGGGTGGCATTCATAAACCATAAATGGAACAAAAATATGGGATAATCCCTCACATGCCTAATTAATGCCCTTTTATTCCAAATATTATGAGAATATTTATGGATTGAGCCACCAAAATTTAATTGATTCATGGCCACACATCTTGATCTCAAGATGGATGATCATGGTTGATTATAATCATTTCCAAAAATCTATAAATACAAGGGTTCTCACTCATATTTTCAAGCTTATTTAGTGTAAACTTATTATGTATAATTATATATACAATCCATTAGTGTGTAGTGTTATATTCCACTATTGGATTGGAATACATTTGATCAAAATCATGAGCCACTAAATAAGCATACATTTGATCAAAATCTTGAGCCTAGTTTCATTGGTGCATTGAGAGATGATGAAGGATCAATCCACTCATCATTGATAAAGACTTGGAGCACCAAATCAGGGGAAAGTCATGTTTTTGAGCCACACTTAGAGGTTGGATGATCTTTGGAAGGTTTTCTAGTATATTCTTTCTTTTAATAGATCTTAATTTTCATTAGTAAAACCCCACTGAGGAAATTAGCTTTGTGAGTTATATTCTTTATGCTTATTTTGAGTTTTCATTAATAATGATTTGTGAGGTATATTCCATCTCTAAAATGGTATTATAGAAGAATTTGGTGATGAATGGTCCTTTTCATGAGGAATGCCATAGGCATATATCACTTATGACAAGTTTTTATTGATGAGGGAAAATGATTTTAGAGAGAAGAAAAATATTGGGTTGGCTCAAGTTACTATATATCATCTTAGTGCATTATTTTTATAATGTGGTAAAATAAATTAAACATTGGAAAGATTTACAAGGAGATATTAAGGCTCAAATTACTCAAAATTACCCCACTAATTTGATAATGGATGAATATAATTAATCTAATTATGAATCTAATTTTATTAACCTCGTACTTGTGGAAATAATGGGAAAAGATAAGGATTTCCACCTTTGTCATATACCATATGCCTTAAATCCCAAAATATGTTATGGCACACAACCAATATAGAGGAAAGTGGTGTAAAATGATCCAAGGACTGAAACCATAAAATATGATAGGAAATATGAGGTAGAATTCCTTGAAACAAATATGAGAAAAGTTATGCTTACAAAACTACCACATAATGTAGAATATTTAATACATTTAGTGAAAATAGCACAAGACAAGCCATGAATGGTAGGTAAGTGTAGACATTATTTATAAATTATATAACAACTCAATCTTGTACACTTGGAAAACTCAAATTTGGTTGTTCCTCTCAGTTATAGACCTATCCTACTTTTACAAGTCTTGCATCTACTATGTCTTGTGCCACTTAACCTATCTTTTAGTCTAACTAATCTTATTTTTATGACCCAACCTTTGTATCATTCCTATAATACTTAAAAACTATTTATCTTCTACCTCTACAAGGTTTTAGCGTATACCTATTTTCCTACTCCTTGGATGCTTGCATCCTGGATAGACACTTATGTTAATGCAAGTGTCCTAATTTGATGCAAGTGTTTGGTATCCTAATGTCATATAAGTTTCAAATGTATTGTATCTTAATTTTCTTCCTAATTTATTTAATTTTATTTATTCTCCAAAGGTATTGGTATAAATATAATATCAACCCTCATTCATTCCTCAACTATAAAAAAAACCTAGCACAAACCAAGGCAATTTATCAAAAGTATTCAGCCAAACATTCAATAGAGTAAATCTTTCCCATTTTATCTTCTTTTAAAATAATTCATAATAAATTCAAATACATAGGTTTTAATTACTAAAGGATTATCCCAAGAGCTTAATTTTCAAAGTTACAATCTAAGTCACTATTATACTTGCTTTCCACATATTGCATGATTCACACATAAGCCAATATATAGGGGAAAACTACATAAGTTTGAGGCCCTCTTCAGAGTATTAACTATGTTATTTTCACTCATTTATATAGGGGTCTTTGGGGTAGCTTGAAACTATCTACCCACTAACCCATTTTTCCCACTATGACTATGAAGATGAAGAACTAGGGTTTTATCATTTGAAGAGGAGTGATTGTCCATGATCTAGATCTGAATGAACTAGAGTGAAGGTGATGAAAATATCATAAGAATCCAAGTTTTTTCATCATATTTTAATAATAATTTCATAGAGTACACTTGCATCTGACATATATACTAACATCAATGTAACCATCTCAGGACGTCACAAATTTTTGAAGCTACAGAGGCACTAAATCAAAAATTTGGAAACTATTCTAGAATATTCTCCTAATTTATTTCCTGCATGTTATAGATCCATATTTATATTAGCATAAAAACCAAGTATATTATTGATTTGTCATTTACATAACTATCATATTTTTACTTTCCATTTTTAGTATATCTTATCATATAAATTCAATATATGTTCTATTTGAGTTTTATAATTAATTAGCCTACTATAGATATGTTTATCACCCTTGTGCTAACTCATTTATATATTCTTAGAATAAACTCATTTTAATATCCACATCCCATTTAGGGTTAAAAATTTAATGAACATTATATTTGATCTCAAAATGCTAGCTACCTTAATGTTTCTTATTTTTTAAACAAAATTATGATTTCAATTTTTTCAAAAATAAAGTTTAAAATTTACATGAAAGCAAAGTTTTATTTTCTTAAAATCATGTTTATTATGTACATATATTTTAATCATTTCATTTTTAAATACTTTATGGTGCTTGTTACTTATTATGACTCATGCATTATTAAATCAATTCAATTGATAAAAGGTTCCAAATATGCTTATTATGAATCCACTATATTTTTGCATACTCTTTCTTGTTACAATATTTAAAATGACCTTTTACCTATTAATATAAAAAACCAAAGGGCGTGCATGAAATAACCATTCTTACCAAGACATGTTACCATCTAATCCAAATATATTACTACTAAAATTTCACTTTTGGACTTGCAACATCACTCATCCCATTACAAGGATGTCCTTCTGTGTATGACCATACTACCTTGCCATGTTAAACCACCATAAGTGGCTTCTATTTTAAACACTATAAAATGGACTGAGCATAATAAATCATTTTAAAAGGAGGAATTATCACTTCAACATATTATAAATAGTTGTTTTCCACTCTACATCCAAGTGTGTGTTCATAATAAAATAATAAAATGAGTTCTTGTAGGAAATGGTTTAGGGCTCAACATTTGCAACATATATTTTCTCTCCTTAATTAGCATCGACATTCATATTTTGAATCATATATTATGATCATCAATGAATTTGATAATATTTCATGACAATTATTAGGACAAATAACATTGAATATTACCATGGGTCCTCATACATTACCTACTTTGTGCCAAGTTATACCAAATGATTTGAACTATAACATTATTTTGGGATGGTCTTAGATACATGAGATATATGCAGTTCCATCTACATTTAATGCATGCATAAAATATAGTAATCAAATATTCATCTAAACCTATCCAATGGATACTAATCTCTTCAAACATTGTGTAATGGTCCAATAAATATATAGTCCCACATCGTAATCCTATAATCCTAATTTTGGTTCTTGATATTTGTGAAAATATGAGTGAAAAATAACAAGGGTTAGGTAATAATGAACAAGGTATAGCTCAAATTATCTCATATACAAATAATAAAAATTATCATTTCTTGGTTTTTTCACAAAAAATTATAAGTCACAAGCATAATTATCATAGTACAACTTATTTTCAAAAGGCTAAAAAAAATTATGCATAGTTCTACAAATAAGCTTCAATTGGTCTACTCTCATCTAATGCATGAGAATGATTCCCCATAAATTTTGACATTGATTGAGTTCTCCAATTATGAATCATTGCTAGTGAACTTATGTCCATATGATGATCTCCCTTCATTCTATTATAATAATAGGCTTCCACATGCCATCTTTACTCATGCTTACTTTGGTGATAACAATTATACAACTTTACAACATGATGCATTAAACACTATTGTTACTAAACAATTTATCATAGAGATGTCTACTTTAATAAATGAATAAACAATCAAATATAGCTATTAGCAACCAAGATGCACCCTTTAAATGAGGTTATTCAGACCTACTTCAAACTTGGACTAATATGGGAATAGTCTAAAGGCTATGGGTGACCTTATAACTAGACCAGAACTTTAGATTATGGGGATAACTCCCATGTTACATCACTTTATCTCAATTCACTACTATTGGGGTGTAAATATATAGAAATTACATAATGGAAATATACTCTAAGGGGTGGTGATGAACCTATGTTGCTTATCCACTCAGATTGAACTCCTAACAACACTAGTAGACAATGCATAAAACTAAATCACTATCTTCAATATATTCTAAGAAATAATGTTTCACAAATAAATTTATTTGTGTGAATAAATAATGAGGATGATGGGAAGAAGTATTAGTTTAAGGCACTTACAATTAGACTTCTACTTCAAACTTGAGCCATCAATATCATAACACATTAAATGACCTGCAAAGTAAGCTTATTAGTTCTTCGGTGAGAATTGGACCTAAAAATGGGAATATTAAACCACTTATGAATATAAAAATAATTAATTACACACTAGATACCAATCATAAAGAAGCTGTAATATTCTACTCATTAATCCAACGGGTTACTAGTACAAAACTAGGCAAAGTTTCCTCATACCCAGGTGAGGGATGCAAATTCAAGTCTTAAAGCATGAATATATAGAAGAAAGGGAAAATAAATAAGGGGATATTGTCATGTAGGATAGAATTATGGGTCATAAATGACCATCATTAACTCATAAATTAATTACAATAGTCATGACATGCACCCCGTATGTGTTAATCTCTTGATTAACCTTTGAATGAGCCCTTAGGTATTGAAGTGGTATAGTAGAGGAAGAGGTTGAATTTTTCAACCTTTATTAAATAATATCTATGACTATTATTATTAAAATAACCCCTTATAATAGTAATTACAACTTGAATGAGATGAAATCAAGTCATCATAGAGCATGAGACAACCCGTCCTCTGTTTGAGTATATTGACTAACTCAAGAAACTAACTTTTCCCTCCATTATGTACATAAAATGTGAACTTGAATCATTATATTAATTAGTTACTAGGTGTAATAACCATACATTAACTCATTTCATAATCTCTCTATGCCAACTTTGATGTCTCCTTGTTGACTAAGTAGGTATACTAGGATAATTAGGCCTAGTGTCCTAACTATTTACATTTGATGGCCATGAGAACCTATATGAAACCTTGAAAACGTATATATGATTGAGTTTCATGCTTTAAATTATCTCCCATATCATTTGATCACCCTTTTTAAACAAGAGACACCTACAATTTCGCCACACTAGTTGACTAAGTCACCATGTCCTTCATTTTTATAGACTAGTTCTATAGAGGAAGCCTACAAAGGCACTTATAGGAATGTTTTTAGACATATAATTACTATAGAAGATTATATATGTTCCAAAATTGCCCCTATAATGATTGAAATCATCCAAAATAGTTCTTCACCTTGTTCTTTGCCCTAATATTTTAAAAAGTCCACTTTTCTACCAAATCTATATAGTGTCCATACAATACAATACCATATACATAGTCTCCACTAAGTTCTATTTGAATTTGAATTATCTCTATGATCATTCCATTGCAATTATGTACCAATTCTTCATCATCATCTTAGACTAGTCTACATTAGGTTTTATGGAGGATTTCAAAAGTCTGCCATCCTAATGATGGTTCATAAATTATGGACGTCCAAACCAAAACTTATTATTTTGGATATTTAGTCTATAGACCCTTTCAACTTTCCTGAATAGCTTTAGTTCCCATGTAAAAGGTGTGTTAAGATATGAATGTAGGGAAATGTGTTATTAGTCTTATATAAGCAATCTGGACATGTTATTAGTCCTAATAATGGCTCATAAACCCATACCCCTAAATTTAAATCTTTCCTCCATGAATTTAAAGTAAATAGGGGTGTCTAACTCTTGATAAGAGCATGCATTTCAAGTCCCTTTATGGTGAAAGATATAAGAACTTGAATATATGTATCGAATGACTATCTAAGACTATGTGGTTTGAGTCAATTTTTAAGACCCAAATTAGCTGTCATACTTAATTTTACCTATTTGAAACATCTCATTAAGACCTAAAACAACCTCTTATATATTTTCATTATTTTCACTTCTCTAGGAGGGTCTAAGCAATAATTCCATGGTGATATAGATCTTCTAGGCTTAAAATAGGATTTTAGGCCTAATTGGCCTCAACTAAGTGTTAGAGTTATAAGTGACCTATAGATGAATCTATGGATTTAATACCATGATAATACCTTTATGACATATATTTTATCCTCTAACACTACCCTCCAAGTCTTCAAACCCTAATTCTACTTTCTTTATCTTCATGTAACTAGATGTAGGTAACACTAATATAACCTAAGCATTTGAAACCAAAGCACCCTATTTCACTATGAAATAATAATTATGGAGTTTATAAGACCATGAAACATACCCCTAGGACCCTAAAACATACTTAGTAACATATCATTTAACAACTTTACTCCTGCATATGACAACATAATCAGGCTTAGGATTTCTAATAAGTTTTGCTTATGTAGTTCTAGGGGCCTGGTTTAGTGTTATTTCTACTCATTTGGGAGTTTAAACATTCAAAATTCATGGCTATTGTACTCCTCACCCTCAATTTTTTTCAATATTCAACCAATATTCAAACAAACACAAAGTCTAACAACTACATATATAGGCCTATTTAGGCCATTTAGGCTCTATTCTTTTGGTCTAGGTTCTTGTCACTAAAAATAAACTATCCAAATTTTGACCTCTTTCCCTCATATATCTCAACTCTTAAATAGCCATAAATCATGCATATATCTCCAAACAACATGTTGAGTCCTGATTAGGTTTATCCAAGCTATGTGAGAAGGTGAGTACCTTATTATCACCTAGGGCCTTCTCCTTAGTTGTAAATGGATAAACCATTCATTTTGGACTTAAGTTTTTTAATAAAAAACCTAATAACTTGTCTCTGACCTTAGGTTTCACTATCATATGCAAGATACCCTTTTACTCTTACACTCATATGTGATTCTACTTATGTGTTAAGACTAGGTTTGTCTAAGTTATTAATGGAGATAACCCATACTAAGTACCTTTAACCACTAATTTGATTGAAATATAGTGAAATAAGGTTCTTCCATTGATATATACACCCTTGATATCCTTTTTGGACCCATTTCTAACTCAATCATTTTTATTTATCATGGCTACCTATAAGCATCTTATACCTATTGACTGTATGACAAGTGAGTTAATTTTCTCTGGTGTTCTATCCTTAGATGGAATCTATCTAATTATCATGTCCTGGTAGGTAGTTTTATGATTCCTTATACATTATCCAAACACCTATCATAGACATTATACTATCTTAGAACTTATTAAGCTACCTGCACATGGTTATACTTAGGTTACTCTCTCTAACTGCCCTTGATGTTAAATTTATTAAATAATTATAACCAAAGTGCAATGGAAAATAATTTTCCATTGGTATTATGTTAAAACAAAAAATTCAAGACACCCAAAACTCACTTTTATCGCCCACAAGATAGTCAAATCTCTTAGGTAGATTTGTCTAACTATTTTGATGTTCTTTTTCCCTTCATAATAATAACCTATTAGTGTCATCAACCTCACCATAGGGTTTTAATATTTCACTTACCTCTCCCCAAGAATTTTTTGACTCCTAAATATCTAACCCATACCATAACTCAATCCTCTATATATCAATAGACCAATATCTCTTTAGTGTGTAGGTGCAGGCCTGTAAGTGTTATTTTAAGCCTATAACTGAGCATACTCCACTTGAGAGGTGACATGATACCTTCCTATCTTCCCATATCTCATTTCATATCCATAGGTGCACATGAATTAATAGGGATTATTAATGTCTTAAACATCTATCTTCTTTTTTACCTTTCATTCAACACTCTACCCTATTAGCTTATACAAAATCCTGTAAGTCTGAATGAGGGCTCTATGAATCATGGGTGCTCATTTTAAGATGGGATTGACATTTAATTTTTAATTGAATGGAATTAGTGTATGGACACCTTTGAAATTTTTATTTCTAACTTGGAGCTTCCTAAAACCTTCTCATACCTTCATATCATTTCAATCTAGTAGGTGAAATATTGCTTTCATGGAAACTTGAGTTAGTCTACTCTTATGTGGAAAGTTGGGAAAATGTTAAAATTGATTATGACCCTTGATTCTTATATAGATTTTCATGACCTCAATATGACCTCATTTAGGTCTCTCATCCATCTATACTCCATGTTAATATCCAACCTTCTCACCTTATCTGACACAAGGTCTATAGGTGTCTTATTAAGGGTAGGTCCCTAAAGGGCTAAGGATGAGGATAGGCTTGAATTAAGGGTAGTGAGTAATAGGAAATGGGGTATATATATGAAGGATTATTTAACATAAAATACATGTATGTTATTTCAAACAAATATTCATGTTTCATTGAATCTCATTATTTACACTTGCAAGGTAAGAGACACCATGCACATGGTAGCCTACTCAAGGTAATATTTGAAGGATGTTTTAATCATATAGTGACTTGTATGAGTTTGAAAGATATATAAACTTTTAAAGCTACCTAAAATCAGACCTAAAACATCATAAAAAATTTCCATTCTATGCACTAGAATCTTGCAACTTGATAAGAATTGTCAGAAGTCTACATAGGAAAGAAACCAGAAGGTTTTCTTGATTCCACACATTCACACATGTGAAACATGGGTGGAATATGATGGAGATGAGATATTATGATATTTATAACAAAAATAAATAGTTTTTATCATGAAAACTCCAAAAATTCAACAAAATTGATGCCATTTCTACTTCTTGCATAAACGAATAAATGTAATGGAGTGACCAAGATCTTAGCTAATGTTCATAAAGTATAAATCATTAACTTGAAAAAAAATACATGGATTGGAAATTAAATAGACCCTATTCCTTTCCCCAAATTTTTAGATCAAGATATTCTCTCTTTGATCTGTACCATCTATAAACTTGAAGGGTTGTCTTGGGCTACAAAGAAACCATTTGAAGAGAAAGATCAGTTTTGGATCTATTTTGAGTCTTCCTACCATGAAAATTCTTTGAGATGTCTAACATGATCCCTCCTTCAACCTGTGATCTCCATCTATATGAAATAGATTGTACAAGTCTGTACAACTACATAAAACACCTAAAAAGTCTCTTTTCTTGCATTTTCTCTAGTATTCTAACCTTTTACTACCATTAATGGATGAAAATAAGGAAAAATGAGTTAACTGACCTTTTAAAATAGAATATATGTTGGGGTGAAGTGGGAGAGAAGCATTTGTCACATGTGGGGTCTACTTGGTGGGTGGGAAGTGGAAATGGGTTTCAAAATGAGTCTAAGGATCTAAAACACATAGTAATGACTTGGAGACTCCTTTAAGGCCTTTCAATGTAATTAATTCAAAACACTTCCCATTTTATAAGTTTTTTAATGCAAATAAACTCATATGAAGTGATTTTAGGGGTATTTTATGGATTTTAAAGGTGAGTTTAGGTGTTAATAGGACTTGGGTTTTTATATCATGGATAATGACCTTAAAAACACTATTGATCTTCATATTATGACCTCAAACAATTCTCAAACACCCTTACATCCCATTGGAATGTTTTCCCCTTATCGAAAAGGCTTAAACCAATTTAAAACTATAAGCATTATAAACCTCATTTTCTCCAAATTGCCTTAACTTTATCAAAAGATCCTTAATATCATAAAATAGGGATAAAACCACTCATTAGACCTTAAAAGACATCTTGATACTTCCTCTCTCATTACAAGATCACAATGAACACTGTCACCTCACTAAAAGACTCAAGGTAGCCATCACATAATGGATTCAAACATGCCCTATGACACACCATGACACTCATAACAAGGTTCAAATATTATTAATAGGAATTTATGAGACTATGATAGTTTATGCATTATAGATAAGCTCAAAGTTGTTCTCATGTAATTTTTGATGTTATGGGTTGACATTTGGCTAGTGAGGCCAAAATGTCAACATTTTTGGTAACTTTGAGGGGTGACCAACCTATTGTTCAAGAGAACCCACTAATTTATAGATGACATTATGACTCAAACATGGTAATAATACTTGATGACCACTTCAAATGCATCCAACTAATAGGACACAACAAGACAATAAAATAAACACACCTAAACTAACAAGAAATAATAAAGACACCAATAAAACTAAGGGAATAAACTACAAACTTGTGTAGACCACTTATTAAAACAAGAAAAAAAAACTAAGAATTAACTTGATATTAAATTCTTTCCTCTAGGATCAAATTTAAATATTCTTTGATCACTATGGAACCATGAGGTCTAGTTTCCATATCTTGATTTGAGTCCAATCAGGTTTTGATCACTGTATGAAAATTTCCACTTGTATTTGGGGGTATGGGAATGCTCATGAATTCTTGGGGAATCAGATGGATCTTTTTTTCCATTTTTAGGTGTATAATTTAGTTAGGTGAGTCCAACACCCAATCATACTCATTCCAAATATGTCTATCTTTCATGATTAGCCTCATCTCTACCTCAGTCATAAACTACCCTTGATTTTTCATGATCTCATACAATTATTTTCATAGAAAATCAACTTTTAGGCCTTGATTAGTGCCTTAATTCTACTAATGAGACTTAAGATGAGTATCTAACATAGTTTTATTCACAATAACTTCATCAATATTCTCAAGGGATAGAGATGGGTTGTCTAAACTTGAACAAAATTTATCCAAGTATTCCAAGAAGTACATCTCATCATGATCAATTAAAAAGACATAGGTTTCACTTAAATTCTTAATTTTTTCTTGTGAAACATCATCTTGATCACATATATCCAACTCTTGGATAGATTCGTAACAAAATTATTTATCTACTACAACTTGGTCATCTTCAAATTCAATGGAGAATAACATCTCATCAACCCATTCAAGCTCCAACTCATCTTGTCTTGGTGTTTCCAAACTTGAATTGCTTTCTTCAAGTTTCAAATCATTTATTTTATATTAATTTAAAACTTCAACCTATTTTCCTACTCCACCATCCAAATCTACCATTCTATGTTCTTTAATCTCACTCAAGAACTCATGATATAGTTAATACCAATGATCATCTAGTTCATTTGGGATGTTCTTGGATTAAAAAATGGATTCATGTAGGTTGATTCCATGACTATCTTCCATGAGGGAAGTTTATTATATCTCATCTTCATAAGCTTTAACATATTTCCAGTGTGGCTTCCCCACATCATCCAACTTCACTTCATGTTCAAATTCTATTCTATAGGGATGAACATGGGTACTAATATAGATTTGTCCATCATAGATTCTTGAGGTGTCCTCTTCAAGGTGTCCTTAAAACTATGATGTAACTATAACATGATCTAATTCTTGAATAACTATCATTTTACTAAAAAATATTGGAAACTTATCTCCCATACTTTGATGTTCAAGTTTTGCCTTTAATGCATTTGATTCTTCTTCATAAGAGTAGAGGGTGGGAGGGAAATGAACTTAACTTACTTGATAGTTGTTAAGGTGTCCTTCTATCTTAGAACCTTAGTAGTATCAACCTTGGGAAACAAATTATTCTTCTTATATTATTCAATTTCCTTACCATATTATGATATGGTTTGATGCTCATGAATGGCTATAGCATGGAGGACTGATAGGAAATTTGGAAAACATAAGATAACTCCTAAACTTAAATTCATAATTTTCTCCTCTTCTTGACTCTCTCTTTCAAGGGTAGGCATGACATAGTCTAATGTTATATCCCATGAGGTCCTCCAAGCTAATTTTAGTGTAGGCTCTTGAGAAGGCATTATATCTTAAAGGGGATCTCGAACACATGGATGTAGATTGGGAGTAGGATGACAAAAATAATCTATGCTTGAGGTGGTTAATGTATATGGATGAATATGAAACTTGGAGAGTTATTTAGACATGATTTTGACCACTAAACCATACCCAAGCTTTCATACCAAATAATACAAGTCACTAGACAAACATCCCCCAATCTTGATCATAAAATCACTGTACAAACATAAGGCAAAAAGAGGTAACAAGTCTGCAATAATGATGTCTTGTGAAATTGAAATCTTGGGGTAGGCATGAAGGGTGATTTTTAGGTTTTTGATAAGTCCAAATACCCTTATATTTGATCTATTCAATTTTTATTTAAGGTTTGATGTGGCCTCATACATTAAATTTAGATTGTCAACCACTAGCTTAGGGATAACTTAATTACTATACTTGTTATAAAACAAGTAGTTATGAACCAAGAAGTCTCTAATAATCAAAAAGGTGAGAGAAGGATATGGGTTACTTACCCTAGTATATTGTTATTAGTTTATAGGGTTACTTTACTAATGGATAAGGGCTTGTAATTTAATCTTTTTATACTTCCTAAGACACTCCTTTTACCCATTTATTTCCTCCCTTAGCCTCTCAATCTTTAAGTTCAAATCACCATTTTTTGATTCAAGCTAACTATAAGGAACAATAGGCTAGTTAAATGGTTGGTCAAGAGGATAATAAGGTTGTTAGGATAATAAGGTTTATGGTAGGGATGATAGGGAGCTGGATGACATAAATTTTCCCCATATGCTACCATAACTCCTCATGTAACATATGCACAACACCATGAATTATGAACAAAAACCTTCCCTACCTTTGTAATGATGACTTTATGATGTCTCTCAAAATGGAACTTGAATGCAAATCCTTTCACAAGTGCCTAAGTGAGTGATCCAATGGTTGAGTCTCATCGCACCAGGCATGCCATAACTATTAGTAACCCAAGTTACATCCTTTAAATGAATTTTTTTAGACCTACTTCAAACTTAGACTAACATGGGAATGGTTTAAATGTTGTGGGTGACCTTACAGCTAAATCAGACCTTTAGATTATAGGGTTAGCTCCCCTAGTATATCACTTTAGCTCAATTTAATAGAACTTAATACTATTAGGGTGTAAATAAATATAAATTACATAAGGTATATCTACTCTAAGGGGTGGTGTAAAGAAAATTAAAATCATATTTCTACTTCAAACTTGAGCCACCAACATCATAACACACTAAATGACCTACAAAGAAAGATTGTTAGTACCTAGGTAAGACTTGAACCTATAAAGGGGAAGATTAAGCCACTTATGCATATCCCTATAAGTACGCACTAGATACTGATCATGAAGAAGATGAAATATTCTATTCATTATTACAATAGGTTACAAGTATAAAACTAGATGAAGTTTCCTCATACCCATGTGAGGGATGCATATTTAATGACTTAAGTCTTGAATATATAGTAGAAGGGGAAGATAAATAAGGGGATAATGTCATATAGGATATAATTAGGGGTCATATATGACCATCATTAACTCATATAATAGTTACAACAATTACAATAGTCATGTCATGCACCTTTTATATGTTGATCCCTTGATTAGCCTTTGACTGATCCCTTAGGTGTTGAAGTGGGGTAGTGGAGGATGTGGTTGAATTTTCAAAAATTTATTAAAAAATATATATGACTATTATTCAAATAACCTCTTATGCTAGCATTTATAACTTGAATGAGATGCAATCAAGTCATCATAAAGCATGAGACATCCCATCCTCCTTTTGAGTATATTGACCAAGTCAATAAACTGACTTCTCCCTCCATTATGTCTATTAAATATACACTTTAATAATTTTATGCATAATTTAATATGATTAATAACCCTAAATTAAGTCATTTCATCAACCCTCTATGCCAAATTTGATGTCTCCTTATTAACCAAGTAGGTCTACTAGGCTAGTTAGGCCTTGTAGCCTAACTATTTACATTTGATGGCCATGAAATCCTTTATGAAACAATGATAACCTATGTATTATTTAAATTTAGGCCTCAAAATATGTCCCATATCATGTCATGACCCATTTTTACCAAGAGACACCTATAATTTTGCCACACTAGTTGACTAGGTCACCCTATCCTTCATTTCTAGATTTGTTGTATAAGGGAAGCTTATAGAGGCACTTATAGGCATTTTTTTAGATATATAATGAATAAATAAGATTAAATAAGTTCCAAAATTCCCCATGTAATTATTGGAATCATCCCAAATAGTTTTACACCTTATTCTTTGCCCAAATATTTGAAAAAGTACACTTTTCAACCAAATACATACAGTGTCTATACAACAAAGTACCATGTGCATGATCTCCTTTGAGTTATAATTGAGTTTCAGGTGTCTCTAGTTTCATTCCATTGCAACTGGGTATGAGTCCTTCATCATCTTCTTAAACTAGTCTATAGTAGGGATTAAGGAAAGTTTTGGAGGTGCACCATCCTAACAATGGTTCATAAAGTACAAACCTAGAAACCATAAACTTATTGTTATGTATATTTATTTAATATCTAATTAAAATTTATTGAGCATATTTATTTCCCATTTAAAATGTGTGTTAAGATACAAATGTAGAGAAATGTGCTAGTAGTCTTCTGCAGACAATCTAGACATGCTATCAGTCTTATCAATGGCTCATAAAATTGTGCCCCTAAATATAACTCTTTCCTCCATAAATTTAAATTAAATATGGATTCATAACACTTTATAATATAATTTTATTCAAGTCCCTCTATGGTGAAATATCGAAGCACTTGAATAGATGTCTTGAATGATTGTCTAGGACTGTGTGGTTCGAGTTATTTCCTGAAACCTAAATTGATCATCATAATTACTTTTCCTTATTTGATAAATCTAATAAAGACCTAAAAAAACCTATTATATATTTTTATTATGTCCACTTATCTAGAAGTTTTTAAGAAATAGTTCTAGGTTGATATAGGTCTTCTAAGCTTAAAATTAACTTTTAGGCCTAATTGGCCTCAACTAAGTGTTAGAAGTCTGAGTGACTTGTAGGTGAATCTATGTCCTAAAAAAGTATAAAACCTTTATTACCTGGAATATATCCTTTTAAATTGACCTCTGAGTATTTAAACCTAGACTTTTCTTTCCTTACCTTCATGTAACTAGTTGTAGGTAACACTGTTATAACCTAAGTATTTGGAACTTGAGTACCATCTTTCACTATTCAATAGTAGTGATGGAGTTTTTAGAATAATAAAAAATACCCCATTACCCTAAAACATACTTAGGAACATATCATTCAACAACTCTACTCCTGCATATGAAAACACAGTCAGCCTTAGGGTTTCTAAAAAGTCTCACTTATGTAGCCCTAGGGGCCTAGTTCAGTGTTAATTATGCTTAGTTGGGAGTTTAATAATTCAAAATTCATAGATATTTTACTAATAAATATCCCTCAAGTGTTTTAAATATTCAAAAAATCTTCCAACAAATACAAGGTCTAACAAATATATATGCATGCCTGTTTTAGGTCTTATGGACTTAATAGGCCTATTTAGACCATTTAGGCTCTATAAATTTGGTTTGGGTTCTTGTCACTAAAAATAAACTATAAAAATTCTTACCTATTTAACTCATATATCTCAACCCCTCAATATCTATAAAGCATGTGTATATGTCCAAACTACATGTTTAGTCCTGATTAGGTTTGTCCAACCTATGTGAGAAAGTGAGTAACTTATTAACACCTAGGGTCTTCTCCTCAATTTTAAATATCTAAACCATTAATTATGAACTCAAGGTTTTTAAAGAAAAAACCTAATAAATTTTCTCCAACCTCAAGTTTCACTATCATATCTAGGAACCCCTTTTATACTTGAACTCATACGTGATTCTACCTATGTGTTAAGACTAGGTCTGTCTAAGTTATTGATGGAGACAACCCATACTAGGTACTTTTAACCACTTATTTGATTTAAATATATTTAAATAAGGTTATTACATTGATATAGACACCATTTATATCCTTATTAGACCCATTTATAACTGAATCATTTTGATTTTTCATGGCTGCATATAAGTATCTTATGCCTATTAATTATTTGATAGGTGAGTTCCTTTTGTCTGGTATTCTATCCTTGGATTGAATTTGTATAGTTATCATATCTTGGTAGGTAGTGTTATAATTCCTTATATGTTCTCCAAACACCTATCCTGACCATTAGACTATCTTAGACCATATTAATCTAGTTGCACATGGTTATGCTTAGGTTACTCTCTCAAACTACCCTTCATATTAAATATATTAAATAATTATAACCAAGTTGTAACTAAAAATCATTTTCCATATGTATTACATTAAAAAAAAAAATTCAAGACACCCAAAACTCACTTTGAGCCCCCATAAGATACTCAAATCTCTTAGGTAGATTTGTCTAATTGTTTTGATGTTATTTTGCCCTTCATAATAATAACCTATTAGTGCCTTCATCCTCATCATAGGGTTTGAATAATATCCTTACCTCTCCAAAATAATTTTATTACTCATAAGCATAAAAAACATACCATAACTCAATCCTTTATATATCAATAGACCTATATCTCTTTAGTGTGTAGGTGCAGGCCTATAGGTGTTGTTTTAGGCCTCTGACTAAGCATAATCCACTTGAGAGGTAACTTGATACCTATTTGTCTTCCCCTATCTACTTTAATATACATATTTTCACATGAATTTTTAGGGATTATTAATTTCTTAAACATCTCCCTTATTTTGTACCTTTCATTCAACACTCCACCCTATTAGCTTATACAAAATCTTGTAAGTCTGAATGAGGGCTCTTTGAACTACGGGTGATCCTTTTAAGAGGGGATTGAAATTTCATTATTTTATTGAGTGGAATAATTATATTTAAAATTCTAAAACTATGATTTTTAAATCCTAAAATATTCCTAAAAACCTTCTCATGCCTTCATGTCCTTTCAATCTTGTAGTTACAGTATTACTTTCATGGAAACTTGACTCAATCTATTCTTCTATGGAGAGTTAGGAAAATTTTAACCTTTATTCTGACCCCTAATTCATATGTATATTGTCATGACCTTAATATGACATCGTCGAGGTCTCTCAACCATGTATACTCCATGTTAATAGCCAAACTTCTCACCTTTGCTTGCACAAGGCCTGTAAGTGTCTTATGAAGGGTAGTTCCCTAAAGGGCTGAGGATGAGGATAGGATTGAATTTAAGGTAGTGATAAATAATAAGTGGTGTAATAATATAAATGATTATATACCATAAAACACATGTATGTTATTTCAAATAAATATTCATGTTTCCTTGAATCTCACTATTTACACTTGCAAGGTAAGAGACACCATGCACATGGTAACATCCTTAAAATAAGATTTGAAAGATATTTTGATCATATAGTGACTTGGATGAGTTTTAAAGATAGATAAAATTTTAAAGGTACCTAACATTAGACCTAAAACATCATAAATGTTTCCATTCTATTGACTAGAAGCCTACAACTTAAGAGGAAATGTTTGTAGTCTGCAAAAGAAAGAAACTAGAAGGTTTGCTTGCTTCCACACCTTCATATGTGTAAAAAATGGGTGTAATATGATTTATATGATCTATTATGATTTATATAATATAAATAACATAGTTTTTATCATAAAAATTTCCAAAAATACACTAAAACCAAGGCTATTTCTACTCCCTAAACAAATGAATAAGCCTAATGGAGTGGCTAAGATGTTAACTAATGTTCATAAAGTATAAACTATTATATTGTATTAAATGACATGTATTATAAGGTAAAGATACCCTATTCCTTTTGCCAAATTTTTAGATCATGATATTCTCTATCCAATCCATACCATCTACAACCCCAAGGGCTATCTTGGGCTATAAAGAAGCTAGTCGAAGAGAAATGTCAATTTTGGATCTGTTTTGAGTCTTCCTACCATGATACTTATCTCATATGTTATACATGACCCCTCTTTCAACCTATGATATCCCTCAATATGGAATTATTCATACAAGTCTATAAAACTATAAAAAATACCTAAAAAAATCTCTTTTCTCGCATTTTCTCTAGATCTTTGACCTTTTACCACCATTTAAGGATTAAAATAAGGAAAACATGAATTAAGTGACCTTTAAAATAGAAGATATGTTAGGGTAAAGTGGGAGACAAGCATTTGGCATGTGTGTGTTTTGGTGGGTGGGAAGTGGAAATGTATTTTAAAATGGGTCTTCAAGGATATGAAATGCATAGTAATGAAAATGAGACTCTTTTAAGGCCTTTCAATGTAATTAAATAAAAAAATCCCTGATTTCTAAGGTTTTTAATGTAAATAAACTCATATGAAATGATTTTAAGGGTATATGATGGATTTTAAATGTGAGTTAAGGTGTTAATTGAGATTGGATGAGTATATCATGGACAATGACTTTAGAAACACTATTGATCTTCATATTATGACCTCAAGCAATGTTCAAACACCCTTACATCCCATTGAAAAGGTTTCCCCTTCTTGAAAAGGCTTAATATAGTCGAAACCCATAAGCATTAGAAACTTCATTTTCTTTATATTGCCTTATCTTTGTCACAATATCCTTAATATCATAAGACAAGGCTAAAACCACTCATTGAACCTTACAAGACATCTCAACAATTCCTCTCTCACTCTAAGATCACAATGACCACTATCACCTCACTAAAAGACTTAAGGCAATCATGACACGATGGATTCAAGCATGCCCTATGACACACCATGACACTCCCAACAAGTCTCAAAGACTCTGAATATGCATTTATGAGACCATGATAGTTTAGGCACTATAGATAAGCTCTGAGTGGTTCTCAAGCAAGTTTTTGATGTTAGGGGTTGATATTTGGCCAGTGAGGCCAAAATGTAAATAATAACTCTAGAACATATAAAGACCCTCAACTAGTTATACTTGCTACAATATTTCAATATGATAAAAGAAAATCCTACAGAAAAGTACCTCATGATTTTCTTAAACATTTTTCTTGGGGTTATTCAAATATGCCTAGGATTGACCAATCGATGGAAATTCTAAATACGTGTCTAACATTGTACCTATTACAAAACCTAATGATGACATTCATTGTTACACAAATTAATGTGATTTAAACAAGGCTTGTCCAAAAGATGATTTTACATTACCCAATATCAACATGATTACCGATTCTATAGTTGGATATAAGACACTTTAATTTATGGATGGTTTTACCAGATATAACCAAATTAAAAATAACCCCATAGATCAAGAAAATATAAAATTCACTACACCATGAGGTGCATCTTTTTATATGGTCATGTCTTTTGGACTCAAAAATGTAGGAGCCACATACAAAGGGCCATGACTCATATATTTCATGATTTTATTCATAAAATTATTGAGTATTATGTTTTTAGTTTATTTTCAAAATCCAAACATTATCAAGATCATGTTATTGATTTAAAACAAATATTTGAGTACTTTCATAAATTCAATGTTTAATTAAATCCCCAAAAATGTATTTTTGGAGTATCTTTGGGAAAGATCTTTGGGTACATTATTTATCAATGAGGCATTCATGTTGATCCAAAAAAAGGTAAAATCCATTGTTTAAATTCCATTCCAAATAAATCTAAATCAATTACAATGTTTATATGGAAGAATTCAGGTTATTCAGTGCTTCTTTGCCCATTTGGCTAAGAAAATAATTAATTTCATGTAGTTAAATAATGATGTTAAATTTATATGGGATGATGTTTACCAATAAAGTTTTGATAAAATAAAATAATATTTATCAAACCCATAAGTACTCATGCCTCTTATTACCAATAGACCTTTAATTATTTATAGCTCCACTATTTATGAGGCCCTTGGGGCCCTATTAGCCAAATATGACGATGATCACAATGAGTGATAAATCTATTACATCAATTGTCAGTTAGGAGATTATGAATGGAAATATACATCAATGTAAAAATTAAGTTTTGCCTTGGTTTTTGGTACCCAAAATCTATGTTATTACCTACTCAATAATGAGGCTCATGTTATAATTAAATAATATCCATTAAATTTCTATATGAATAAAACACACCTAACTAACGGCATTACAAAATGGGTGATTTAAATTATAGAGTTTGATCTTAAATTTGTATCCTAAAATTAAATAAAAGGTCAAGTTGTAGCTGACCAATTAACTATAACTCCCTTACCATATCCATTTTTGCTCACTAAATCTTTTCCTAATAAGTTTGAGGCATATAATATATCTTCCAATCCATGGATAATGTTCTTCAATAGATCTAGATGTAGTGTAGAGGCAGGTGTTGGCATTGTATTTTGTACCCCCAAGGGTGAATATATGACTTTATCCTATATATTAGTCTTTTCTTTCACCGACAATATAGTTGAATATGAGGCTTTGATAATTGGGTTATCCATAGCACACAAGCTTCATATAAAGGAATTAAAGTTTTTGGTGATTCTAAATTAATTGTTAATCAAGTTACTAATCATTACCATACCAAAGATGAGAATATTTTTCCATATAAATAAATGGTGGATAATCTCACAGAGACATTTTATACATTTTTTATTGATAGTATTGCCTATAAAGATAATCACCATGTAGATGTCATGACAAGTACAACATCCTTGATGCCTTTTGATATCAATGATGATCATATGGAATTTATCATCTAATAGTTACAGGATCCTCTCATCTCTTCTGATAAAATGGATGCCTTAGCTTTTCTTGATATTACCCATATTTCTAAAAACATAGAATGGTACAATGATAATTATAATTTCCTCTATTGTGCTTATATACTAGACCACTTTACATCAAATGATATGAGTAAATTAAAAGATGAATCACTTTATAATGTTATTATTGGAAATGATTTGTTCAAATGAGGTTTTAATGGATAATTATTTTAATGTTTAAAAAAAATATGAAGACCATACTACAATCTTATAAATGTATGAAAACAAGTGTGGTGGGCATTTTAATAGATGATCCATATCCCAAAAACTATTATGCCAAGGATATTATTAGACCGTCAAGTAAAAATAATGCATTGAAGATGAAAAATTATGTTTACAATTATATAAATACATTAATTTAAATCATGCATCATCACACAAGTTATAACCAATTATTTCACCTTGTCCTTTTTCCCTATGGGTTTTTGACTTGATTGGAATTATAAATCTATTATCTATGGGTGGACACAAATTCACAATAATAACTACATAATATTTTACAAAATGGGTGGAAGAAATTCCACATGAGTTTACCATAGGGGATGATATATGTAGGTTTTTTATGACCAATATTACTTCTCACTTTGGCATACTTTCAATTATTATTTTGGTAATGGATCATAATTTAAAAACAAGATAATAAAACCCTTTTTTTGTAAGTACAAAATAAAACACATGTTTTCTACACCGTACTACCCATAGTTTAATGGACATGAAGAGGAAACTAATAATACCATTTTCAAGATACTTAGTAAGACAGTTGAGTGATACAATAATGATTGGTACCAATAGATGGTGTATACTCTATGGGCATACCATAGTAGTGTTCACACACCTACTTAGGCTACACCTTATTATTTGGTATAGGGTATAGAGGAAGTTTTTCTTATTGAGATTGAGGTACCTTACTTGAATTTTTATCTCATATACAACATCAAAGATAATTAATAACATGAAAAGAGGTTCCATCAATTATAATAGTTGAGTTTAAAATGCACATAAGCTACTAAACACTTATGAGTTTATCAAAATTACATTAAGTGAGCATATAATAAAAAGGTTTGGCCATGTGAATTTATTGTAGATGACATATTACTAAAATAAAATCAAAATAATACAAATGTAAAAAAAATTCATGAAAAAGAAGTTCAAACCAAACTGGCTGGGACCAATTACAATTATAGAAAAAATGGGAAAAGGTGTATATTGCCTTGTTACACTTGAAGGAAAACCTCTAAACAACCCAATGAACACTATGAAATTATGTAAATATATTATATAAGACTCTTTTAATATTCCAAAAATACCAAAAAAATTCAAAAAATTCAAAAATAATCCAAAACTATTTTTGGCATCTACATATTTTATTGGCTCCTTGGCATTTATGTGTTAGTTTCATGTTGATGGATAACATATCAATTATTTATACATACACATGTTTAAAACTTCCTTTTAAGTGTGATACATGCATTAGATACATGATATATACACTCTTGGATGTTTAGATTTCCCTCTACTCATGTCACCAGGACATTAGGGTATCCACCTTTATGATCATGATACTTCCAGGTTATTTCATTATATGGTCACTTTACTTTATCATGTTTGAGATAATATGTACTTACACATGCCTTTATCCATGATTATATCTTTCTTAGTGTACTAAATATGCTATGCACTTGACCTTTTTTTTTACAACATTTGATCCATGGGCTACTATGATATGTTATCTTGGTTGTTTATGTTTTCATTTATGAACTTCCTTAAGTGTCTTTCCTTGTTATTATGTTGTTTATTGAAGCATTTGAATATGATCCATTATTTACAACCCCCATTTCTTCATTTTCTTACTTGACATTTGGATATGGCATTACTTATTTTATGGACATTTGAATATGTCATTATTTATTTTTTTGACATGTGACTAAGTCATACCCATTTGATTATGTGGCATTTGAATATGCCCATTATTTGTGGTCTCCTTAGACCATTTACTTTTTACTTTCTTTTGAGTGCTCTTGTGTGTGTGTTTGGTTTCTTGTTTATATTTTAATTTTACTATCTATACATTTACATGATCTTTATCATGCATCTTAGGCATTTATGTGATCACAATATATGCTCTACAATGATACATTTACCTAGACATGTTATCCTATATGATACTGGTTCATTCATAGTTATATGGTTATCTTATCCTTTTGAGGTGAGGTAAATAATAGTTTCTATCCTCTCTCACCTCAAAGTGGGGCATATCAATAGGGTTATGTCACACACACACACACACACACACACACACATGGTTTTCACACATTAACAATTTTAGATATATAGTGGTGGCATGTTTTAGAAACATGCTTTCCACACTTAATCAATATGTATCATACCTATATTAAGATGGAGCATGTTTTGGAAACATGTTTTAAATATTTAGAGCTTATATTAGTTTTCAATTTTTAATTATAGTGGGTTGATTTCATAGAGTCATGGTTTCCACATATTCACATTGTCAAATATATGGTGGGGGCATGTTTTAGAAACATTTTCTCCAAAATTACTCATTATTCAACATCTATGAATTATAGTGGAGGCATGTTTTGGAAGCATGTTCTCCACACTTATACAATTTTAAATTGGCAAAGTGTCATAGTTACAAGACTATAATAAACATTTTTGGTATAATTATATACATTGGTACCTTTGTTATGTATAGTTTTAGCATGAGACATATCTAAGGTGAATATGATATGCAATGTGCACCTAATATTGTAAATTCCAAATTAGTTTCAGATTCCAAACATTTTCATGGATTGTCACCACCCACTAGGTTGGACTTTTATGAACTATATTGAGCCAATTTATTGTATTTGTTGATTCACTTTTTGGTATGGTTGAGATGATTAAATCACTTGATCTTGCCAAATTTTTAGGTTGGACTTGATTGTATCATCTAGCCTCACTAATTTTATAGTTTGTGTTGACTTGGTGGATTCACACTCATTGGGTTATAAGTATGATGGGGGTTGCATGGTGAAGCTAGTCTAAACTACTGGGTGGTAATCCATTTTTAATCCAATTTTGGGAGCATGGGACCTCCTATCACTATTTATTTATCTCTATTTCCTTAGATATATGCACTTTTCATATGTATATATTTATCCTAATCTTAATTTCAATGATTCATAATGATATACCTTTAAAATTAAGTTTCCAATAGGCAAGGTAGTTGCATTGATACATAGGTGTATTCCTAAACCTTGTTATTTCAATTTCAATCATTTTAATGCTTTCAATTTCAAATTATATGCACTGGTTATATATTGTAACATACTCTTGGTTAAAGGTTAGTCACTAATAAAGTACTCAAGTTAGACTCAAATAAAGATAAGGTGTATTATACACACCCAAGTATGCATTCCTTTCCTTTAAACTATTATTTTCATTACTATATTAAAAGGGGGGAAAATGTAGACACTCTTTATAAATTATATATCACCTCAATCTTATACACTATTCAAACTCATACCTTGGTTGTTCCTCTTAATTATAGACCTTTCCTAATTTTTAAAGTCTCACATCTACTCTCTCTTGTCCTCCTTGGCCTCTCTCTTAGTCTGACCAGTATTAAGTTGATGAATTAGACCTTATATCTTCCCCAAAATGTTTAAAATCTATTTATCTTCCACCTCAATAAGTTTTGAGCATCTACCTATTTTCCTGCTCCTTTGACACTTGTGTCTTGGATAAATACGTATATCGACGTAAGTGTCCTACTCTAATGCAAGTGTCCAATGCCCTAAAGTCATTTAATTTAAAAATGAAATGTATCCTAGTGGTCAATGTAAGTTATTTAATAAAATAAATTCTATTAAGGGATTGGTATAAATACAAGATCGGCCCTCATTCATTCCTCACCTACAAAAAGACTTAGTATAGACCAAGGTAAATTATCAAAAGCATTCAATCAAACATTTAATAGAGAAAATATTCCCTATTTCCTCGTATTATTATATGAGTCATAGTAACAACACATACACAAGTCTAAAGTACTAAAGGAGCAGCCCAAGAGCCTAATTTTCAAAGTTACAAGATGGGTCACTATTGTACTTACTTTCCACATACTGTATGATTCACACAAAAACCACCACATAGGGGAGAAATACATAATTATGAGTCCATATTCAGAGTATTTTCTATGTAGGTAGTTTTCATTTATAGAGTGGTCTTTTGGGTATCTTAACACTATGTGCCCACTAACCCATTTTTCCCACAACTGTTATGAAGATGAAAAACCAAGGTTTTATCATTTGACAATGATAAATTATTCATGACCCAAATATAAATGCACCAAATCAAAGGTGATGACAAACCTAGAAGCATAAAATTGGTCAAATCCTATTTAAGTAGGTATTTCATATAGGATAAATATTTCTAACATAGACACTAGCATTGACGTAACTATCCCAGGCTAACATAAGTCCTTGAGGATACAGAGGCACTAAATCTATAATATTGTCCTAGTATACTTCCTTCTTGTCCCTAATCTAGATCTATATTAACATCCAAACCAACTAAGTATATTATTTATTTGTCATTGTCATATTTAACAAAGTTGTTCTTTCCATTTTTATCATATCTCAACATAATAAATTTGATATATGTTCTATTTGAGTTTTGAAATTAATTGGACTATAATAGGTTTATTTATCACCCTTGTGCTTACTAATTTCTATATTCTTAACCTTATACCCATATTAATATAGACATCTAATTTAGGGTTCAATAGTAAGGTATTGGCACAAGATAACACTAAATACTTGGAGTGCACATCTTTAGTTAAAAATTTGATATAAATGATGACAAGGGAAATGTGGCACTATCTAATTTCACATATCCACTAACACTTATGAAAAAGTCTCAACCTAGATATTTGACTCTACCATGGCCTAAAGTATATGTAGAGGGATTACAAGGTTTTTCCCACACAAAAATATAGCATCAAACCCACACCACATATAAATAGTTCCACCATTATAATAACACAACTAGCATAGGACCTAATGGATTAAAACCCACTAAGTTTCATAGCGCTCAACTATGAGGATGAAAAATATTCCTAAGGGCCACTAGTTGATCAAATAACACTAGAAAAATATCCCATGTATAATGAGGTGATCATGATACAAGATGATGACATGTTTGATGATAATATAATTCTATTATAAAATAAATTGGGATGGATAGTTTGAAAATTAGAAGTGGGTGACGAGGACATAAAAATGGAACATGGTAGAGAAGAAGAAGAAGAGGAGGAAAAGTGAGATGAAATAGTTGGAGAACAAATATGTAAAATGGTGAAGTGAGAAATAAATTAATGGTGTTGAAAAAGATAATCCTAAGGAAATAGATGGTGGTGCATGTGAAATAATCAAGCCACATGATGTTGTCTATATACTTCAACATCAAATTCCATTTATCAATACATGCCAAGTGAAGAATAAAGTATTGATGAATAAGAGTCACCATCAGGGAATGATTCTAATATACCATACATGATGAATATTTTTCTTATGGAACTTATTTATCATAGAGAGTACCTCATAACAAATTTAAAAGTGATTATCATTTAATTTCGATACTAATTTGGATTATATTTCATTTAAAGCATTTAAAACTTGTGTTTAGTAAAATGAGTTATACATCATTAATGGAGAGAGAGAGAGAGAGAGAGAGAGAGAGAGAGAGAGAGAGAGAGAGAGAGAGAGAGAGAGAGAGAGAGAGAGAGAGAGAGAGAGAGAGAGAGAGAGAGAGAGAGAGAGAGAGAGAGAGAGAGAGAGAGAGAGAGAGAGAGAGAGAGAGATTTCACATGGACATGACAAAAATATTTTAGGTTCAAGTATGGTGTGCACTAGTGAGGATGGCCTCAATTTTCAGGAAAAAATGTCATAAATAGTGTGGTCGTGAAGAATAAAATAAAACAAATAGAAAAGGTCAAAAAGAAGTGTACATTAAGAAATCTTAAAATATTGATCTTACATATTTAAATACTCAAACTTTACACTAAGGTCACCCATTAGGATCCCTATTTTATGGATGGATTATCCCATGGAGGAATAAATGACATCAATCAACTTAGATTGATGGTAGATCAATTATTTTTTAAGGGAAAGAGGAATTTTACTAGAGAAAAGGAACAAGAAAAAAAGGAGAAGGTGCAACAATAATTTGATGAGAAACTACACAATTGTGAGAAGTTAATGTTTGAGCTCAAGGATATGGATAACCTTATAGAAATCATATTTCAAAACTTCATGTGAAAAATATAAGTAATAAATATGTGTCTAATCAAAAAGGAAACAAAAATAAAATTATTTATAAGGATAGTGATAAGAGGATTTAAATATTTAAGGATACCAAAAAGTGAAATGAGAAAATTAAATAAAGCCATAGGGAAATGTAGAAAATTTTCAAAGTCCTATAATTTGAATTTGTGGACGAATAAACCATGGTTCATGAGGCATATCAAAGTGTTGTCTCAATAATTTCAAGTGGAAAAAAAGGTAGAATGAAAAAAGGTGTAGTCATTCATGTTACATAATTGATCTATGGAAATTCTAAATAGATTAATAGTAATTTAGACCACCATAGAAAGGTATGTTCTATTTGATGATGAGATCTAAATTTTTGGGTTGGAATTTATAGAATAATAGCATAAAAATGAATGGTTGTCTATGAATGGACAAGGAGTTTAGTTTGGGGTGATTTTGGCTAGTAATATTTGTCTAAGTATATAAACAATCATCATATTTGTTCTTTACTCAATAGTCACAAAAGGAACACATATTTTATATGACTAGTGTGTAAAGGCATGAGGCACAATAAATAAGTAGATTTAGAGAGATCCCATTTTTTTAAAAGTCTAATAGAGATCCATTAATTTTAGTGTCACACAAGGAAGTGGTTTGACAAATGTATCAAAAAACTTGGGAACACTAAGATTGGAAGGATAAACCAAGTTTCAACACAAGTCCATGGAAACAATATGATTAGTGAAAAACATAGAGTGAAGTGGATGGGGAGGAGGTCATATGAAAAATCGAATAAAATTTAAGGAAAACCAATCTTGGAAGGTAGTAGGGGGAATGAGTCTTTATGTATAATGACATTAAGGAAAGCCATTTCTTGAAAAGGTTTTGAGTAAATTTAGTGTATTATGGCAAGAATATAGGTGTCAATTATTCAAATCAATTTATTTTTAAAAAATTGTCTACTATATTTATAAAACATTTCATGTTCTAAGGAGTGCGGATTAAATTATTTTAACTGCAAGGTGGTGGGTTACACCTATAAAACCTTACCCCACCTCTTAATTTAGGTTTTTGACATTATTGTTTAGTAACTTTTCTTATTATTAATCATATTGATAATATTAAGAATTAAATCATTGATTTAATTTTATGTTAATATGTTATTTTTTAAAAAAATGAAAGTGTTCATTAAAAGTTAATGGTGGTGTTGAATCATGTATAATTAAATTTTGATGTCTATGGTGGTGCTCGACCCTTGAATGCATGTATAACTCTTATCCAAATGCTGAAGATAAATAGGTATTAGTTCAAATTGATTCCATTATAGGTGTCAAGGTTAAATGTTCTTATTCATATTTTCAAATTAACCCAATGTGCCTTAGTAATCTTTCTCTATCACTTGGGTGAGTGTGTAAATCTAATTACATGATATGCTAGCATGGTGGGTATCATTTGTTAGGGTAAACAACCTTGCACAAATATAATGTATGGATCACAGGAAAATACCCCAATAGTATTATTTTCCTATGCTTGTAATTATGTCTAGTTTCTTTTAACCCGTGGAACTATTTTTCTCTCCTATCCTTGTTTATGTCTATTTATTATTTTTAAATTGGAATTTTAGGCTATTGATCCTTCCCTTAGTGGCACTGGAAGACCCATTGTTATTTTCCTCTTTATTTTTGTTGTCCTTTATACTCATGGTCGTGTCTTTTTATTTTGGATTTATTTTTCATTTTACTTTGTATATTTTTCATGCTAGAAAATATTTAATTCAATCATGAGTAGATTATATATCCAAATCATATATGACAATTTTAACATATAAACCTCAATACAAGATAAAACATTAAGTGTCATTGAGGTTCCTAAGAATTATATTTGTAGTCATTCATTTTCAAGTATGGAAACACTCTACATTAATTTATCATTATTAATGACTTGTATTGCATCTTATACCTTTATAAGTCTAGGAAAATTTATATGCAGTTGTATCCCACACACAAAATTAAGTATTTTTAACTCCTTTATATTTTACCAACCAATTACTTCTTCCATTCTCATTTTGAATTATGTTTTTTCCTTAAAAATATAGATCAAAAGTATTAAAGATTAAAATCATCCATTTATGCCTATCAATTTTGATAATATTAAATACAAACATGCATCAAATCCATATTATGAAATTTAAAAAAATTAAAAAATGGCACATGAGGACACAAATTGTGGAGAAAATAATCACCACTAACCTTTCCCTAGATATTAATATCATAGGTACAAGTCTTGTTTATGTTATAATAACCTCATATTTGGAACATAGTTAGTTACATGCCTAGAAAATCTATGTTAATGTAGGTTTTTTATGCCATTTTATATATTTTATTACGCATGTATTTAGATTAATTAGTTTTAATATTGAGGTCACTGGGTTTAATAATTGGGTCATTGAGTTTCACATGAAAATTCATAATTTGTATTAAAATTGGTTGGTATGAATGCATTTAAAATTTACCAACCAATGTTGACATCTTGACCATGGTGTTCACTATTCATTTGTCAATTATCATGTGTTCACATTACTAAATTTAGGTGGATTTATGCCTCTCCTATACCCATTTATGTACCTATCCTCAAATATATTCTCATTTATTCTATTTACAAGCTATTTTTATATTCATATTTGGTTCCTTTTATAAGACTTTATCTTTTTGCATGTTAAGAGTCTAGTGTGTTTGAATCTCACTAGTTATCTATTATGACCCATTTTGACAAATTGTGGTTCCTTATGACATGGTATTGTTGTTCCCAAAATCCATCACTCATTTTTGGGGACAACATATCAACTATTTTGGTCATGCAGGCCAAAATTCTCTCTTCCCTTCCCAAAAAATGTTCTGAGCACTCAAGTTATTCAATTATTCAAGCATTTTCAGTCAAGGGACTCACAAGTTCAATGGGTTCAACAACTTCAACAGGTGAGATCTCACAAAGGACTAAGTTCCAAACACTTAGGCAATTTAAAGGTTGGTTCAACATCGAGGTTCAACTGAAAGGTCCATCAATAACCTTTAAACAAAAGATTGAACCATTGAACCCTACCTCCAATGGTTCAGTAGGTTCAAAGGTTCAATGACATCGACAGAATTCAAAGAGTTAAGTGCTTCGGCAAGTTCAAAGTTCAACCACTTCAGAAAGTTTAATGGCTTTGAAGGAATTAAAGAAAATAAGACTTTGAAGAAGAAAGATTGAACCGTTGAAGCAAAAGAGTTCAAAGTTCAAAAGTTCAATGAGTTCAATAAATTTCAAAAAACTTTGAAGGACCAAAGGATTTTGAGAAAGAGAATGAACCATTGAAATTTGAATCAAAATGGTTCAAAGTTCAAAGGTTCAAAGGTTCAAGGAATTTAAAAGTTTGAAAGGAAGCTTCAAGCAAAGGAAGGAAGTAGAAGATTCCAGAGACAAGTTCAAAGAGATGGTTCAACTGATTAAACCAAGGAGCTGATTGAACCAAGGAGCCGATAGGACCACCTAGACTATTGAACCATTGAACCAATGAACTCTCATGGTTCAAAGGTTCAAAGTTCAATGTGGTTCAAGTGACTAGTGACGTCCCCATGGATGTCAAATTCAAGGTAACAAAATGCCCATTTATTTTCAAATGTGGCATGGACCTGAAAACAAACTCAATGACTAGCTAAAGAAAACGCTGAAGGAGCTAGCAAAAAGTGAGAAGATAGCTTGAGAGCTCAGATCACCAAGAAAAGGATAAGACATCATGAGGAAAGAGGGAACAACTATAGGTAATCCAGAAATATCTATAGGAGAGTTATTTATGGTAGGTGAAACAGTCCACTAGGTGGACATTAGAGAGCAGGATCACTCAATAGCGCAGCCTATTTTTCTAGATCGAGTAAAGCCAAAGTGGATAGATACGTAAATATCAAGAAGAGGACCAAGTATCCCATACTTTAGAGGGGACATTTGAGATGAATTGACATGCCACAGTTAAGGCTGATGCCCTATTCTAGCATGGCCCCTTGACAAAACTAAAAATGCATTCAAGGCATTAAATGCAGCATAGGCCATTCCATGAAACAAAGTGCCAAGTCTTTCTTGGATACTATATATTTTAATATCTTATTTTATGCAAATGAGATCTCTCTATTATAGAAGAAAAACTCTGCCCAAATTGAAAGGCATTTCCTGAGACTTTGAGCTCAGATTGTTAATCATATTTATTTATTTGAATGAGAAAGCAAGTGACCTTTCAAACTTTGTGCTAGAATAGCTTGTGTTGTTGAGGAAATTGTACTTATGTTTGTTTCCTAAATGTGTTCTTGTCTATTTAATTAAATTATCAAAAGTATAGGAAGTAACCAGGAAGGTGTCTTGCAGCCGACTGTGGAGAGACTTTGTACTGCCACAATTGTCTTTAGTGTGTTTATTTTCTATTTCTATTTAAAGGATCTTGGGATGAATTTGTACCCCCATTGTCCTTCATATTTCAATCTTGAGACTTTGTGCTATACCTCATTCTACTAGTTATTATACCCTATTACATTTACTTATCAGTTACTTTCTAGAAAGAATTTATGTTGTTTGTTGTAGACCACTTTTGAAAGAAGATAAGTGCCTTCAGTGTTTTCACTAAGATTTCTCCTTTATCTATGAACATCATCTCTGAAAAAAGAGAGATGGATGGTGTTGTGTTACCCCTGAGTGTTATTTTGTGCTTATATATATATATATATATATATATATATATATATATATATATATATATATATATATATATATATATATATATATATATCACCTCATATTTATAGGGAACCTCCCCTTGATGAGAGTAGAGATTTGTCCCATTTTGATGTGGTCAACCTGCACATTTGGCTAATAAATCTTCTTATGTTGTGGTTGAAGCAACCTATTTTTCCCATCAGTTAGCTGGTGACAAAATATTCACCCAATAGTTTTTGGTGACTCTATTGGGGAAGAATGAGCAGTTTCTATTCTTTTCCTTATCCATTTTCTTCGCTATTCCAAGTCCTTTTCTATTACTATTTTCCTCCACCTTCATTCCAATAGTTTTTGGCGACTCTGTTGGGGAAGAATGAGTAGTTTGAAGCCTCAATATTTAAATTGAAGCAAGGCCAGTTCTTTTCTATTTTTATTCTACAATCTGGTAGCTCCATGCTATACAAGAAGCCAAAAATCTCAAGGTGTTGTTGACCCTATTTTTGAGTTGGTGCATTAGAGCAATTTTGATTTGTTTCCTCCATAACCTCACCTTCTACAAAATAGGAGTCTTCCTCCTACCAACACCAGGTCACCAATACATGGTAGAGCTTCTTTTTCCTCTACTATCAGAGCTTTGCCTATACATACTCTACCTAGATTTGTTATCACCCCTTTCCATAGTCATACAATGGCAGTTTAAGGCCCCTAGGGTAACTCTTTTGGTCCACTCAATCTAACTCCACCTCTACATGAGCTACATCACATTTCCAAGAAGAGTTTCCCCAAATTCTATGGCGATAGGAGAGTTCATCCTGATGAACATATTTTAGCCTTCAGCATAGCCTGTGGCATGATAGGTATGGAGTATGAAGACGTAGTAGTCAGGATATTTATGGAAACATTACAAGGCACTACTGTAGACTAGTTCTATCATCTTTAGGCCCAGATTGTGACTGACTGGAACACTCTCAAAGCCAAATTTGAATCCAAGTTCAAGCCTGTAGAAGATGTGCATGCCCTCCTGGCCTAGCTCACATAAATGAAGAAGGAGCCTCATAAACTAATGAAATATTTCATATCCAAGTTTGACAAGCTAAGGAATAGGATTCCCATAATTGCTCAACCAATAGCTTAGAATCTCAAATGCTTCTTCATCAATTTGTAGCTACATGAAATGAGTTTCCTATTGAGACAGGCTGGCCACATAGACCTTGTTACAACTCAGGATTTGGCCACTGAGGTGGAAGATGATCTCATCTTGGTAGGGAATATAAGAAGAGATCCTAAAAGAGGTAAATCTTCTTCATCCTTTGAATATTCATCTACAAGCATCACTGATCTAGTGGTGCAAAAGATGGAAAATGAGTTGCTAGCTCTCAAAAAGCAAATGGCACAAGGGATGTCTTTTGATCTTTCTTACAGAGATATACCAAGGAGAACATTTCCCAATCAATCATACCAAGGCAATGCTGCTAGAAATCAAGGGCAGCCAAATCATCTTCCTCCTCCTTAGGGGAAACTTGTTATTGAAGCAGCTCCAGCCAACTCAACAGTTGGATGCATTGAAATAGAATCAAATTTATCTTTCCAACCTGAGTTAAACCCAAAAGATGGTGCTAATCTCTATATAGCAGACCAAGAAGAATCAGCTGGCAACTCCAACATTGGTTTCCAGAATTACCAGGATGAACCTAGAAGTAAAGGTGAAGCATTTGATGGATCATACATTGTATTTACCCAGTCTCAGAACTAGTCAACCCAATGAGTTGATAATAGAAAATTAGGGGAGCAATCTTAACCAGTAATTTCAATTGCTAAATGGGGGACTACTCTACCTTTTCAATCAAAGGACTCGATAATCACTAAAAAATTAAGTACCCCAAACATTCTTGCACCTTCTGCTTCAAATACATAGATCAGTCTTACACTCCCAAAAAACTAGAAGGATGAACTTCTTTCCCCTATTCCTAATTCATTTTAGACATATGACATAATCGACCATGTCAAAAAAACCAAAATTCAAATGTCTGAATTTGAATTCCTACAATCCAACCCTGAGTAGTTGGATAAGTTAGTTCATTGTGTAAAGAATAAAATCATCCCTCCATGACCAGTTATTCCAAAGGTGACTCCCACATCCACCCATAATAACCTTTTCATTACTCCTCCTACTACCCCTAGGAAAATAGAGCCTTTCTATGTTTCCCTATTGATAAATGATCACAAGCTAAGCAATTACATCATAGACTCAAGTGCATCTAAAATGTCATGCCTTCCAAGGTGGTAAAATCTCTTGGTCTCACACTAACCAAGACATTTGGGAGATGCTTCTCCATGGAGAACAAATAAGTGCCACTACTGGGACAAATCAAGGACACCCAATTTACATTTGTGGCATTCCTAAATAAAAGGATCAAAATGATAGTCCTAGTGGCCAACGTCTCAGCCTCATATGACATCCTTCTTGGGTGAAAGTTTTACAAGGACATTGGTGGTGAATTAAGCATGGACCTGTCCAAGGTGAGGATCCCTATCAAAGTCATCATGTAGAGGCTACTCCCTAAAAAGGAGGCAAAATATTTTGTCACTCAAACATCATCATCTGAAGCCCAAATTCTATTTGAGTCTTTGTGCAAGGGTAATTATTTTTTATCTACTGAAGACATTCCTGTTACAACAGACAAAATTCCTATAGGTGGTGATCCAAAAATTGATTCAAATAAGACATTAGAAGAATTGGTAGGGTATAGTACAGATGAAAAAGGATCTTCCCTCTCTAATGAAGAAAAATCTAATAGAAGATCAGTTTTTGATGATGTTTGGATCCTAGAATTTGATGGTAGCAATTCTTCTACTAGTGATAGAGTTGGGATTGTGTTGATATCTCCTCAAGGAGATATTTTTCCTTCTTCACACAAGTTGCAGTTCAACAACACCAACAACACTATCGAGTATGAATCTCTATTACTCGGGTTGAAGGTTACTCAAGAAAAAGGTGACAAGCTCCTTCATGCCAAAGAGATGCTGATCTAATGGTTTGTCAGGTGAGGAACCTATGTCAAACCAAGAACAAAAGATTATACCATTACCGCAATCTAGTATGGGACTATATTGAAATTTTTGATGCTTTTAATATATCTACATTACCTAGAGAGCTTCATAATCATGCAAATTCATTGGCTATCCCTGCAACCTTCATGGTTCCTCACCCCAATTTCAAAGATAATAGGTACACTATTAAACTAGTCTTTCAACCAAGTGTGCCTGATAAAGCTAACCATTGGTAGGTGTTTGATGCTGACAATCAAATCATGTGCTTCACTAGACCAAAAGAGAAACAAGTTATGGTAGTGGACCATACTGCTACGTGCCAAAGTTAGGAAAATAAACTCTTCACTAAGAGAGCAAGGATTTATGGTTTTCAGATTGGAGACCATGTCTTGCCATGGGGCAAGAAGAGAGAACCAAAAGGAGTGCATATAAAATGTGATTATTGGTGGAGAGTTCCATTCACCCATCACCAATTCTGGGAAAAAAATGGTTTCTTGATGGTTTATCAGGATGGAACACCATTTTCATTGTCTCATAGTGGGTGGCATCTGAAGCACTTCAATCATTGAAGTATCAGATAAGATCAGCTTGTACACATGTATATTTTTTGTATAGTCTTTAGTTTTGTTTGGTGCTTTTCATTTTCATTTATTTTTGGCACTTTATTTTTGCATAACATGACTCTGTAGCCCAATGGCACACTTAAAGGCATTGGAGATTCTGGGTTCTACTCCCATAGATTGTTTTTATAATTGATGGATGTTCCCCAACTAGAGCCAGCCGTTGTTCCCAAAATTTGTCACTCATTTTTGGGGATAACATATCAATAATTTTGGTCTTGTAGGCCAAAATTATCTCTTCCCTTCTCAAAAAATGTTCTGAGCGCTCAAGTTCTTCAATTATTCAAGCATTTTCAGTTAAGGGACTCGTAGGTTCAACGGGTTCAACAACTTCAATAGGTGAGCTCTCACAAAAGAACAAGTTCCAAACACTTAGGCAATTTCAAGGTTGGTTCAATGTCAAGGTTCAACCAAAAGATCCATTGGCAGGCTTCAAACAAAATATTGAACCATTGAACCATTGAACCCTACCTCCAAAGGTTCAAAGGTTCAAAGACATCGATAGACTTCAAAGAGTTAAGCGCTTCAGCAAGTTCAAAGTTCAACCACTTTAGAAAGTTTAATGGCTTCAAAGGACTTAAAGAAAAGAAGACTTCAAAGAAGAAATATTGAGCCATTAAACCAAAAGAGTTCAAATTTCAAAGGTTCAATGAGTTCACTAAAGTTCAAAAAACTTTAAAGGACCAAAGGATTCTGAGAAAGAGAATGAACTGTTGAACTTTGAACCAAAATGGTTCAAAGTTTAAAGGTTCAAAGGTTCAAGGAATTTCAAAGTTTAAAAGGAAGCTTCGAGTAAAGGAAGGAAGTAGAAGATTCTAGAGACAAGTTCAGAGAGATGGTTCAACCAATTGAACCAAGGAGCTGATTGAACCAAGGAGCCGATAGGACCACCAAAACCATTGAACCATTGAACCAATGCACTCTCATGGTTCAAAGGTTCAAAGTTCAACATGGTTCAAGTGACCAGTGACTAGTGATATCCCCACAAACCTTAAATTCAATGTAACAAAATGCTCGTTTATTTTCAAATGTTGCATGGACTTGAAAACAAACGTATTGACCGACCAAAGAAGAAGCTGAAGGAGCCAGTGAAAGTGGTAAGATAGCCTGAGAGCTCAGATCACCAAGGAAAGGACAAGATGTTGTGAGGAAAGAGGGAACAACTACAGGTAATCCAAAAATATTTGTAGGATAGTTATTTTTTTTAGGTGAAACAGTCCACTAGGTGGACATCAGAGAATGCGAGCACTCAATAGTATGGCCTATTTTTCTAGATTGAGTAAAGGTGAAGTGGATAGTTGTGTAAATATCAAGAAGAGGACCATGTGGCCCATACTTTGGAGGGGACATTTGAGATGAATTGACACACCATAGTTAAGGTTGATGCCCTGTTCTAGCATGGCCCCTGGATAAAACTAAAAATACATTCAAGGCATTAAATGCATCATAGGCCATTCCATGAAACAAAGTGCAAAGTCTTTCTTGGCTTCTATATATTGTAATCTCTTATTTTATGCAAATGAGATCTCTCTGTTATAGAAGCAAAACTCTTCCCAAATTGAAAGGCATTTCCTGAGACTTTGAGCTTAGATTGTTAATCATATTTCTTTATTTGAATGAGAAAGCAAGTGACCTTTCAGAAATTGCATTGGAATAGCTTGTATTGTTGAAGAAATTGTTCTTATGTCTATTTACTAAATGTGTTCTTATCCATTTAATTAAATAAGCAGAACTAGTGGAAGTAGCTAGGAAGGTGTCCTAAAGCCGACTGTGGAGAGACTTTGTGCTGCCACAATTGTCTTTAGTGTGTTTATTTTCTATTTCTATTTAAAGGATCTTGGGATGACTTTATACCCCCATTGTTCTTCGTATTTAAATCTTTGGTAGTTGAGGTGGAGATTTTGTGCTACACCTCATTCTATTGGTTATTATGCCCTATTACATTTACTTATCAGTTACTTTCTAGAAAGAATTCATGTTGTTTGTTGCAGTCCACTTCTAAAAGAAGAGAAGTGCCTTTAGTGTTTTTACCAGGATTTCTCTTTTGTCTGTGAACATCATCTCTAAAAAAAGAGAGATGGATGGTGTTTTCCTACCCCTGAGTGTTATTTTTTTCTTATATTAATATATATAACACCTCATATTTATAGGGAAGCTCCCCTTGATGAGAGGATAGATGTCCCCTTTTGATGTGGTTGACCTACACATTTAGCTGATAAATCTCCCTATGTTATGGTTGAAGCAACCTATTTTGGCCATCAGTTAGCTGGTGACAAAATATTCACCCAACACGTATTATAGTGGGTTCTTTTAAAATGAACACCTCATTTTATTTTAATGCATTTTGGAATATTGAGTAACTATTTTTCTTGTTATAGACCCTTTAATTTTTTATTATGCTCTTCCCTCGCATCCTTGGATGATTAAGAGAATCAAAAAGGAAAAAGGGATATAGTCTTTGTATAAGTGTATTTTCAAGTTTTATAACCTACTCCATTGATTCCAAAGGTCTCAAAACCTTAGGATCACTTATTAAATTTTTGAAAATGGATTTTTTTGTAAAAGCTCATTTTTTGTAGGTTTATGGTCTACCCAGGTATTATTCTATACTATTTATTATAATTTCATAGGAACAAACTATTTTTTAAAAGGTCATCTTTCTAAGTCTTTTGGGTTTTTCTATAAAATTACTTGTTTTTTATGTTATTTTATTGTAGATATCATTTTTGAGATATTTATAGATCTACATAACTTGAATTTACATGCATCAATGTATTGTGTGTTTTTTTATTATGGACCATATGAGGGTTTATACATTTTATATCGACAACTTCCATTAGTCACTCTATTATTGTGTTTATTATATGATGGTGGATACTATATTCTCTATAACCTTTATTGATTATATTTTTATTATGTGTATTATGTGATGGTGAATAATGTATAAAATTACATAGATTGATTTTATTATCTTTCTATACATGTATGCAGTATTACACTTACATATCTATGCAATTTACTATATCAATTTGTACCTCCTATACATTGTATGCATCAACTATCTACAAGGTTTTCTTGTAACCATTGAAACTAAATGAGCTAATCATGTGCTAGTGTTTATATTTTATTTTTCACCTACATGGGTTACATGTTATGGATGGTTTGCACCTAAAAATTTCCTACAATATAAATGCAATGATATTTGCACAATTACATATGGTTATGTGGCCATACATATATTGCATGTACTCACAATGCATCATCAATGTCAAGCCATTCATGGTCAAGAAAATTCAACCATGATTAACCATGCATAAGACCTAAAAATTGAAAGGAATCGGAGATCAAGGAAAAAATTCCTTACATTAAACCTTGAGAAGAGAATATGAAATATAATTTGAACTTTATATAAAATGATAAGAAAACACATACAAATAAAAATAACAACATATCATAACACATGATTTTATTAGGAAAACCCTTATGGGATAAAAACCCCACACTCCAAATTAGCTCAATGTATTATTGAAAATCAACACCAATTACACCATACACTTGCAGAGTAAGCCTTCAGATGAGTATCACTAATATATAAAAAGGAGAAAAATAGATCAGAGCTTTAGTTCCTTTGCACAAATCTCTAGCTTATAAGATTACAAAGCTTAGCTACTTCATCTTATAAATTATAAAGGATAATTTCTTACTTAAAGAAAGTTACAAGTGTGAAAACTTCATGGGCAAAGCAAAAGTATGCTACCCTTTAATGGAATCACTATTCATGAATATTGGTAAGCTTGTATCCTTTTTCATTGGTAAAAAGTGGATCCTCTACTTGTGACAAATCATCCTCCACTTTTCATATGCTTCCAAATGTGTCACTCTCACATGTGCCTCCAATCTAGAATAATAACTTGTTCCCCACTATCCCATGTGCACACACATGCTTCTAAGAGATTTTCTATGAACTTTTGACTTATCCTCCACCAAATATCATGAGGCCAATTAAGAGGTCAGATCCATATCAATCTTTATGATTCTACACCTAAATCAAAATCATGTGCATCACAAAAGATAACAAATTTGTCTCTTTAGTGGATTGGTATGCCCTACTCCCTTCACATGCGCTTAGATCATGTAGATTCCTTTGTGAGCCATAATAAATCATCCATAATCCACATCATTGCATGGAACATCACTTCCATAGTCATTAATAACTCACCACTACCACCTCATCAAATGAATGTGACTAGAATAGTTTCTTGTGAATAGTGTCTTGACTTGTCAAGGTTGAGATACCTCAATTACCAACATTCTCCCACTTTTTTAATACCTTGCAAGACCCAAAATAACTGTATATACACATATTATTTTCAAACTTTTATCAATTTTGGATGCTCTATATCTTGTAGGAACCCATCGAGTCTTAATCTCTCTAAGTGCATTTCTTAAGAGGTGCAATGAGAAAGGGGTAGTTTGACCATTAGTGATTTTTAGGATTTTTGTCCCTTTTTACACTTGTTATCTACACACTTGTCTCCTAAAAACCATTTCCCTAAGCTTTACGTTCTCTTTTTTACACTCTTATAGTGTTTTTCCACCTTTAATAGCCCTTTTTCTAACCTAAAACCTCTTTTGATAGTTTACATGACTATGTCAATTGTGTCAACCTTTTACTCTTATTGATAAAACTTATTTAAGGTCTAGATCAGCTCTTGGCCAACCTAGTCTATGACCTAGTGAGTTTTTACCAATAACAATACTAGGTTGACTAGGTCAACCCTATCAACCAAAAATTTTAGAAGGGTTTAGGGTTAGATCCACCTATATAAACAAAATCATTTCACCATTATTTGAAGAAGAGAATAAGAATTAAGATATATTGCACATCTATTTATCCACAATTATAATTGAGGAGCAAGCTTAGGGTTTCTTACTTTCTTTATAGATATGGATCTTATCTTATGGAGAAGTCTTTTAGATGCATTGATAGGTTATGTAGCCTAGACCTGATTTATCCTTATAATCCTTACATACCACAACAACCTCTTGAAAATAACCTTATCCAAAGGAGAGATTAAGACTCGATGGGTTCATATTCAAAGGTAAGTATTCATAGCTTTGTTCCTCCTTTATAAGAGTAGATAGATATGCATTTTCACTTCTCTTCCATGAATTTGGATTATTTATACATTGATGTGAGTATATTTATCTTATGCATGTTTATTTTTGTTGTTTATTACCCCCACTTTATGCCACAAGCTTTGGTGATCACTAGATTATATTTCATTACTTTACTTGTTATTAGTTTAGTGAATATTAAAACATAGTACCCAGTTAGGGTTATTGCATAGTTTTACTTGATCAAAGGCTTTGAAACCCTCCCTAGTGATATTATTATGCTAACAGATCCCCTCACTAGGTTTAGTAGATCCATATTGGTCATATTCTCAATTATCTAATCTATCCCCAATTAGAAGTGTAAGTAGGATCTATCTTCTCTGATCTAGGTTTGATTTGTAGATCTGATACATTTTTGATTGCATACATTATATTGACCATGGTGTGAATCTAACCCTTACAGTTTTTACTTTACACATTTCATTTCTATCATTTTATTATATTTTTGATACTATGTTGACTAGGTCGGTATATTTTCTAGATTATATGTGTAATTTTAACACATAGTTGTATCAAAAGTGACTTTATTATTTTTGTTTAGCTCTTCATCATATATAAGTTACTGGATCAAACAGATTGACACAATACTCGTATTTAGTTCTATACAATATACTATGTTGAATAGGTTGACTTAGTCTCTCATTCAACTCCAAAACAATAAACTAAGTCATGTAGGTTGACTTAGTATCACAATCAGCTTCCATATAACAAACTAGGTTGACTAGGTTGACTCAGTCATCTTAAACAAGCTTCAACAAATAAAGAATTATAGAACTAGGTCAACCAAATTGACATAGTTAACATAACTTTCAAGAAGCATTCAAGGCACTTCAATAAAAATTTCACAATCCTCAACATCTTCTAACCCACCAAGGTTCTTATCTTTCTCTCTTTCAACTTAGTTCTTCTTTATAGTTATGTTTTGCACAAAGTTTGTATTATTCAAAATCACAATCCTAAAACAAATTAAGTCAACTTGGTTGACCTAGTTCTGTAATTTATCTTCTATCTGAAATATTAGTTCAACCTAGTCAATTTTGTTCTTAAAGACTCCTAATTTTATAGTATAGTTGTGACCCTGTCGAATTTGTTCTATAATGTTTCCATATAATTTCATCTAAACCAACTCTATACTATGATTAAATTGGGAATTAAAAATTATATGCTAGTAATTAATTCACACTTTCATTTTACATTATTTGCATGCATAAAGTAGCTCACATAGTCTAATTAAGTGGTTGTTCAATATATCATTTAGTTGCATTATTTTTCTCTTTATTTCACACACTAACAAATCACATAATTTCAAATTGCATTTTAAAATTTGTCTACCCATGGTATACTTACATGGATTTCATTCCCAAGGGAGAGCTGACTTAGTTTTATAGCAAGTATAAACACATGGTTAATGGTATATATTAGCAAAGCACCTATCACCCTTATCACCATGGGATTGTGAAGTGAGGGGTTAGGACCCAATACCAAGTGAATACCATTGCTAACATAGATCCCTTTCAGTCTAAACATCCTGAAACCATCCAAAGATTAATTTTTATTTCCCTAATTTTAGAGAACTTCCCTATCACACTTACAATAACACTTTAAAATAATTTAACAACATTAGATGACCACTTAGCTAGAATTTGCTTTTTATTTAACTAATTATTCTCTACTCATTATATGTTATATTTAAAAACTTACAGGGGCTAGTGTTGGTGCAAGGTTTTATGTTGTGTGCCAATTCGATCATTTCTTATTGTTCCAATTTTTGTATGTTTACTTCCATTTATTGATTTAAAGTACATCATAAAAAATTTCCATGTTTTCAATACATTGTCATTATGTTTGACACAATATCTTATAGACTATATTTTTCCCTAATTGTAATACTAAGTTGATCTAATTGACCCAGTACTCCTTTCTACCTCTCAAGTTATAGTACTAAGTCAACCTAGTCAACTATATATCCTTATTAGGATATTTTTATCTTAGGTTGTAATACTCAATTAACCTAGTCAACTCTATATCCTTGTTGTCTTAGTTTTCATACCCTATTTACATTACTAAGTCAACTTGTTCAACTCTATACTCTTATCTACTTCTTGTATCTCCTTTCTTTTGCATCAACTTTTCCTTCCCTAATCTCTATCCTTCATCATGAACTTTTTGTTTGAAGGAAAAATTGAGTTTAATTCAAAAAATATGATGAGTCTTACCAACCCTAATAGGTTCTCCCATAAGTAACTTATGGATCCTATGTTAGATGAAATTAATGTGCATATAGCCACTCACAATACAAACTATGGGACCCCTCCTCATTCCTCTTCACTTTGTAATCCTCTCTTCTCATATGAAGATCAAATTGAATTATATTATACACTATAAATCCTCTTGTTCATCAATGAGTTTCCTCAACATCAAGGAAAGGATCCTTATACTATTTACCATCTCATGATAAATGGAAAAGTCAAGGCACCCCACTCACCTTATCCTACATTCTCACATAGATTTGGGCATAGTGTCTTACCTCTATTTTGACCCCTTCTCATGCCATGAATTATTGCTCTTTGATTTAATTTACTTCCATGCCTAGTATCTCTACTAACATGGTAGGTTATACATCTAGTAGGCCTCTTCCAAGACCCACTCTTCTCAATTCTTCCACTAGTTCATCATTTTCTACCCATGGTAATCATGCCTCTAGTGCTACTTCTTCTCATCCCTTTACTAGTCCATATTTTCCCACATAATCAAATTATGACACTAGTGCCTCAATTACTAAGAGTTCTTCTCAAGATCTTACTAACACCCATAGTGGAATCCATATGGCTACTACCAATTATAATACTTGACATAATGCCAATAATGTAAATAAAACCCATCAACTCCTATTAAAAACTCTTAATAAAGTGATTACTTTCCAAGTTGAAAATGCAAATAAAATGATGAAAATTCAAAATCATCTTATCTATCTTCAAACCCACCCTCAATAGATACCATAGGGAATGCATGATCAAAATGTTCCCCCACCTCCTCTTTAGGATTCACATGGTAATATTATCCCTCAACCTCCTCTTGTTAATAAAATAATCAAGCATCTTAAAAATGACCCTCTTACATCTCAAATTTCTAATATCGATATAAGAGGTATCACCCCTATCTTTTATTACAATGGGTCAACCGATCCTACTATTCATTTAAAAACATTTGGAAATCTATATAAAGATTGGGTTAAATTAAATACATTTTTTGCTACCAAGCTATTAGTAAAAAATCTCATAGGTGATGATTTAGATTGGTACAACAAAGTCAAATCTCATTATATCATTAGTTTATAAGATTTATTCAATGCTCTAGTCCAAGATTTCTAAACTAGTGATCTCCTTAAGAATACCTTGGCCTATTTTATCAATTGTAAGAAACTTGAGACCAAAACCACACAATTTTTCATTAAATGATTGAAGACCTTGTCTAACAAATGTGAACATAATATGGTATATGTAACCTTTTCCATATATTTACCAATTCTATTTTCCCAAGTTACAATATCAGGCCTAGACTCTCTCTCCACATACTTTGGAAGAGAACATTGACCAAACCAAGCATCAATATTTCCTTATGCATAAATTTGAGCCATCCCAACATCCTATGGGTACTCACATGTTACTTAATAATAAGAATCATCATGATACCAATGATGGTGTCACTGAATCTTATAATACCATTCATATTATTCAAGTTATTATTCCCAACTAGACTCTAGAACAAGCTTCCCTTCCTAACCACATCACTAACCCTCATTTATCTTTAACAATAGTCATATTAAATGCAAAAATTGGTAACTTGAGTATGGCTAATGACACCTGACCCATAGGTCCTTCTTGCTTTCTCTCATAACCCTCGTAGGTATTTTTCCACTAATTCTCAGTCATCCATATCCTTTCAAACCTAATCCTAGCTAAGTTAGGACCCTATTTTCATGACCAATCCATCCCCCTAGGTCCTATCTACCTAGGATAATAGCACCACACTAGGATAATATCACTAATGCCACTCCTATCCACTTTTGGTACTATTTTACAAACTAATTTTTATCCCCAATGGTCAATTTATTTTTGTTCCCCATCCTTCTCCTTGTTGGCCTAACATGACAAAATTCAATCCATGACCAATAGATCCCTATAAAATTACATTCAAAGATCATTTGGAAAGGGTTAGTGAATATCACAAAGCAAACAAGAATATAAGCAATACTACTCAAGCACCCTCCCCTATTATTTACATACAACCATCCAATACTATTTCAATCTTATTTGAATCCTTAAACCATTCCCTAGTCATCTCAAGCATACCCAATTTATTATTTCCTTACATTCTCATATCATAATTGCACCAATCACTTTCAAAGGGAGAACTACATATGGCTTGATTCCTCTTTGAAGTATTGGTATGTAGGTATTATGCCCACACATGGGGTGTGAATCACATCCAACACAAATTACACATAATAACCCCCCTCTTATTTGAAATTGGTTAAAAAATAATGGAAGATAGGGTTTAAAGAAAAAAATTGCTCTACAGAGAGCTCTATAGAATTCTAGCTACCAAATCTTCAGAGACAAGGTTACATAGACCTATCAAACAAAACTCAAAAAGCTCATATCCTTAAGACAATAGTGCTAGACAAGGACTATAGTGCCAGTGACACTCCTATCCACTTTCAATTTTCTTATCTAATTTTTAAAAAAAAGTTAGAATCCTATTTGTGATAGTGTCCCAGGCTTGCATAGTGAATATCAAACCCTGTCTCAGTCAGATCAACATAGTTTAATCTAAGTCTTATTTTCTCCCTCTTATTAATATTTTTTGAAAATATCTAATTACAAATAAATTTCACAAATTTTTAGCTTATTTACTAATTTATCAATCAAGACCCTTTAAATAAATTAGGAAAAAAAACCCAATATTCCCAAAATCATTAAAACATTAACCAATAGCATCAATGTTCATAAACTTTTATCCTTAGAAGAATTACAAAAATGTCTACCAAGGCCTCTACCATGATAATTTGATCCCACTCTCCCCATGAAATCTTGGTATGATCCAAATGAATTTTGTTGGTTTCATGCTATTTGGGGTCATTCTCATGAGACTTGTAGGCAACATTATTAGTTGGCTATGGATTTCCTTCTTGGTCCAAATTTTGACCATGATTCTATCATTTGTAAATTCCAATAATCCCATCACATTTCCTTAAAATCCAATGAAACACAACATAAATTTCAATCTTTGAACCAAGTTAATGATCATTTGGCCATATATAAAGATCCTCTTCCTAATCACCAATATAACCAAGAAAATCCTACCCCTTCTACCAATAATATTGATAGTCATTTTGACCCAACTCCTGAAGATAATGTGGTTCATATGACTAACATGTGAAGGTTGGTTTATTTAATTTATCCTAAACCCATCAACACACCTCAATTGTCTCGCACATTTTGTGTTATCAAAGATTCTTCTCTAACTCACTTAAACAATTTGGGGCAAGAAGACATTTTATATTTTTATGAACCAATTCCAAAAACTCCCTTAGATAACACTTCTCATACCATTTATACCATTCCTCCAACCTCTTTACCTATCATCAATGATACCCAAGATTCTATTAAAAATTCTTCCAATCTATCTCAAACCAAACCTACATTAACTATCCCATCTTCTCAAGAAAATCAACACACTTGTCCTCTAATTAAAACTTCTACCTCTTATCATCATAAATTCACATGTACTTTATCTCCTCCTTCTAAGGATATCCTCCAACACTATGTACCTCTTTCTAATAGTCTCCTTATAGGTTATGATGAATGGGATCCTATTACAGAGCTTACTAATCTCCCATCTCAAATCCCATTTCTCAAACTTATGTGTACCTCTCTACATTATCATAATCATCTTATGTAGATTTTGTTCAAAATTAACATCCCTTATCATCCCCCTGTAGGATGTGAATCCACCTTATTTGGATCAGAAGATAAAATTTTAAAATAGTGTGAAGAGATGTCCATACATGTTGATGAAACAATGGACACTTATCTTTCCCTCACATTCACCATTACTTCTATGATAACAGATAATATTATCATTCATGTAGATGATTCTCCTCTTTTTATCAATATCTAAATTGGTGATATCTAAGTCGAACATGATTTGATTGATGAAGGTTCCAAAATTGGTGATATACCCCTAAAATTGCCTCTCTTATCTTTATCAAAACACTTAGATATCCCAAGTGTAATTTTAAGTCCACACCATCACATGTCAAGGCTATGACTAAAGGAAAATTCCCCCTTTAGATTATGTGTGGCTCCCCATTACTATCCCACTTTTTATCATCCATGTAAAGGTGATGATTTTCAAATATCTTCTATCTTATATAATTTTTCTTGGTAGGCCATGAACTCATTGCATGAGGGTAGTCACATCTTCCACTTGCCAATGTGTCAAATTTTCTCACAATGGATACATCTATAAGATTCAAGGTGATGCCAAACCTTAGAATTTTGAATAGTTCCAACACCATGGTATATTAAATATTCCTACTCTTGAGCACTTGCAAAGCATTCTATTTCATGAATCTCAATGATTTAATTTTCTAACCAATTTCACCTGAGGTTACAATGGTCACCTGAAACACAACAAGAATATACCCCTAACCTCCTAGATTCTAATGACAATGAGCCTGATGAGATCAATCTCAAGATTAAAACTTTAGATCTCTCACCTCATTTTATCTCTTAGTTACCTACTTCTTTTCAACCTTATTATCATCAACAGCCTTTTGATGATATACATATTGTCTTAACTAAGACTCAGCATTCCATTCATTGCACCACATCAAATGATAAGGTCATCCCTACCTATGCCATCGACCTTTATAAACCTAATTTTGATTATAGTTATACCTTAGATGATCCATTATTGGGAGGTTTTATTTAAGCCTGAGATGCTAAGATTATTCATTATCATTCCTATTTGCTTTAGTGTTTAAGTATATATTATAGTATTTCTTCCTATATAATTCCTAATGTTATTATTTTTAATATTGATTGTAGAGTAGAGATGGTGCCCATACCTCTAGGTTTTGAAGAACCTCATAGGAGTATGCTTATGGATAGTGATATGACTGGTCCCTATAGCTTTTCTAGATACCATGACCCCTCTATTTGACATATCCCTGAGATGCTTGTGAATATCCTTTAGCATTCTATACATCCTAATCCTCCCTTAATAAAGCCTAGTTTGGATCCCATTCTCACTTCCTCTATAGCCGAGTCTCTTCATATTTATGATCCTATTGCTCCTTCAATTTATCCTTGTCTAATATTTTTACCAATCCCATCTTCTCTTGGAGATGGTTTTCTCCCTTTACCATAACTGGATCCTTCACCCACTAAATGGGTTGATTTTGCTTATTGTGACATTCATCAAGTTACCAGTCATTGGACTAGAGATTATTCCCTATACCAAGCTTCCTTAAATTCTATTTCTCCCTCTCCTATGAGTACACCCACCAAGTCTACTCACAAGTGTACTTGTTGCTTCCAAAACATAGATAACCATTAATCCATGCATCATCACAATATATAACAATACATTGACACTTTGCATCCCACCACTCCTCAACCCTTAGACAAGGCTGTACCTCCCCTAAAAATATTACCTGAGTATCTTTCCAAATACAAAGAGGTATTATCTCTAGCACCAATGTGGTACACATCACACTAATCATTGCCACATTTTTAATAGCATTTCAAGGATCACCTCCTAACCATTTTTGTACCTTTTACCCTTCTTCCCATTGATCATCCTCAAAAGAAGGATCACATTTCTTCCGTAGTGGCTCTAGCTCCTATGGTCCCTTCTCCACCTATTGCTTCTCCACCCATGATAACCTCACCCATGGATCCTCCTTCACTGATGACACCTTCCCTATTAGTGACCCCTTCATCTCCTATAGAATCCACTCCCATACATTCTCTTGAGCATCCCTTGCATGATATCCCTCATTATCATGATCCTTATAGCATTCCTACATTTTTTTGTCAAGGATATTTGGCATGAAGTATTTTCTCAACTCTCTTTGAAGATCAATGAGACATTAGATACATTTTACATTCAACTTCATAAACTTATTAGATATTAAGAATAATGTGTGTGGATAAATATATTAGTACTTATGAACACATGCATGATTTTCTTACATTTTTATTTGGATTGGATGTGTGCTCCAAATTTATATTTATCTATTTTATATAATTTGACATTGTGTCAAACTTTTATCTATCTTATATAGTGACTTTTTGAATTACATGTTGCTTATGATGTCATTATGTTCTCTTATGGAGTCTTTTCATAATTGCATTCTTTTTCTTCTTGAGTTCATTTTTATGATTACCATGTTCTCTTTCATTCTTGTTTTCTCTCTTATCTCTATACACATAGATAATGGTTATTGTGACTTGGTCATACAAACCTTGCTCCCTTTATTCATTCCTCATTTACCATGTGATCAGTTAGCAAAAAATTCATCTCATTATAATATTATTTTATCAGTCTACTTTGGATCTCCCCTTATTCCCCTATATTCCCTTCACAAACTAATAATACACATGGTTGAGACTTGAGATAACATGACGGTTCAAGTTAAGGCTAAGTGTTCTAATCAATCATATCTTTGGATACTTATCTTCCTTTAACCAAAGCCTAAAGATCATTCATATGTATCACTCTATCTCTCATGATTGGTCATTCCAAGTCCATATGGAGGAGAAATCATAAAAGCCATAAAACTATGCTCCAAATCATTTAACAAAATATAATTATCTAAAAGGCAACATTCAAAATTATTAAAAGTTAAATCACATTAAAAATACATGGTTGTAAGCATATTTCTATTTTTTAATCAAAGATCAAACTCTATAGATGGCCTCAAAATAAATTCAAGGTCCATTGGGGTGTGGTAAGCCAATAGATTATAAAAGGAGAATTAAAAAAATTATTGCTACCTACTTTCTCATGCAAGTACCCAATATTCACAATAGATCAAAAGCTCTATAAGGGGTCCTGAAGAATGGGGAACACATTATGGGAAGGTATGTCCATTTTAATTTTATTTTTAAAAACAACCAACATGATTTTATCTTAGTACCACACTTATTTGCCTACATAACTTTGTGCATATAATGAAGAGGTATCCTTTATATATTGATGGTCACCATTCACTTAGTGTCTTCTCATGTCCTTAGTGTGCCTCATGTCTCATAATATATTCTCATAACATGCCTATATTATGCTTCTTAAATTCCATTTTTCAATCCCTACAACCCTAATAATTCCCCTTGAGAAATATTTTTTTGTTCACTAATCACTCCCCTAGGGACTCCATTTGTGAGTTGAATTGTAATACCATAAATAGGACCTAGCCTTCCTCACAAATTACCAAAATTTTCATAGTACCATATTTTAACATTAATTCCACCTCATTTTTGTTCCCTTTATGAGTTTTAGTGTAATACCATGGATAGGACCTAGCCTTCCCCACAAAATTTTCCAATATCCAAGTCACAACAAAATTACATGTGTCAAATATGAGATAAGATGTGATTGATTATAAGTTACATGTCATTGGAACGTTTCCCATCTTGATTTAGTATGTTTTATGCTTAATTAATATTTTACTTTTATATTCTTATTTTTCAATTGCATGTAAGAATTAAACCATTTTTCTTAGGTTTTTCATACTTCCTAGCTTAACTTAGTGTGATTACTTTAAGATCATTTTACCAATTATTATTTCTCTTTTATACCTCCCAATATGATTTAGTATGATTGATTAAATTAATTGATTTATTTTTATACCATTGTTTTTTTTACGTGCTTTTCATTTCTATTACATTAATTTCATACTTCCCAATGTGACTTAATGTGATTTTACTTGTTTTAATTTGGGGCCACTCTTTCTCATGGTTTAAAAACAATTTTTTCCCTCTTCTTTACAACTATTTGGTTTTTTATACTTATTCATATTTTGTTATTACACATTTTGCAATGTGATTTAGTGTGTAGTGTTTTTTTTTTTGATTAATTATACTTTGCCAAGTTTTTTTACCTATTTATTTTTAACCATGCATGTGTCTTACATAATTCTAGAAAAGAAAACATCACACATATATTTATATATAATATAAAACCAATGAAGAATACATGTGATACAAATAAATATATCTATGCATCCAAAATCACAACCACAATACAAAACATAAGATCAACATCTAACTGTCAAAATAAAATATCTATATATAATGAGTTTTTATGCAAAGTATAAAAATACACTGCTCTAACTCTAAGGTTGGGTTTTATCATGTCTATCTCATGGCCTAGCCATGATGCCCATATATTATTTATACTATCACCTACGAATATTCCATTGTAATGAGGATGTCCAAGATCTCAAGCCTAATACCTATCCCTGTAGGTTGGCCACCTGGGCCTATACCTATCCCAGTTGAATAGTGTTAACCAAATGTGTAGCTCTCTCTTGAGTTAAGCCATACCATGCCTATGCCTCTCTTGCTCCCACCCATACTAGTGTATATATCCCATATCCACATACTTGTAGCTTCCTTGTGGCCTCCCCTACTAGTCTGAACTAGCCTGCCTAAGCTGGGGTAGATGGTACCATAAGATCATCCAATGAAGTAGGGTCATATGGTACCAACACTCCATATAGAATATCATGGTGCATTCCTATCACTAAGGATCCCCAATTTACCTCCACATCATCCATAGAATCTAAAGTATTCAAATAAAATAAATATTAAATCACATATACATCTCAAAATATATCTATCTACAATCTATCAATCCATCACATACAACTAGCATTTTATATCAAAGAATCAAAATTACAATATTTATTTCCTATCACAATGTCACCAATCATCATCTCCCCATTTACTTATCTACTAAGCATAGTCTCTCCATCATCTTGTCCCCTGAGTACCTCATCCATAAGATACCTCCCAATCAAATCAAACCCTAGGGTCACCACCCATATATATCTCAATCCTTGCCTCAGTGGTGCCTCTATAGACTAGCTCTGTCATGGGTTAACTAATGGATCTTCCAAGATGACCACCCTCTATGCTCTCTCTTACCATTGGCATCCATATCGATTGTGTGACCAAGGTGGTAAAGGTTACTCCTATTGTGGTGTTAGTTGTGGTAGCTATGGAACCCCTATATCTATGTCTTTACCCTCTCTAACTGCTAGTTATTATGCTTAACTAGTCTATGGTCTCACACATCATGATTTGATCTCTAGTATCTTGACTAGTAATCTTCCTCCTCCTCTCCCCTTCAACTCTCTCTCGCATGTTAAGCCCAAAATTTAGTCACTAATATAATAAATATCAAGTGAGGGAGTCCAAACTATCCTAACAAGCATGTTAGTGACTGCGGCTCTACCTACTAAGTATAGTGGCCCATGATCTACACTCATGCTAACCCTAGTGCCATAGTCACCCAATTAGGCCAAAAAATCATAATGTGTACATAAGGATACCACATGATCTCTCCTCATATGACTATATGTAGTGATAGCACGTATGGCATGACCCATACCACTTGATCTTATCTTCATCTCTACACCCAAGGCAACTAATCATCAACCATATGAGGCAATCAAACCAATTGATACATCATAAACCTCTCATATATCCAAACACCTACTAATACCACTAGTCCCATGGTATTTTTCCCTCTAAATGAAATCCCATGCATGAGTTGAACCTAGATGATAGACCCCAAGTCATAGAGTACCCCTTGATCTAATATCAACTAACATAAGGCTATTGCATAACATGGTACCTTACCAACTAAATTGTGACACATCACACATGCTATCAAAAGTCCTATCATATCCTTCTGGTTATCCAAAATTTGTTCAATATACATATGAAATATATTAACCCTCAGTCCTAGGTAAATCCTATCTAAGCACATTGCCCATCAGGTTAATTTTCACCTCTCCTCCTGATCATCTGGTATCCCCTTGATCATCAATGTCTCCTATAGGAAGTCTAAGAAATGCATGGACATCCACCAATGTTATATCAACCTCTATGGTATCCCCATCTACCACCCATCTAAATATATTCATCAAACATTCCCAAGATCCCTGGAACATGTCCACTAGATTAATAGTCAATGAAAACTTTTGTATCTCTATGATGCCTCTCAAACCTAATGCAACCAATATAGCTCTATCTATATCTATCATGTTCTCCAATAGATCCAGTAGCCATGATGAATCTACCAATCACCAAAATCCCCAGCATCTATGTAAAAATCAAACAACAAAAGATGTATTATACCTCAATGTCACTCATAATAAAAGTACACTCTTTTGCATTTTCACCAAAAAAACAAACCAATTTTTGTCTTAATTTATTCATTTCTTACCAATTTGACCCATTTTTAGCTTATTTGGCCATTCAGTACTAAGTCAACCATCGTGTGCCTTTAAAGTAATATATCAGCCATTCTCCTTCATTTAAATACTATATTGGCCACTTGAAAAATAACTAAGTCTATCTATATTACTAGGTTAGCCAATTAGACTTAAACAACTAAGTTGGACTTACCTTTTTACCCTATAGTACTAAGTCAACCTTTTGACTTAACAAACTAAGTCAGCCATGATGTATTATGTCAACCTTTTACCTAAAAAACTAAGTCGACCATGTCCTATAGGGTCAGCCCTTTCAAAAGTTTGTTTTCTACCTACTAGGTTTACCAAGTCAACCTTGTTCTTTCTATATGATTAATTTTTTATCAATTTTAATAAATTCCTTAGGCATTTATTATTTTAATCTCTTTCAATCTAGTACCCTATTTGAACCTTAGTGTCCCTAAAAATTTCCTAGGGTTCATTTCGATATCCAGATTTGGGCTAATTAACAAATTTCTCTAAAACACTAAATTTCAAATTCAAAAATACTCAAAAAAATTAAATTAATAGTTTCTTACCTATGTTGCACTCATTATGGCCACTATGCATCCTCCCCATCTTAGCTATCATCTCCTCACCATCCTTGCTCTCTAACCTCTCACTAGGTTTCTCAAAGCTATTTTTTCTCAAAATAGTCAAACAATAGCAAATGAATTCTTTTTCACCATATTTATATGTACTATTCACAAATATTTACCATTAGATTCCTTGTTTTGATCATATCTTTATTTCTTTTAACTCATTTTCCAAACAATAAAAAGTTATGGAATCTTAATGTTGTACAAATTTTTTTTAGCTATTACAAGCATAAGTTGCAAAGAAATTAATTTTTCACTCTTTTGCACTAATATTTATAGGTTTGCCTAATGTTCCTCACATTTTACACTTTCACATCTCTTGCATATCCTTATTTATCTAAAACACTAAGGTAAGTAAAGATATGTATTTTTCAATTTTGTCCTTTCATTTATCTTATTTTATCCTTACTATATTTTACTTAGCATCAGTGTTATGTGTCATCATGTTCTTTTCTCAAAGCACCATCCTATGTTACACTTACATGATATGTGAAGAGCTTTGAGTGGGGCATATGTATACACATACTATTGTCAAACTTTTATCAATTAATGGTTCTCTCTATCTTAAAAGAACTTATCAAGTCTCAATCTCTCTGAGTACACACCTTAAGGGTGCACTAAGAAAGGGGTGGGTAGACCATTGGTACTTCACAAGATAATTTTCCCTTTTTCCACTTTCTATCTACATAATTATTTCCTAAAAACCATTCTTCTAAGCTTCACCTTCTATTTTGCACACTTTTTTAGTCTTTTACCACCTTTAGCAATGATTTTTCTAACATAAACCTCTTTTGATAGTTGACATGACTATTTTAACTATGTTAACCTTTTAATCTTATTGACAAAACTTATTTAGGGTCTAGGTCAACTCTTGGACAACCTAGTTTGTGATTTAGTGAGTTTTTGCCAATAATGATACTAAGTTGACTAGGTTGACCCTGTTGGCCAAAAATTTTGGAAGGGTTTATGGTTGGATCTGCCTAAATAAACACAACCATTTCTCCATTATTTTAAGAGAAGAAGAAATAAGATATATTGCACATCTACTTATCCAAAATTATACTTGAGGAGTAATCTAAAGGTTTGATACTTTCTTTAGTGATACAGATCTTGTGTTATGGAGAAATCTTTTGGATCCATTGATAGTTATGTATCTTATATCTAATTTATCCTTATCATCCTTACATACCAAAACAACCTTATACAAATCACCCTGGTAAAGGGAGAGATTGAGTATCAATGGATTTGTCTTCAAAGGTAAGTATCCCTAAATTTGTTCTTCCTTTGTAAGAGTAGATAGATATGCATCTACACTTCTCTTCCATGCATTAGGATTCTGTATACATTGACATGAGTATATATCTCTTATGCATGTTAAATTTTTTTGTTTATTACCTCCACTTTATGCCACAAGCTTTGGTGAGAACTAGTTTAGATTTATTTCCTTTACTTATTATTAGTTTAGTGAATATGAAAACATAGGATCTAGTTAGGGTTATTGTGTATTTTTACTTGACTAGAGGCTTTGGAACCCTCCCTAGTGATATTATTGTGGTAAGAGATCCCCTCATTAGGTCTAGTAGATCCATATTGGTCATTTTCTTTATTATCTAATGTATCCCCCATTAGAAGTGTAAGTAGGATCTATCTTCCCTAAGTTAGGATTAATCTATAGATATGATGATGCATTTCTTATTGCATACAAACCACACCAACATGAAATTAACTATTATTGGCCAAGAGGCCCATAAAATATAAAAACCATCTAAAATCCTCTGTGTTCATAGGCTTAGTCAATGAATTTGTAACATTCATTAAATTCTCTACCTTTATCAGCTTCACCCTACCATCCTCGACCATGTCTCTCAAAAAATGATATTGTACATCAATATGTTTGGTCTTGAAATGAAAATTTAGGCTATTTTTTGTGAAAATAACACTTTAAAAATCACAATAAATTGTCAGTACACCCTATTTCAACCCAATATTTGAACACAATATCTTAAACCAAATGGCTTATTTATAGGCATGAGTATGTGCCATATACTCTACCTATATAGTGGAAAAAGTGACCAAAACCTATCCCTTACTCATCCAACTTATTGAACCACCAAATAAATTAAAGACATAAGAATTAGTGGATCCTCTACTATCAACATCATCTATAAAATCTGAATCCACATAACCACAAATGTCAAGAGAATGCATGTCTCTAATCATTATCATAATAACATAAGGAATACTCTAAGGTACCCCACAGATATATAAATACTCTTTTAAATACATCCCAATGAAATATACCAAGATTTGATATATAACGGGAAAGAACTCTCACTACTTGGGTAATATCTAGTCCAGTGTAGACCATATCATATATTAAACTTCCAACTACACTCTGGTAAGGAACTTTGTTCATGTCTCCATAGTTGATGGGGATGTAAGACTTTGTGAAATAGATGAATTAATTATAATATAAAAAGGAACACATTATGGTCTAAAATATGTCATGTTAAACATTTGTAAAATTGAATTCATATAATTACTCTAGCCAAGCTAGATTTTTTCTATTTTATCTATCTCATCTAATCTCTATCCCAAGCATGTGTCTCACAGCACCAAGATCTTTCATCTCAAATTTTTCTAAGAGTTGAGATTTAAAATATAAAATTAGAAATTTCCCATTGCCAAAAAATAACATATCATCAATGTATAAGGAAATAACTAGGAAATGATCACCAATAGTTTTATAATAAACACAATGATCAGATTTAGATCACTCAAAGCCCAAACTCAATACATATGTATCAAATTTTTTTTCCCACATCTTAGGACTTTGTTTGAGACCATACATTTATTTATTTAAATTTCAAACCAAATTTATTTTACCTTTAACCACATAGTGCTCTAGATATGTCATATAGATCTCCTCCAAATTACCATGAAGGAAAGTAGTCTTCACATCCATTTTCTCAATCTCCAAATCATAAGATATTAAAAAAAATAAAGAATCTAATGGATGTCATTTTATAAATAGGAGAAAATATCTCACCATAATCAACATGCTCAACCTAAGAGTAACCTTTTATAACCAATTGACATTTGTACTTTTCAACACTACCATCTGAACCAATATTTTTCTTGAACACCCATTAGCATCCACTAGGATTATTCCCTATGGAGAAGGTTGGCTTCCTCTTGATGATAACCTCAACTAATGATTTTCATAGGGAAAAGGGTTAGAAAGGGGGAAATGGATCCTAAGAAGGATAAATGGTGATGGAATAAATAAAAATGGGAAACTTCTATAAGCTTGACCCAACACTAGATCTACAAAAGATAATACTAGCTCACACAAACTCAAAATCCAACTGATTGCATAAGTGTTTCATATAAGAGGTTTAGGAAGTAATGAATGTAAAGAAAGAGGAGGTCTAAGACTCACTAAGAGCTCACATTAATGGTAGAAAGGACACTAATCTAGACCTATAAATAGCTTGAAAACACCCTCAACAAGGTTAAAATTAGGACAATAGACGAAGAAGACTATCCTTCAGACAATCCCATCATGTACAACTCACCAGACATAGATCCAAGGCAATAGATGGATAAATAAAGTCTTATATTACATCAAGATGTATTTTTTACAAATGCTTAATAGGGTTTATCCTAATCAAGGTGAGCATATTTTGTAATATCTCAAAAAATATCCATGTCTCCTAGAAATATTAAAAAGTTTTAAAATATAAGAACCCTTACCATGGAGAAGAGAATGGGAGATATAGGACAAGGGTAGAGAGAAGAGGGAGTACACATCAGTCAATGAGTTGTTAGCTTTAAATTCATGCTCCATCATCTTTCTTGTCTAATAAGGGCTATTCCATCATCACAAGCTAAAATGATTTGCTCTAATAGTTTTCAAGTTCTTCTTATTGGTTGAGAGACCTGCACTAGAATATTCACACCATATCTATAACTTATGAAGATATTTTTCTTAGACTTGTTGTCTGACTTTGTCCACTTCTCCTTTGGCACATGTGCATATGCCTCGTAACCAAAAACTCTAAGATGTCTTAATGAAGGATTATGGAAAGACCATGCCTCTATAGGCATTTTATCAACAATATTTGATGTATGAGACCTAGTTATCAAGAAGTGGATATAACTTCAGCTCAAAACCTTTATTCTAATCCATCACCACTACGCATACTCCTAGCCTTCTCCATTAGTATCCTGTTCATTATTTGTACAACTCTATTTTGCTGAGGTGAATATGTAGTTGTATTATATCTATGTATACCATAATATTTACATAATCTATCAAAATCAATAGAGAAAAATCCACCACCATTGTCAGTCCTCAAACACTGAATTTTCTTTCCAGTCTACAACTTGACCATTATTTTAAACTCTTTAAAATGACAAAAAAACTTTAGATTTACTCTTTAGAAAAAACCCATGTTATTATACTATAATAATCAATAAATGAACATAATATGTGTATTTTTTAATCAAACAAACATTAAAAATACTAAAAACATCAGAATGAATAAGATCTAATACACCATAAGATTTATGAGAAATCAAGTAAAATTGAATTTAGTTTTGTCTGCCATAAATAAAATGCTTTCAAAAATCAAATTAAATATTATAATCTCTCAAACCATTAATAAGGTTTGTATTCTTCAAGGCTCTAAGAAAAATTTCTCTAATGTGGTTAAGTCTCTAGTGCCATAACATAGTCTTCTCTAGAGGCAATTTTAACTCCATAGAATGAGCACACTTAGATACCCAAAAACATGACCATCTATTTGAATGAATTTTAGCTTATATTTTGAGAGAGGAAGAAGAAGGAAACTAGATATGGGTATGGTTGAAAAACCTATTTGGTTGTACACGCATTGGATTAGATGATTATAGAGAGCTGCTCTTTAGCTTGGGAGGAATGACCCAAAAATAAGACATTACTAAATAAAATGGTTGGTTTGATAGATAGTTGGGGTGGATTTCCTAGTGATAGATAGATCTCAAAACCAAGAGCTTCTTTGGGGTCTATCAATCCATAGATTATAAATAATTAAGATTAGAAATAGAAGATAAAGTACTTGCATCAAAAATTAAAAGGCACTAAAATCAAATACAAGAGATGTTTGATAAATAAATAGACTTAAAATGACTAATATAACAATAATTAGATCAATACTAATGTTAAATAAGTTAGGTGTGGTTCAAAAAATAGGTTGGGGGCTTTGAACAGACAAACAAAAAGAATTTAGATTTGGTTGAGGATAGGTGGATGAAAATAACTTATTTTTATTTCCTATCATAGTAGCTTTCAGTGGTTGGGGTGACCATCAATTTTTGAGATGACTGTCAATGGTCAAGGTGACCATCAGTGGTTACTATGTATTGGGTTTGGGTGATGAAAGGTTAGATTGATGGGATTATAGAAGGAAATTCTAGGAGATTAGTTTATGCTAGGTAGATTATGAAACAAAAAAAAATTAATTGAAAGAATGGAAACAAATACTTATCTTACAAGATATTGATTAGATGAATGATTGAGGTGGTTGTCTCATTGGTGTAATCTAACATGATTCTTGTAGTATAATGGTACTTGGTTTTTGGGTAAGGGATAGTAACAACTCAGCTCTCTATCATGATGGTTAGATCACTAGATTGCTAAAATAAGTGACCTACAAATACAATCTAGATGTAAAAGCTCTTAAATTCATGGATTCATCCCTTTCCACATCCTAATCCTCTATTCTTATAGGTTAGGAAGGATAGGTATAATAAGATGTTAACAATGGGTTTAACTTTTTATCTAATTTTAATTTCAAAATGCAATGGCTTGTATGTAAATTATATATTCCAATTATAAAAAAGAAAGTCAGAGTGATGGGTTACTTGAGTTGGTTTAATTGGTGGAACCTAACCATTGATGGTCAGGATGATTATGAATGTTTAAGGTGACCATAAATGGTCGAGGGTCAAGGTAAATTTGGGTTGAAAGGATTGGTTAAGTCAGTAGTTCAATTTGACTAGCATTAGGTAGGTTTTTCTAGTCGATAGGTCAAGGCTAGGCCCAAGGGGTCCCTGAGGTGGTTTAGGGGAATTATTAAATTTGAAACTATTATGTGCATATTTTTGGTGTCTACATTTTCACCCTTTTTTTTATGCAATTTATATCAGTCAACTAAAAAACAAAAGTGGATTACTGGTCGAAGGCTCGAGCCCCAAGCATGGGAGGAGGTATTACCCCTCAAACCAAGGATTCATGAGGTATAAAATAATTACATGTGGGTTTGATAAATGGTGAAGGTGATGAAAAAAAGGTGGGTGATAGGTTGGTCACTATAGAATAAACACATGCATAAAGTGCGATAGCTAAGATTGTGCATTGACTAGGTTGTCATAATTGGTAAAAACTATGGTTTGTACTAGAAGGATAAGTGATAAGTAGATCATGTAACCACAATTAGGCATGGATGTTAGTAACACTCATAAATTCAAGTCTTATAGGCAAGGTCAATGTTTTTGTTGGTATCCAAGGTAGGAAGTGCTCTCAAGAGAAACACAATTTGGTTAAGTGATGTCAAAAGTATCAGAGGTAGGAAGTGATCCCAAGAAGACACCAATTGGTTAGGTGTGTACAAGTTAGTGAATGTTTTTAAATATGTCAACATTGTAATTATTATAATTATGTTAAAAAGGACTAGGAAAAAGTCATCATAAAATGCACACTAGGTTGGACAAAAATGGACCAATGGCGAGGTGACAAGGTGGTTGGGGTGGGTGGAGAAGTAAATTCATGGGTGGGTGTTAGGTTTTGTTCTAAAAGGTATGGGTGGAAAGGTAATAGGAAAACTATCAAGATCTTGATCATCAATGGTCAAGGGTTGTAGAGGTGACCATTGAAGGTCACCTTGACCATTGAAATTTAGGCTACAAACCTTAAAAGTAGGGAAATAAAAGTGTCTCTACTTGTCATTTTGTTCATTTGAATAATTTGACTTTAGAGCTATAGATTTTTATCATTTTATAAGAATTTACTAATGATGCTTTCTTAGTGGGCATGGTTGATTGCTACATGGATCAAACAGACTATACAAGATGTAGGGTGGGCACGATAGGGCATGTGGTTAGGCAGTGGGTCCTTGGATTCCTCTTCGATGATGGTAAAGGAATGAGGTAGTAGTTGCATTAAATTGGTAGAATAGATTGATTTGGTCATTATATTGCATTTGAATTAGGTATATGTTTAGTTGTGTGTTTTTTGGGTAGGGTATATTGGGTTTGACCTAGATAGTAGGTTTTTGAGTGGTTGGTGTGTAATTATGAAAGTGAAAGTAAGATTAGGGAGGGGTAGTGTAGTGTGGGTAGGTAGGGGTAGGAGATAGGTAGGATTCTATATAAATTTAGCTATTTTTGGTGTTATTTTGGGTGGGGGTAGGGTTGAGATGTTTTATCATTTGTCAGGCATAGTGACCATTGATGGTCATCTCAACCAATAATGGTTGATGACCGTAATCAAAAAGGATGGCTTGACCATCGATCATCATAGTGACTATCGATGATCGACCAAATGGTTATGTATTTTGACAAAAATATAAGGTAATTAGTTAGAGTGTGATAGTTTTACGATGTTAAGGGTAGTGTTGTAAGAGAGGGATTAGTTTAAAGAGAGTGATATAGTTCATATAGGTAAAATAAGTAATTTTAGGTAGGGTAAATGAGGTAAAAATATGTAGTTCATAGGCAAATTATGGTAATGAACTAATTTTATTTACTAATGAGCTTTACAAGCACAAGAGCATATTTAGATGTAAGATTGAGTATCTTGTATTTTTGTTTAGATTCACCAAGGGATGATTGTAGTAGATTAGGCTCACATGGAAGAGGTGGGCTTGGGAGTGATTTTGTTTTATCAGCACATGGTGTAAGATGTGTTGATGATCATGGCTCTCATCGAGAGATGGGATCTGAACACAAACACCTTCCTTCTACTAACTTGTGATATGACTATATTACTAGAGGATATTCATAAGAGCACTTGATTACCTATTCAAGGGGAGCTAGTTTATCACATCAAGTGAGAGGAGAGAGATAAGCTCTTAGAGATTTTATATGAATATGAACATGATCTCATCAAATGACATGATGGAGGATTTAGCTACACTCCATTATAATAAAGGGTAAAGGGTGAGAGGAGATTACTGACAATGTTGATGATCATAGTATCTTTCTTTGTTGTTTCAAATTTGAGTAGTAGGAGGTTTATTTATCTACTATTAGGGGTATTAGTTGAGATGTTGATAAGCCATACATTGTTTGGTTGCATTCTTATGCTACTAGTCTAGATATATAGGGAGCTATGGGATTTCAGAGCTCATAGGAGATATGGCATCAACATTGGCTTCATGTTATACTATTAGGCATATGAGCACATATAGGTTCTATGGTTGATGGGTTTGTTATGGGAGGGTTATGCCTAGATGGACCCCATAGTTACATTCATGAGGTGGAGAGATGATTTTGATTGTTTAGGACTAGGTGGATGGGTGCATGACATTGATTAGTTTAGGGGTGCACTGGACGCATGTGTTATTGGTGACATGATTAGGAGGCCATACATCAAGTTTTTAGAGTGGGATAGATACAAGAAACACACATTATCTTTGTAGAGTTACAAATAGATCCTCAATAGGTGAGATGGGGAGGTAGATCTCATCCCATTTGATAAGGTATAGAGATAATTTGGCCTAGTACAATGGATTTTGGGTCTATTTCCTAGATGTAGTAAGAGGATGTAGGGATTCTACTACCTAAGCCATAGCTAGTCCAGACATATCTTGATCATAAGGATTTTCCAACTAGGATCAATATTGATAATGTAGGATTTATAGATGGTTACCCTACATGGTACCGAGCATTATATGTGGTAGCATATTATGGTGGTGATGATATTAGAATATGGCCTATAGATGTTGACCCAACTAGTAGAGGTTAGAAAGTATATGTATAAGGGGTTACCCTAGGTGAATAGGTAGGAGTGTTGATAACCATAGCATAGTTATAGGTGTGATCCTGACAACTAAGATGACAATTCGGGTGATGGGTCCACCCCAATTGATGGTAGAACTTCCAGGAGCCATAACTTTTGCACCGTAGCTCTAATTGACTCACCGTTTGAACCATTAGAAAGCTAAGAATGAGGTAAAAATCATGATATGGAATTAAGCTCTTCTATATGAAGTTTTACCCCCATAAAACCCAATGGAAGTGCCCCAAATTTTAATTTTAGTAGTGCAGTCTAAAAATAGTAAGTTTCTAAAAATAGTAATTCCTCAAATTTTGTATTGTTTTAAATCTTAGAAGTTGAACCATTTAATATCCCTCAATATTGGTGACCTTACACATCCTCCCAATGCTTAAAAAATGTGTATAAATGAAGAGGTAACCCGAAATGTGAAGATAGACATCTCTTCCCAGAGATAAGCATATATTTGTATTGCGATCTTGAGTAATACTACATCTCTTCTCAGAGAATTCATTGTTACTATGTTATTTCTATGCTATTGAAATATTTATCAACTATAACTTCTGAGTTTTGGATCAAGGTGGTAGCATTATAAGGCTAGTTGGAAATGGCACAAGGTCAGGTGTCTATAGTTATGAGTGAGAGAAACTAGGCTAGAGCTTCACTTGCCCTGGTCACCCAAGAGAGAGACTCTTTGAGATAGACTAGAAGAGGAGGCATAAAATTTTTAGGACCACTAGGAACTATCCCTATGGCATGGTATCTAGACACAGTGGAAGATATACACTACTATGAGGCCATAGTCTTGAGATGTTGTTTTGATGATCCCTGATAGGGTGAATATAGAGCTAGTTTGGTAGGTGGTTCTAGCATTGTGACACTAGGTCAGTGGGTTGCTTTTGTATATAGATAGGAAAGGACCTTAAGAGGATAGTCACTAGGAGGTAGTGGTGCCCTAGGAGATAGTGGTACCCCAGAGGCACAATTATGATATAGTTATGGGGTACTATATTTTTTTGTACATCATTTTGATACCAGCCTGTGTGTTGATGTGATGAGATATATATTTTGAGAGAGAGACATGTATATTTTTGTATACATTATGATGTTATGGATGATATAATCATGATTTATAGATATGATCTTCATTTATTAATTATCATTCATAGTTTTCTTTAATGCTAATGATGTGATGTTTCATATTGATCATTGATGATGTTATATTAACTATGCTTATGTTATGGATATGGAGACTGATGTGGACTTACCTAACTATGTGTGTGATGGCTTTATATTTTGTTTTATGTTTGTGATGATGTTTATGACATGCTAAATTTCAATGAGTATACATTTCCATATTTAGATTTAAACATGTGGTGAAAAAGGTTTTATTGCTTATTGTTCATGGATGCTATGATGTTAATATGATTGTGATGGTTATGATTATGGTTATTTTACTTGAGGTAAAATGCATTCAATAAGTTAAATAATAACACTAGATGTGAGAAAAATAAAATAATCAAGAGACAAACATCTTGGTGAATGTATCAACTAGTTGTGATAGGATAAGAATAGGGCATGATGCTTCTTTTTTAGCAAGGACTAAAACAATACCAAAGTTATATTGGCTTAAGGAACATAATCCCTTTGAATTCTTTGCATTAGCATTAATTATATGGTTAAAGAGGTGTCTTGATCACATAATGTCAAGTGAGCTAAAAACACCTTGCTTATAGTGTATAAAGGGAAGATGGATGGAAATAGAACCTTCTTTTGAGACTAGCATACCTTTTCTAAAGTTTCCCAAAGAGTTAGTATAAATAATTCTATGTCATACAAGGTGTATACTAATTGATGTGGGAAGTCTACTCATGAGAGCCAATTGTGGATTTCAAAATTATTGTGCTTATGAGAGCCAGTTATGGATTTCAAAATTATTTTTGCTTTTACTTTTGATTTTGATTGATAATGGGTCTTTTTATTTTTTTATTATTACTTGGAGGCTTGAGGAAGCTGATCGATGTGATAAGCTTCCAAGAAATTGCTTACTTTGAAAAATCCTTTACTCAGCCATCCTTCAAGGGAATGGTCTAAGTTTGTGTGCTTTGATTAAAGCCTTTGATATTTTTACTTCAAGGGAAAATTCCACCTTACATTGAGCCATTTCAAATATGTTTTCAATAGTTATCCTTCAAGAGAGTAGTCTATGAATGCTAGGAAGAACCAATGATTGCTATTGCTATTGGTTTTGATTTTTCTTTTTTGCTTAGTGTGGTTCTTGCCTGACATAGACTTGCTTACATAGGCTTAAAGGCTCACCTTTATGAAGGAAAAATTATAATCAAAAGAATGTTGAGTAGGTGTAAAGAGGTTTAGGTGACAATGATCATGGGAATATGTCTTATAAAAAAGATGGAGAGTATCATGAGAATCATGTCTTGGGTCAAGCCATGGTATCCATTATTAAAGATTATGTTATTATTATGATGGATAATCACATGATTTATGTTTAATTGATAACCAAATGATAGACCCCAAGTCATAGAGTACCTTGTGATCCAATATCTACTAACACAAGGCTATTGTATATAATGGTACCTTACCATCTGACTTATGACACATCACTCATGCTATCAAAATTCCTATCATATCCTTCTGGTTATCCAAAATCTATTCAATATACACATGGAATAGACTGACCCTCAGTCCTGGGTAAATCCTATTTGAGCACATTACCCATCAGGAGAATGCTTGCCTCTCCTCTTGATTATTTGTTATCCCCTTTATCATCAATATCACCCTATAGGAATTCCAAGAAATGAATGGGCATATACCAATGTGATATCAACCTCTATGGTATCCCCATCCACCACTAATATAAATTTATTCATCAAACATTCCTAAGATGCATGGAACATGTCCACTAGATTAACACTCAATGAAATCTTTTGTATCTCTATGATGCCTCTAAAACCTAATGCAACTAATATAGCTCTATCTACATCTGTCATGTACTCTAATAGATCCAGTAAACATGATGCATCTACCAATCACCAAAATCCCCAACATCTATGAAAAAATAAAAAAATAAAAGATTTATTATACCTCAACGTCACTCATAATCAAAATACACTCTTTTTAATTTTCACCAAAAAAAAAACAAACCCATTTTTGTCTTAATTTATTCATTTCTTACCAATTTGTCCCATTTTTAGCTTAATTGGCCATTTAGTACTAAGTTGGCCACCCTGTTCCTTCAAAGTACTATACCAACCATTCTTCTTCATTTCAATACTATATTGGCCACTTAACAAATAACTAAGTTGACCCTATAGTAATAGGTTGACTACTTGGACTTAAACAACTAAGTTGGCCTTCCTTTTCCATGCCATAGTACTAAGTCAACCTTTTTAATTAACAAACTTAGTTGGCCATGATGTACTCTATCAAATTTTTCACCAACAAACTAAGTCAGCCATGACCTATAAGGTTGGCCCTTTCAAAATTTTATTTTCTACCTACTAGGTTGACTAGGTTAACCTTGTTCTTTCCACATGATGAAATTTTGACCAATTTTAATAAATTCCTTAGGCATTTATTATTTTTACCCCTTTCAATCTATTATCTTGTCTAACCCTTAGTGTCCCTAAAACTTTCACAGGGTTCATTTTGTTATTTGGATTTGGCCTAATTAATAAATTTCTATAAAACACTCAATTTCAAATTGAAAAAAACTCAAAAAATTTAAATTCTCAATTTTTTTACCTATGTTACACTCATTACAGCCACTTTGCATCCTCCCCATCTACGCTATCATCTCCTCACCATCCTTGCTCTCTAACCTCTCACTAGGTTTCTCATAGCTCTATTTTCTCAGAATAGTCAAACAATAGCAAATGAATTCTTTTTCACCCTATTTATATTTACTATTCACAAATATTTACCATCAGATTCCCTTTTTTGATCATATCTTTTTTTCTTTTAACTCATGTTCTAAACAATAAAAATTTATGGAATATTAATGTTGTAGAGAACTTTTTTAGCTATTACATGCATAGGTTATAAAAAAAATGATTTTTTCGCTCTTTTACACTAATATTTATAGGTTTTCTTAATGTTCCTCACATTGTACACCTTCACATCTCCTTGTTTATCTAAAACACTAAGGTAAGTAAAGTTATGTATTTTTCAATTTTGTCCTTCCATTTAGCTTATTTTATCCTTAAAATATTTTACTTAGCATTAGTGTTATGTGTCATCATGTTCTTTTCTCAAAGCACCATCCTATGTTACACTTATATGATATGTGAAGAGATTTGAGTGGGGAATATGTATACACATAATAATGTCAAACTTCTATCAATTAATGATGCTCTCTATCTTAGAAGAACTCATCAAGTCTCAATCTCTCTAAGTACGCACCTTAAAGGGTGCACTGAGAAAGGGGTGGGTAGACCATTGGTACTTCAAAAGATCATTTTTTTTTTCCACCTTCTATCTACATAACTATCTCTTAAAAACCATTCCCCTAAGCTTCACCTTCTATTTTTCACACTTTAGTCTTTTACCACCTTTAACAACCCTTTCTCTAACCTAAACCTCTTTTTATAGTTCACATGACTATGTTAGCTATGTTGATGTTGTACTCTTATTGACAAAACTTATTTAGGGTCTAGGTCAGCTCTTAGACAACCTACTTCATGACTTAGTGAGTTTTTGCCAATAATGAGACTAGGTCGACCAAGTTGAACCTATCAACCAAAACTTTTGGAAGGGTTTAGGGTTAGATCTACCTAAATAGACACAATCAGCTCTCCATTATTTGAAGAAGAGAAGAAGAAATGAGATATATTGCACATCTACTTATACATCATTCTAGTTGAGAAGCAAGTTTAGGTTTTCATACTTTCTTTAGAGATATGGATCTTGTCTTATGGAGAAATCTTTTGGATGCATTGATAGTTACGTATCCTAGACCTAATTTATCCTTATCATCCTTACATACCACAACAACCTTATAAAAATCACCTTGGTCAAGGGAGAGATTGAGGATCAATGGCTTTGTCTTCAAAGGTAAGTATCCCTAAAAATGTTCCTTTTTTGTAAGAGTAGATAGATATGCATTTACACTTCTCTTCCATGCATTAGGAATATGTATAAATTGACATGAGTATATGTCTCTTATGCATATTTGATTTTTTTATTTATTACCTCCACTTTATGGTACAATTTTTGGTGAGGACTAGACTAGATTTATTTGCTTTAAATATTATTAGTTTAGTGAATATGAAAACATAGGACCTAGTTAGGGCTATTATGTATTTTTGCTTGACTAGAGGCTTTGGAACCTTCCCTAGTGATATTATTGTGGTAAGAGATCCCCTCATTAGCTCTAGTAGATTTGTATTAGTCATGTTCTTGATTATCTAATGTATCCCCAATTAGAAGTGTAAGTAGGATCTATCTTCCCTGAGCTGGGATTAATCTATAGATCTGATGCATTTTTATTACATACAAACCACACCAACATGAACTTAATTGTTAGGGGCCAAGAGGCTCATATAATCTAAAAACCATCTAAAATTCTCTATGTTCATAGGCTTAGTCAATGAGTTTGTAGCATTCATTAAAGTCTCTACCTTTATCAGCTTCATCATGCCATCCTCAACCATGTCTCTCAAAAAATGATATTGTACATCAGTATGTTTGGTCTTGACATGAAAATTCAAGTTATTTTTTGGGAAAATAACACTTTGACTATCATAATAAATTGTCACTACACCCTATTTGAACCCAATATTTGAACAAAGTATCTTAAACCAAATGGCTTATTTATAGGCATGAGTATATGCCATATAATCTACCTATATAGTGGACAAAGTGACCACAACCTGTCACTTACTCATCCAACTTATTGCACTACCAAATAAATTAAACACATAAGTATTGGTGGATCCTCTACTATCAACATCTTCAACAAAATTTGTATCCACATAACCACAAATGTCAAGAGAATGCATGTCTCTAATCATTAACATAATAACACAAGGAATACTCTAAGGTACCCCAAAAATATCTAAATATTATTTTAGCTATATCCCAATGAAATTTACCAAAATTTGACATATAATGGGAAAGAACTTCCACTACTTAGGTAATGTCTAGTCTAGCGCAAACCATGTCATATATTAAACTTCCAACTTCACTCTAATAAGGAACTTTTTTCATGTCTTTCCTATTTTGTGGGGATCTAGGAATTTTTACAATAGAAAAATGAATGCATAATGGCCTACAATATTGCATGTTAAACCTTTGTAAAATTGAATTCATATACTTACTCTATCTAGGCTAGGGCTTTTTATTTTGTCTATCTCAGCTAAGCTTTATCCTAAGAATGTGTCTCATAGCACCAAGATCTTTCATTTTAGATTTTTATAAGAGTTGAGATATAAGATCTAAAATTAAAACTTTCCCATTTCCAACAAATAACATATCATCAATATATAAGAAATAACCAAGAAATGACCACCATCAGTTTTATAATAAACACAATGATCAAATTCAGATCGCTTTAACCCCAAATTCAATTCATATGTATCTAATTTTGGGCACCACATCTCAGGACTTTGTTTGAGACCATACACATATTTATTTAACTTGAAAACAGAATTTGGTTTACCTTTCACCATGTAGTGCTCTAGCTATGTCATATAAATCTCCTCCAAATTACCATGAAGGAAAGTAGTCTTCACATACATTTTCTCAATCTCCAAATCATAAGTTATTACAAAAAAAAACAAGAATCTAATGGATGTCATTTTAAAAATAGGAGAAAATATCTCACCATAATCAACATGATCAACCTAAGAGTAACCTTTATAAACAGCTGAGATTTGTACTTTTCAACACTACCATCTAAACCAATATTTTTCTTGAACACCCATTAACATCCACCACAATTATTACATTTAGGTAATGGTACAAGATCCTATTATAGCATCAATTTTCACCCTTAGAGAGGATTCTTCAAACCCTTTCTAATTGAGCTATAATATTGGGATAACCCCAAGCTATGGGTAACATGTGGTGGGGTTGAACCTATGGAGAAGGTTGTCTTCATCTTGATGATCACCTAAACTAATGATTGTCATAGGGAAAAGGGTTAGAAAGGGGTAAAGGGATCCTAATAAGGATAAAAGGTGATGCACCAAATAAAAATGGGAAACTTCTATAAGCATGAACCCACACTAGATCTATAGAAGACAATACTAGCTCACACAAACTCAAAATCCACCTGATTGCATAAGTGTTTCATAGAAGAGGTTAAGGAAGAAATGAATTCAAAGAAATATGAGTTATAAAACTCACTAAGAGCTCACATTAATGGTAGAAATAACACTAATCTAGACCTGTAAATAATTTGAAAATGCCCTAAACAAGGTTAAAATTAGGATAATGGATGAGGAAGACTCTCCTTCACATAATGCCATCATGTACAACTCACTAAACATAGTTCCAAGGTAAGAGATAGGTAAATAAAGTCTTATATTACATCAAGAGATATTTCTTACAAATGCTTATTAGGGTTTAGCCTAATCAACCTGAGCATATTTTACAATATCTTAAAGAATATCCATGTCTCCTAGAAAGATTAAAAAATTCTAAAATCTAAGAACCCTTACCATGGAGAAGAGAATGGGAGATATAAGAGAAGGGATAGAGAGAATATGGAGTACATATCATTCAATGAGTTTTCACCTTTAAATACATGCTCCACCATCTTTTCTATCTAATCAAGACTAGCCCATCATCACAAGATAAATTGATTTGCTCTAATAGTTTTCAAGTTCTTCTTATTGGTTGAGATACCTACACTAGAAGATAAGGGTCTACTTTTTAGATAATGAGTTATGATACTTTCAATGATAAAATATCTCTAAAGGCTCTGATCAACATTGAATGCTCCATTATGCTCAATAATCCCCCAATCCTTTTGTATCTATCCTCCATGCCACCTTCCACTTATATTCACATAAGGACAAAGTCCTCATACCTTTAACCTAACAGAGTCATGCCATGTCTATTTTAAGTGGATGTATGTTCCTACTAAACTATGGATGATTTGACTATCATATTTATACCTTGGCATACCCTTTATTATAAATCATGAACATGGATCTACTATAGACTAAAAACCAATCTCTTTTATTAGTTTTTAGATAGTCAATATATCATATCTATATCATTTGAATAGCTAGTAGCTTAATTTTATTTATATTAGGTCCAAAAGGACCTATTTTATCTCTATGTGTCATGTAAACCAATGTCTTATTACACACATGGAGCCCTTTTAAATAATAACAAACACAACCATAAACAATCCTTCATCTTAGAGAAGAGGGTCAATAAGTTGTAAACCCTTAGACCAAGAACTAGATTGAGATTTAATGGCAACCTCAGGTTTGAAATATTTACCTTGCCTCCACCTATATTGTATTTGGATCTTAATTCTATGTATTTTCTTTGCCTGGGTCAAAAACTACTTCTTTAACCTCTATCAAAAATTGTCCTAGGCTCATCATTGCTTATTGGTTGTCGATTATTGACTTATATATTAACCTATTAACCCATCTCACACCATTATATCTAGATGTATGATTGAATGTGAGCCATTGATATTTCTAGGACCCACCATTTGAAATCAAATGGCTAATTTATGAGGCCAAAAATTGACTTCTATATGTCCATTTTTTATGTTTTCATGAATGTATTTGATGTATGCGTGACCATAAAAACTTAAATGCCAATGGTTATTTTCTATGTTTTGAATTTGGTGTCCACCTACTCATCATTAATTTTCATAAGTTCATCAAAATTTAAACCCTAGTGGTTTTTTTATGAGCTTTATTTTGATGTCTGGGCATTTATAATTGACGTCAATGAGACCATCAACTACATCTATGAGACCATCATAATTTGAACTCCAATGGGGTTTTTCTATGGTTTAATTTTGATTTCCATGTGACCATATTCATCTTCTTGTTTAATTTTTAAGGTTTATATCTTAAAGTGCAAAAAAACATGAAGGTAACAAATTTTTAAGGGATGATCTTGGCACTAAAAGCAACATTTCTATGTGGTTCTTTGGTTTTTAGATCCTTTCTAAGTAAACTATATAAAATTCATAAGTATCTAACCCATTCATTTCCGCATGACATCCTAATGATGGTCTGACTCTGCATAGCTTTTGAAAATCATCTTTTGATCCTTCAAAGCTCTAGAACTTTGCTCATCTATTCAATCCAAGCAAAATCTTGGTATGTGGGCCAAAATTTCCCAATAGGTCCCTTTTATCATTTTTTTTTAAAACTACCACTTTTATTCCATAGAAATATTCTAGGACTTTGCATCATTAATATCCAAAGCTTTTTATACAAATCTCTATTCATCAATGTTACTACTCAAAACAAATATATATCTCCAATCATCAAGAGAATACCTTTCTAGTGGTTGTCTATGAATTCTAGACCTTTGAATAAATTGAGGTGGAGGTTCTTATTCATCTACCTCCTCTACAAAAATTTAGAGCTTGATGAGCTCTCCTCAACTTCTTGTCTCTATCATGGGTTCGACTCACCTTTATCAAGCGTATGAGGAATTTGAATCACATCTTTATTTTATATTTTATCTAGCTATTGCATAACATAAGACGTCTTACTTTCTCTAAAAATAACACTTTTAGAATATATTACTTTATGTGTTATTGGATACCAAAGCTTGTATCCATTCACACCATATCTATAACCGATGAAGACATTTTTCATATCCTTGTTCTCCAAATTTGTCCACTTCTCCTTTAGCACATGTGCATATGCCTCGTAACCAAAAACTCTAAGATGTCCTAATGAAGGATTATGGTAAGACCATGCCTCTATAGGCATTTTATCAATAATATTTGATGTATGAGACTTAGTTATTAATAAGTGGATATAGCTTCAGCTCAAAACTTTTATTCTAATCCATCACCACTACACATACTCCTAGCCTTCTCCATCAATGTCCTGTTCATTCTTTCTAAAACTCTATTTTTCTAAGGTGAATATGTAGTTGTATTCTATCTATGTATACCATAATATTTACATGGTCTATCAAAATCAATAGAGTAAAATTCACCACCATTGTCAATCCTTAAACACTTAATTTTCTTTCCAGTCTACAACTTGACCGTTGTTTTAAACTCTTTAAAATGACAAAAAAACTTTAGATTTAATCTTTAGAAATAAACCCATGTTATTATACTATAATAATCATATATGAACATAATATGTGTATTTTTAAATCAAACAAACATTAATAAGACTAAAAACATCAGAATGAATAAGATCTAATACACCATAAGATTTATGAGAAATCAAGTAAAATTGAATGTAGTTTTATTTACCGTAAATAAAATTCTTTCAAAAATCAAATTAAATATTATAATCTCTCAAACCATTAACAAGGTTTATATTCTTCAAGGATCTAAGACAAATTTCTGTAATGTGGCTAAGTCTCTAGTGCCATAACATAGTCTTCTCTAGAGGCAATTTTAACTCCATAGAATGAGCACACTTAGATACCCAAAAACATGACCATCTATTTCAATGAATTTTAGCTTATATTTTGAGAGAGGTAGAAGAAATAAACTAGATATGGGTATGGTTGAAAAACCTATTTGGTTTTACATGCATTGGATTAGATGATTATATAGAGCCCCTCTCTAGCTTGGGAGGAATGACCCAAAAATAAGACATCACTAAATAAAATGGTTGGTTTGATAGATAGTTGGGTGGATTTCCTAGTGCTAGATAGATCTCAAAACCAAGAGATTATTTGGGGTCTATCAATCTAAAGATTATAAATAATTAAGTTTAGAAATAGAAGATAAAGTACTTGCATAAAAAATTAAAAGGCACTAAAATCAAATACAAAAGATGCTTGATAATTAAATAGACTTAAAATGACTAATATAACAATAATTAGGTCAATACTAATGCTAAATAAATTAGGTGTGGTTTAAAAAATAGGTTGGGGACCTATGAACAGGTAGACAAAAATAAATTTTGATTTAGTTGAGGATAGGTGGATGAAAATATCTTGTTATTTCCTACTATAGTAACTTTTGATGGTTGGTGTGACCATCAATAATTGAGGTGACTGTCAATGGTTAGGGTGACTATCAGTGGTTACTGTGTATTGGGTTTGGGTTCTAAAAGGTTAGATTGATGGGTTCATATAAGGAAATTTTAGGAGATTAGTTTATGCTATGTTGATTATGAAATAGAAAAAAATTAAATTAAAGACTAAAAGGAAATACTTATCTTACCAAATATTGATCGGATGAATGATTGAGGTGGTTATCTCATTGGTGGAATTTAACATGATTCTACTAGAATAATAGTACTTGGTTGTTGGATAAGGGATAGTAATAAGTCGGCTCTCTATCATGATTGTTAGATCATTGAATAGATAGAAGAAGTGACCTATAAAGAAAATCTAGATGCAAAAGCTCTTAAATTCATGGATTCATCCCTTTTCACATCCTACTCCTCTCTTCTTATAGGTAAGAAAGGAGAGGTACAACAAGACATTAATAATGTGTCAAACTTGTTATCTAATTTAAAATTTAAAATGCATGGGCTTATATGCAAATTATACATTATAATTATAAAAAAGCAAGTTAGAGTGATGGGTTAGTTGAGTTGGTTTAAATGGTGGAACCTAACCATTAATGGTTAGGATGATTATCAATGGTTAAGGTGACCATCGATGGTCAAGGTTCAAGGTAAGTTTGGGTTGAAAGGATGGGTTAAGTCAGTAGGTCAATCTGACTAGCATTAGGTAGGTTTTGCTAGTTGAGACGTCAAGGATGGGCCCAAGGGGGTCCTGAGGTGGTCCAGGGGAATTAGTATATTTGAAACTATTATGTGCAGATTTTTGGTATCTACATTTTGCCTCTTTTTGTTATGCAATTTGTATTAGTGAGTTGTAAAACAAAAATGGATTACTAGTCAAGGCTCGAGCCCCAAGTATGGGAGGAGGTATTTCCCCCCAAACCAAGAGTTGATGAGGTAAAAAATAATCAAGTGTGGGTTTGATAAATGGTGAAGGTGATGATAAAAATGTGGGTGATAGGTTGGTCACTATAGCATAAACTCATGCATAAAGTGCACAAAAGAGTGATAGCCAAGATCGTGCATTGACTAGGTGTCATAATTGGTAAGAAATATGGTTGGTACTAGAAGGATAAGTGATAAGTGGATCATGTAACCATATTTAGGCATGGATGTTAGGAACACTAATAAATGCAAGTCTTATAGGCAAGGTCAATGTTTTTGTTGGTATCTAAGGTAGGAAGTGCTCTCAAGAAAAATGCAAATTGGTTAAGTGATGTCATAGGTATTTGGGGTAGGAAGTGATACCAAGAAGACACCAATTAGTTAGGTGTGTGCAAGGTAGTGAGTTTACAAAAATATGTCAACATTTTAATTATTTTAATAATGGTCAAAAGGAATCGAAAAAATTCATCATAAAATGCACACTAGGTTGGTCCAAAATGGACCAATGGCAAGGTGACAAGGTGGTTAGGGTGAGTGTAGAAGTAAATTCATGGGTGGGTGTTAGGTTTTGTTCTAAAAGGTATGGGTGGAAAGGTAATAGGAAAACTATCTAGATCTTGATCATCAATGGTCAAGGGTTGTAGAGGTGACCAATGAATGTCACCTTGACCATCCATAGTCAGGGTACAAACCTTAAAAGTAGGGGAAAAAAGTGTCTCTACTTGTCATTTTGCTCATTTGAGAAATTTGACTTTAGAGCTCTGAGTTTTTATCATTTTGGAAGCATTTACTAATGAGGCTTAGTTAGTGGGTATGGTTGATTGCTACATGGATCAAATAGACTAGATAAGATGTATGGTGGTAATGATAGGGCATGTGGTTAGGTAGTGGGTCCTTGGATTCCTCTTCAATGATGGTAGAGGAATGAGGTAGTAGTTTCATTAAATTGGTAGAATAGATTTATTTGGTCATTGTATTGCATTTGAATTAAGTATATACTTGGTTTTGTGTTGTTTGGGTAGGGTATATTGGGTTTGACCTAGGTAGTAAGGTTTTAATTGGTTGGTGGGTAATTATACAAGTAAAATCAAGATTAGGGAGGGGTAGTGTAGTGTGGGTAGGTAGGGGTAGGAGATAGGTAGGATTATATATAAATTTAGTTATTTTAGGTGTGTTTTTGGGTTTTGGTAGGGTTTAGAATTTTTATCATTGGTCACACATAGTGACCATCGATGGTCATCTCAACCATCAATGGTTGATGACTGTAGGTAAAAAGGGTGGCTCAACCATTGGCTATCATAGTGACTATCGATGATCGACCAAATGGCCAAGTATTTTGACAAAAATCTAAGGTAATTAGTAAGAGTGTTATAGTTTTATGATGCTAAGTGTAGTGTTGTAATATAGGGTATGTTTAAAGAGAGTGATATAGTTCATATAGGTAAAATAAGTGCTTTTAGGTAGGGTGAATAAGGTAAAAATGTATAGTTCATATGCAAAGTATGGTAATGAGCTAAGTTTGTCTACTAATAAACTTTGCAAGAACAAGAGTAGATTTAGATGCATGATTGAGTACCTCACATCTTTATTGAGATTCACCAATGGTTGATTATAGTAGATTGGGCTCACATGGAATAGGTGGGCCTAGGAGTGATGTTGCCTTATCAGTACGTGGTGCAAGATGTGGTGATGATCATGGCCATAATTGAGAGATGGGTTTTGACCATAAACACCATCCTTCTATTGACTAGTAACATGACTATATTATTAGAGGATGTTCATAGGATCACTTGATTACCTATTCAAGGGGAGCTAATTTATCACATCAAGTGAGAGGAGAGAGATGAGCTCTTGGAGATTTTATATAAAGATGACCATGATCTCATTAGATGGCATGATGGAAGATTTAGCTACACTCCATTGTATCAGAGGGTGAAGGGAATGAGGAGACTATTGACAATGTTGATTTTTTTTAATCTTTCTTTATTGTTTCAAATTTGAGTAGTGAGAGATTTATTTAACTACTATTAGGGGTACTAATTGAGATGATAATAGGTTGTATAGTGTTTGGTTGGGTTCTTATGCTACCAGTATAGATATATAGGGAATTATGGGATTTTAGAGCTCATAAGAGATATGGCATCAACATTAGGTTTATGCTATACTACTATGCATATGAGCACATCTAGGTTCTATGGACGATGGGGTTGTTGTGGGAGGGTTATGCCTAGATGGACCCCATAGCCAAATTCATAAGGTGGAGCGATGATTTTGATTTTTTAGGACTAGGTGGGGGGGTGCATGACATTGATTAGTTTAGGGGTGCACTAGAGGCACTTTTTATTGGTGACATGATTTGGAGGCCATACGTCATGTTTCTAGAGTTGGATGGATACAAGAAACACACATTATCCTTGTAGAGATATATTTAGATCCTCAATAAGTGGAATGGTGAGGTAGATATTATCCCATTTAATAGCATATAGAGCTAATTTGGCCTAGAACAATAGATTTTGGGTCTATTTCCCAGATGTAGGTAGGAGGATGTAGAGATTCCACTACCTAAGTCATAGCTAGTCTAGACATATCTTGATCACGAAGAGTTGTCAATTAGGATCAAGATCGATAATGTAGGATTTATAGATGGTTACCCTACATGATAGCATATTATGGTGGTGATGATAGTTGTTGGAAATATTGTCATTGATGTCAAAGGTCTAGTATTATTGGTGATAAAGGCCCCATTGCATTTAATGTTGTTTAACTTGGCTAATGTGAGTGAATATTTATTTAATATTAACAAATATATTTTTGGTTGCATATGAGACAAAAGAAGGGCCCATGGAGAAGTCGAAGAGCCATGGGGTAAAGACAAAAGAAGGATGGGACACATTTTCCCATGAAGAGTCATCTTGGGGAATACCAAGAGTCACTAAGTGAAGACAAAAGAGTAAGGGCACAATTTCTCATGAAGGGACACTTTGAGGAATACAAAAAGTCACCAAAGATAAGGACAAAAGTGGGAAGGATGTTTTTGGTCATGAAGGGTCACCACATGACTTTTCAAAGGCTTGAATATGAAGGGTCATACAATTTTGGCACCATTTTCCATAAGGATTGAAGGGTCACAAAGGGGGAAGGCCAAAGTTCATTTGGAAAGCTATAAATAAAGGCTTGAGAAGCCATTTTTAATAATGAGAGATAGAGGTTAATTTGATATTGTAATATCTAGCTTAGAAGAGCAATTGTGAGAGATGAATATGATTTGTATTTTTTATATCTAGCTTAGAAGAGCAAAGGTGAGAGAGAAGAAAGAGATATTGTATTGATCTATCATTTGTTGAGATAACAACATTGAGAGATAGGTGTGTGGTATACACAAAGGGGTTGGTGCTCCTGTGGGTTGGTGCTCATGAATTGTTGTTGGGTTGGTGCTCAGCAAAGGGGTTGGTGCTCCTGTGGGTTGGTGCTCATGAATATTAGCTGGGTTGGTGCTCGGCAAAGGGGTTTGAAGCTCCTGTGGGTTGGTGCTTGGCAAAGGGGTTTGAAGCTCCTGTGGGTTGGTACTTGTCAAAAGGGTATGGTGATCATGTGGGTTTGTTCTCATGAATATACTTGAGATTGTTCTCTGTGGTTTTTCCCACATTGGGTTTCCATGTTATATCTGGTGTCTCTCTCTATCTTGTGTGATGTTTATTGTTTGAGTTTTATTGCATATCTTGAATGTTTGATTAAGTGGAATTCAATAAAGGGAAAGTTTTATAAGATATATGACATATTGATTCACCCCCCTCTCAGTATATCCCATGCTTAACAATTGGTATCAGAGCAGGTTCCTTTTTGAAAAGTTTTATAGCTTGAAGGTAGATCAGGAAAGCATGATGGCTGGGTCACAGGAAGGATTTTCTACAAATAAGGCACCTTTGTTTGATGAGATGTATTATGCTTTTTGGAGCATGTGAATGAAGGTTTATTTCATAGCCCTTGGATTCGACATATGGAAGTCAGTGGTGGAGGAATATGAAGAGCCACAGACATCTACAATTACTCCAACAGAAAAGAAGGCAAGTGAATTTAATGCTAAAGCTTTAAATGTTATTTTATGTGGTTTATGTGAATCTGAATTTGTTAAAGTTATGCAATGTCAATTTGCTCATGAAACTTGGGTAAAACTTGAGAATATTTACAAAGGTGATGGAAAGATTCAACAAGCTAAGTTGCAGACTTTTAGAAGGCAGTTTGAAAGTTTGAAGATGGAAGAAGAAGATATAGCAAGTTATCTTTTGCGAGTTGATCAAGTCGTAAATCAGATTCAAGGTCTTAGAGAAACATTGGATGAGTCAACGATGGTGTAAAAGGTTTTGAGATCTCTACCAATGAGATATGATGCAAAGGTTTCGGCAATTGAGGAGATGAAGAATTTAGCCAAGCTAAAGATGGATGAGCTTCATGGTATTCTCACGGCATATGAGATGCAGACAAAACAAGATAAACCCTCAACGAGAGAAGTGGCTTTCAAGACATCAAAGAAAGAAAAATCTAAGATTCAAGAATCAAGTGATAGTTCCAGTGATGATGAAGATGACAACAGAGCACTTTTCATTTGCAAGCCAAAAAGAGGAATAGGTAAACATCAAGGAAAATTACCTTTTAAATGTTTTAATTGTGGAAAGATTGGACATTTTTCAGCTAGATGCCTAGATAAGGTTAATGATGAAGAAGAAGAAAAGCCTACATACAATAATAATTTCAAAGGCAAATCTAAGAAGGGATTCAAGAAGAAGAGTCTATATTCTAAAGATCCTAGCTTAGGCGAAGATAGTGGAGTCAGCAATTCAGAAGAAGAAGATATTCTATTCATGGCCATACATGAAGATGATCAAGAAGAAGAAGAGGAGGAAGCTAAAGTGAATATGGAAGGAGAGCTTATTTTTGCCTTAGAAGAGTTAGAAGCTGTTTAGAAGAAGAATCGAAGGTTAAAGCAATAGATCAAGAAAAATGAACAAGAGTCAAACCAAATGATTGAAGATCTACAAGCACACTTTGAAGAAGAATGAAGAAGATCTCAAAGCACAGTTGGAAATAGCAAAAAATATATTGTGAAAGGTATGTTATTGAAATTGCCTCTTTTAAAGAAGATATTAAGAAAGCAGTCAGTGATTCAAAATTTGAAGATAGCACTAACATGTTGAATAAGATATTGGAAATTCAAAAAGCATATTCAGATAAGACAGGGATTAGTTTTGAAAAGAAAAAGAGCTATGTTGAAGCTCTTACACAAGAGGGAAAAAAAAAGGGGGAGAAGTGAAGAATACAGAGGACATTCCAAATAGAGAAGTTAGGAAGGAACAAAGATACAAAAGGCAATCAGGTCAGAGATATACGGATAGGTCTTATTTTTATGGCTATTTTTTTTATTGTAATGGATATGGTCACAAGAAATTAGAATGTAGAAAAAGAGCTAACAATTTCAGAAATAAGGAGAAGGAAATTCAAGTAGAGTCAAGCAGAAGCCACAAATCTTTTGCTCCTCTATCAAGCTTTGATGAAGAGACCATAGTATGCTACAAGTGCAACAACTTCAGACACATAGCTTAGTATTGTAGAAGCGTGTTTGAGTCAGTCAAGAAGGATCAAAGTTTCAAAGCTCTATTAATCAAGAAGAATTAGAGTGTCAAAGATCCATTCATCAGGATGAAGGTTTAGACATGTTCATGGCAGAAGAAACAATTTGAAGATTCAATGATGGTTCAGACAACACTGCATGTAAGAGGTAAAGATCAGCCATGGTTAATTGATAGTGGATGTTTGAGGCATATGATAGGAGATAAAAGTAAATTCATATCTCTAAAGAAGATCAATGGTGGTACAGTGAGGTTTGGAGATAAAACCACTGCCAAGATAGCTGGAAAAGGTACTTTGAGTTTGGATTATGGTAGAAATAAGACTAAAAATGTTTTGTATGTAAAAGGTCTTAAGCATAATCTATTGAGTGTTAGTCAAATTTGTGATCAAGGATACACATTAAAGTTTCATACTGAAGGTTATGAGATTAGAAGAAAAGATTCAAATGAGTTGATTGCAAATGCTCAAAGGATAGTGAACAATGTGTATGTATTGTCAGATATCTTCTCAAAGGCACGATCAAAGGATACATTCAAAGATCGGCAAGAGGAGTTGGGAGTAATTTCTATTGCTTCCTACCATTGATGCTCAACATCAAGTGAGGGGGAGCTAAGTGTTAGCTCTAGGTAGGCCCTTTGCCATTGATGTCAAAGGGGGAGAATAACAAGTATAGGTACAGGTGCAGAAAATAGGTACAGGGAATAGGTATAGGTTGCTATAGTAAAGGGGAGCTACTGTATGTTTTTAGATGATGGTATGTGTAGGTGATAGGATGATGGTATGTGTAGGTGATAGGATGATGGTATGTTTTTAGAGGCTGATTTGATATTGTAATATCTAGCTTAGAAGAGCAATTGTGAGAGATGAATATGATTTGTATTTGTTATATCTAGCTTAGAAGAGCAAAGGTGAGAGAGAGGAAGGAGATGTTGTATTGATATATCATTTGTTGAGATAGCAACATTGAGAGATAGGTGTGTGTTATACACAAAGGGGTTGGTGCTCCTGTGGGTTGCTACTCATGAATTATTTCTAGGTTGGTTCTTGGCAAAGGGGTTGGTGCTCTTGTGGGTTGGTGCTCATGAATAGTAGCTGGGTTGGTACTCAGCAAAGGGGTTTGAAGCTCCTGTGGGTTGGTGATCACAAATTGTAGCTAAGGTTGGTACTCAGCAAAGGGGTTGGTGTTCCTATGGGTTGGTTCTCATGAATAGTAGCTGGGTTGGTGCTTGGCAAAGGGGTTTGAAGCTCTTATGGGTTGGTGCTCATGAATTATAGCTGAGGTTGGTACTCGGCAAAGGTGTATGGTGATCTTGTGGGTTTGTTCTCATGAATATACTTGAGATTTTTCTCTGTGGTTTTTCCCACATTGGGTTTCCACATTATATCTGGTGTCTCTCTCTATCTTGTGTGATGTTTATTGTTTGTTTTTTATTGCATATCTTGAATGTTTGATTAAGTGGAATTTGATAAAGGGAAAGTTTTATAAGATATATGATATACTGATTCACCCCTCCCCTCTTAGTATATCCCATGCTTAACAATAGTAGAATATAGCCTATAGATGTTGACCTAGATGGTAGAGGTTAGAAAGTATAGGTATAGGGAATCACCCTAGGTGCATAGGCAAGAGTGGTGATAACCATAACATAGGTACAAGTGGTAGAATTATAAGGTTAGTTGGTAATGGCACAGGGTCAAGTGGCTATAGTTATGAGTGAGAGAAACTAGGATAGAGCTTCACTATCCCTGGTCACCCAAGAGAGTGACACTTTGATATAGACTAGAGGAGGACCCTTAACATTTGCAGGACCATTGGGAACTATCCATATGGCATGGTATCTATCCATAGTGGAGGAACTATGCTACTATGAGGCCATAGTCCTAAGATGTTGTTATGATGAACCCTGATAGGGTGAATATAGATCTAGTTTGGTAGGTGGTTCTATCATTGTGACACCAAGTTAGTGGGTTGCTTCTATATATGGATATGCAAGGACCTCAGGAGGATAGGCACTGGGAGGTAGTGGTGCCCTAGGAGATAGTGGTGCCCCATGGGCACAATTATGATATAGTTATGGGGTACTATATTTTGTTTTACATCATTTTGATAATGACTTATGTGATGATGTGATGAGATGTATATTCTGATAGAGAGACATGTATATTATTATATACATTATGATGATATGGATGAAAAACTCATGATTTATAGATATGATCCTCATTTATTGCTTATCATTCATGGTTTGATTTAATGCTAATGATGTGATGTTTCATATTTATCATTGATGATGTTATCTTGACTATGCTTATGTTATGGAAATGGAGACTAATGTAGACTCACCTAGCTAGGCATGTGATGGATTTATATTTTGTTTTATGTTTGTGATGATGTTTATGACATGTTAAATTTCAATGAGTATACATTTCCATATTTATAATTAGACATGTGGTGAAAATGGTATTATTTATTATTTTTCATAGATGCTATGATGTTAATATGATTGTGATGGTTATGATTATTGTTATTTTTCTTGAGGTAAAATGTATTCAGTAAGTTAAATAATAACATAGATGTGAGAAAAAAATAATCAAGAGACAAACATCTTGGTGAATGTATCAATCAGTTGTGATAGGATAAGAATAGGGCATGATGCTTCTTTTTTAGCAAGGACTAAAACAATACCAAAGTAAGATTGGTTTAAGGAACATAATCCCTTTGAATGCTTTGCATTATCATTCATTATATGGTTAAAGATGTGTATTGATCACATAATGTCAAGTGAGCTCAAAATACCTTGATTATAGTGTATAAAGCCAAGATGGATGGAAATAAAACCTCCTTATGAGACTAACATGCATTTTCTAGAGGTTACCAAAGAGTCAGTATAAACAAGTCTATGTCATACTCATGAGAGCCAATTCTTGTAGACTAATTGATGTGGGAAGTATACTCATGAGAGATGATTGTGGATTTCAAAAATTATTGTGCTTATGAGAGCCAATTGTGGCTTTCAAAATTCTTTTTTCTTTTGATTTTTATTTTTTAATTATTACTTGGAGGCTTGAGGAAGCTTATTGATGTGATAAGCTACCAAGAAATTTCTTACTTTGACAAATTCTTTACTCAACCATCCTTCAAGGGAGTGGTCTAAGTTTTTGTGTTTTTCTTAATGAATTTTATAGTTGTCCTTCAAGGGAGAAGTCCACCTTACTTTGAGCCATTTGGAATAAGTTTTCAATATTTATGCTTCAAGGGAGTAGCCTATGAATGTTAGGAATGACCCATGATTGCTATTGGTTTTAATTTTGATTTTTTCTTAGTGTGGTTCTTGCTTGACATAGACTTGCTTACATAGGCTGAAAGGCTCACATTTATGAAGGCAAAACTAAAATCACAAGAAAGTTGAGTAGGTGTAAATAGGTTTAGCTGACAATGATCATGATAATATGTCCTATAAAAGATATGGAGAGTACTGTGAGAATCATGCCATGGGTCGAGCCATGGTACCCATTATTAAAGATTAGGCTATGATTGTGATGGATAATCACATGATTCAGGTTTAATCATTTACCCCTAAAATAGGGAGATGAATGTGGTTTTGAAATTAAGGGATGATATTAAGTTAGACAAAAAGGTGAGTTTGATCCTTTTTAACAAAAGAAAGGATGTTGATGTGCATTATTAAAGGGCTCAAGTTATGGGTTGCCTTAAAGAGAGGACAATCAATAAGCTCTTGATCCATACTTATGGGTTATGATATACGGTCCAAGATAATTTAAAGCAAACTTTCTGTGCTTATTTTTCTCCATATTAGTGACATGTTGATTTTCCTTTAGGATGAGGTCTCTGATGTTGAATTTAAATGATGTAAGGTGTTTGTTATCGGTATGTTTGATTCGATCTTAATAGACATGAAGATGGGTGAGGGTGGATAAATGAATCTCATCAAGTACCTTGAGCTATGATAAACATTGTTGATGATAATCATCTTAAGGAATGCAATATTGTAAAGATATGAAAAGAGAAGGAATTTGGACCTCAAGAGGCAAGACAACCTCTGTTCCAAACACAAGAGAGAATGGGGTAGCACCCATAGGGGTTAGAATGTATTTATGATTTGCCCATAAGGTGAAGGGGATGTATAAATGCAAATCTTGACTAGATATATTGACCATCTTAGTAAGCATGTTGTTAAGAGTTTTGTTAAAGGCTTTTGCCTATCTATTCACTTGAGGGTGATAAGGTGATGATAAACTTAAATTAATATCAAATACATTAGAAAGGCCCTAGACTTGTTTGTTTCTAAAATATTTGCCATTGTTAGTGTAATTTTGTGATGAATATCTAAATGGTAGATGATGTGATGGTTGATAAAGTTGACAATCATTTCTACTTTGTTTAAGACCAAAAAAATAGCCTCTACCCATTTGGTAAAATACTTAGTCATGGTGATGATATAATGGTGTCACTGTGAAGAAAGGTGGTTTATTTCACCAATAAGGTCTAGACCCCATTATGAGAAAGGCCATAAATATTTGGATACATAAAGACTATGGCTAGGTACATGATGTAGATTGGTGTGTTGTTTACACTTAACACAATTTTTCACATAATTACAATAGCCTTGGTTAAGGGTAGGCTAGTAATAGCCAAGGCAAAGGATGCATTTAGCCATGGTGAGGACATTGATGTGTCCCCTACATATCCCATCATGCATTTCCTTGATATAATGAGAGGCTTCATGACTATGTAAGCAACAAAAAAGGAGGCCATAAAAGCTAAATTTATAAAGAATCCCCACCATGATGGTATAACATGAGGTACTTTGGATAAATTCTCTTTGAAAATTCCTAGGAGGATTAGAAGGAATGATGGTAAGGTTAAGATAAATGAAGGTCTGTCGATACCAAAGATTAGGTTAGGTCTCCCCTGCATTGAAGATGGTGGGAGAGTCTAGTTTCACATAGGAAGGCTAGGTAAGTATGTGAATAATGATAGATATCCTAGAGTCAAAGGGTGTAGATGGGATATAAGAGGTGAGGGAAGCCATGGTGTCAACAAACTTGTTGGTATAATGTGGGGTGGATTGGATATGATAGTGTTCAATTGATGTTAAAAGTTTGTCAACTAGTTGTTTGTACTATTACAAAACATCATTCTTATAATAGTAATACTATTTATTTGATTGATCACAAGTTGGGAGTCACCAAAGATATTGATTGTTTTGAATCCCAAGGCTAAGGTAGTTTGAAGACATATTACTAGGGCTTCATACTCAACCATATTGTTTGTATATTCAAAATCTATCTTGAAAGACAATAGAAGAGGTTCACCATTAAGAGGAATGAGGATGATACCAACACTACCACCACATTGACACTTTAATCCATTAAAGAACATGGTCACTTGATAGGTGAAGTATACATGAGAGATGGTCATGATGGACTTATTAAGAAACTCAAGAGGAGGAAGCTGGTTGTTTGTTAATGGTTATTTGGCCAATTGGTCAGTAATGAATTTCCATTTAATTAAATTTTACTAAAGAAAATTAAGGTCAAACTCAGCTAAAATCATGAGCCACTTGGCCATACATTATTTTGTGTATGGATTGGATTGCATATACTTGATTGGGTTAGTGTTGGTTATGACATAGGTCTTGTGGTTAAGAAGGTAGTGGTAAAGTCTGGTGGCCATGAATACAAGGGCTAGGCAAAGTTTCTTAGTATGGGTATACTAAGTCTTGTACTCTAAAAATGTGTATTTGATGTAGTAGATGGCTTGCTCTTTGTGTTGTTCATCTCGATGATCAAAAATTTACCCTAAGGAGTGGTTAGTGGTGTAGATATAAAAGTAAAAGGGCTAGTCATCCTTGGGAGGCATGAAGATAGGTGGAGACAAAAGGTACTCTTTGAATGAATCAAAGGCCTTTGATAGTTGTTATTCCACTTAAAAGATACATCCTTCTTCAAAAGGTGATGGAAGAAATGGCATTAGTATAAGAGTTGGGAGATAAAGCGATGAATGGATTGGAGCTTTCCCTAAAAACTATAAAGTTTCTTGAGGTTGATTGGAGGAAGCATGTTGAGGATTGATTTGATTTTGGAAAGATCGACCTCAATTCCTTGAAGGGAAATGATAAATCCAAGGAACTTTCCTAACAAGACCCCAAAAATTCACTTATTAGGGTTTAAATGGACATGGTAATGTATGATGCACTCAAAGATAATCTTGAGAATGGCTAAATGATCCTTATGATATTTGGATTTCCCAAGAAGGTCATCCACATAGTCCTCGATAATTTTGTGGACAAGGTCATGGAAGATGTAAGTCATAGCATATTGGTAGGTCACACCAAAATTATTTAGTACAAAAAGAATGAAACTATAGTAGAAGGTCCCCCATGGGGTGGTAAACATGGTTTTGTGTTAATCTTTGAGGTAAATAAGGATATAATTGTAACCCAATAATCCATCCATGAGAGATAACATTTTGTGGTCAGCTGTAAGATCAACTAGTTGGTCGATGGTTGGTAGAGGGAAATCATCTTTAGGGAAAGTAAGGTTGAGGGAATGAAATCCCACATAAATGTGTAGTCCCCTTATGGCTTTGGTGATAGGCATAATGTTTTAGACCCATTAGGGATAGTCAATGGGTTAAATAAAATTGATAGATAGAAGACATTACGTTCTTGTTTGATGAGAAGGGATATGCAAGCATAAATTCATTAAAGTTTTTGTTTAATGGGATTGTCATCATGGTTGGTGACTATTTTATGGGTGTAAATGGTAGGGTCAATTCCTAGCATGTCATTATAAGACAAAGAAAATGTTATGGTCTTGGAGGAGAGAGGGGAAGTCCTAAAGTTCCTCAGAATTCAATGATTGGCTTATTTTGACAATGCAAAGGTTATTTGGAGTGTCCAAATTGATATCAATGGTGGATTAATTTAACATGGTCAAATTATTAGGAGGAAGATATTTTTGGATGGAATAATCTAGGGCACTAAGATAAGTGAGAATGGAATCATCATCCAGGCACTAAATGATGTTAATGGTAGGAGAGTCATCTCCTATCATCTCAAGATGGGTAATGGGAATGCTTATGGCTGCCCCTTCCTTTTTATAAGTCAAGGGTCCAAGGATGATCATGTTGCTGAAATTTTCTAGGTGGGATGATGTCATCATCCTCATACTTAGGTAGAGAAGAGGTTGTTGAAGAAGGGATATCTTCCTCAACAATATTGGTGGTAGGTATTTGGTTTTTTTTAGAAAGAATGAAACTAAGACTATGTTTATCATGAGGCTTTTTGGTCTCAATTGAAATCTACTAGTGTAGGTCATGCTCATATTATCCAAGACCAAATCACTTCTAAGCACACCTATGGAGGTATGTCTTGGAAAACTCAAGTTTATCCAATTGGGAGAAACCAAAGGTGAATGGTCAAGGTGAAAAGGAGGTGGGTAAAGTGGTAAGGGGTTTATCAAGTTCCCCATAGATGAAATGGGTTTGATAGTTTAAAGGTCCAAGGGGAATAATAGCTCTGATGTTGGGGTCATACCTAGGTTCGTTGTTAGGTTTCCCATTCTCATGGGGAGTAGGGAAGGCATAAAGGGTCAGAAGGTGATAATCCCCAAGTGAAACATGTTATAATGTAGATTATAAGTGGTCTATTATGGGGATTTGATCTAAGGGGATTGATGAGATAGTAGATGTCTCATTGGTAGAAGAAGATATTGATTCATCCTTTGTGGTTGGGGGATTATCTTTAAATGATGAGGGTGTGCTAGATGGAGGTATGAGTATGTCATTGGGTTGATAAGTCATGTTTCATGATGAAAATAGACTTGGGTCATCTTGTATAGTGACAATCCATGGTATAGATCCAATGTCATCCTAGCAAAAACATTGTACTAGAATTATCCTTCCACTACATAGAAGATATAGAGGAACATGTGAGGCCTTAAACATATATGAAGGAAAATAGTCCAAAGTAGTTTCCATGGTGTCATTGAAGGATCTAGGATTGTTGAGGTTTTGGACATGACATTATTTGGTAGATTGAGTTAATCATAGGTATGAGAGGAGATGATATTAATACTAGATCCCCGATCAATCATGACCCATTTGATGTAGGTTTGGTTGATATATGTAGTGATAAAAAGAGGGGGATTTGGATCATCAAGATGGATAGAAGGTATTTTATAATCCTTGAAGGTGACAAGGTTGGAAATTTAGAGAGTGCCAACAAAGGTTGTTAAAGGTTGAGAGTCTTTAGGTTAGACCTATATTGATTGTAATGCCTATATCATTTCTTGGTGATGATGAGATGAGGTAAAAATCAATTAATATAGACTAATATTTTCTAGGGTTTGGTGAATTTATTTAGGTACCAATCCCTTGATTGATTTAGAGGGGTTAGATTAAGAGGTACCCAAGATAGATACCTTAGGTGTGGCTGAAGGTGAAGGTGTTTGATTTTGACTCGATTGGGAGGTGGAGGATGGTTATGTCTATGGGATTTACATCTTAGCCTTACCATTATCCTTTTTTTGTGCTATTATGACCACATCGATAGTAGCGATAGAGGGAATAGTTGGGGTAGGAGATTGGTTTGGTTCTTTATCACTCTAAGGTGAGAGTGGGGGAGTAGGTAGGTATTGGGTAGTGGTTGTTGTTTACTAGATTGATAACATGCTCATGGGAGGTTCATCTGTTAATAGATCATCCTCATCATAGAGTTGATGGATTATGGTTTAAATATATTTATAGTTATTTGTGTCATGCCCAAGTGTCCTATGACAGGAGCATACATGGAAATCATTATACCAGGTGGGTTTTGGACATAGAGGATCAAATGATCTTATAGGGGGTAAGGTCAACCAATAAGATTGGATTAACTTTTGGAAAATAGTTGAGTAATATTCAAATAAAGGTGGAGAGGATTTAAAGGTTCTAACTTTGGTTGGTGAGATGGAAGTCTTCTTAGAAACAAGATTGGTGATAGAAGGTTTGGTTAAGGTGGTGTTTTTAGTTGATGATTTTGGTCTTGGTAAGGTAAAAGTCAAAAAATTAGAGGAAGGAGGTTTTAGGGTAGGTATTTTGGTTAGTGATGGCTCAGGGAAGATGGGTGTCTCATAAAGTAAGTGTGTTAGTATAACCAATAGTGGTGGTTAGATTTTGGTTGAGACAGTTGGCCTCTTAATCAAAGTGGAGGGATGAGGACCCAAGATAGAAGGCAAAGTGTAGGGAGGTAAAAGTTTGGCCCTCTGGCCTTTTCCTAGATTTTATTCCCTAGTTGATTTAGTTTGGTTCTTGGTTGGCATGTTTGGTGAAGTTATCTCCAATTTCAAGGATGGGTGATTAAGGCTTGGCATAGGGAAAATGCCAAGGGTTTTAACTAGTTTAGTTAGAGAGGATGATTTGGTTTTTTTGGATTTAGTTGCATTATATGGTGGATAAATGGTTAGGTTGGTAGAGGTTTTCATTGTCTTGGTTGATATAATAGCAAGTTGGGTAAAATGGTGATGGTTGTTTACTCAGGTATGTTAGTTGAATGTGGGGTTGATGACTCCACTACCCCAATAAGTAGAGGATATAAAATGGTTACGTCCTTAGTTTGGGTCTCTAAAGGAAGAAAAGGTAGCTCCACTACTTCAATAAGTGGAGAGTTAGAAGAATAGGTAGATTGGGTAGTAGGTTTTTCATCAATGAGTATGTCAAGAACTATATTGATAGTATGATCATCTTGAGAACACTTGGATTTTTTGCTATCATTTTTTGTGGGTGATTGAATAGGAAAAGGTTGTATGAAAATGTCAAGGGTTTGGTTCATAGGTACATTGGGTTTGTCCCACAAAAGCTCCACATTGTCAATGAGGGTTTATAAAACATTTTTGAAGGTATTACACCTACTAACATCATGCCCTACCACTCAATGGAAAGCACATAGGTCATTCTCATTATACCAACTAGGTGAAAGATAATAAGAGTCAAACTATTGAGGTGGTATGATAGGAGGAAGTTATATGATATTAGTGTTGACACTTGGATTTACACCCTTGAGAAGATACTTAGCTATCCTCATCCAAGTGGCATAATGGAGTCATCTATCTTGCTATGGGTGACAATTTTGTTGAGATGAATCTCTAGATAAGGGGCTAACTCCCCTTGATGTACCTTTAAATCTATCTCTAATATATCAATTCATGTATGAAAAGGGATTAAGAAAACAACTAAGAAAACAAAAAATGTGATGCAGCAATGTTCATCTCCTCCTATTTTACTAAGAATACGCTTCTTAAAGACCAACACAACTTTTCTCACACAAAACCCACAACTCCTTGTGTGTTGTCACATCAATGTTTCACATGTTAGATTAAAGAAGGCATTCGACATTTAGGAGAGAAATGGATGATTCCAAGAAATAATACAATCATAGACTAATTATAAAATGTCTATAAACTTAGAAAATAATACTAACAAGGACCTATAATGACACTCTTTCTGCACATAGGTAGACCATCAAGAGTACAAGATAAAAAAGACAATATTTCACTAGATTAGACCAAACAGATTTAGGTCATCACTCAATAGTACAAAATGTAAGTGGAAAAATAACTTGTATTATTTCATTAAGAGTCTTTCAAGTACAAATATGGCTAGATTTTTCCCAATAACCAATGGAGGCTACTCAAATGAGACAAGAGAATGCATATTTATAGCTTTGAGAGAGAGGAGTGAGCAAAGGAAGTCCAAGGGTCACTTGGACATGTGTCATCTTGAGATAAATAGTTACATTTGCATGTGGGAGAGAGGTGGGTGAGTTATGCCATGTCACTAGATGAATTAGTTAAAAATGAATAAGTTACAACTAAACCAAAGCCTCAGTTATAATTGACATTCGTTACCTTTATACTCACCTTTAGGTTCTTTCCAAGCCCTTTTTTGATTCCAATGGTTAGTTTCCATAATTTGAAATTGATTTTTGTGGGGAGATCACCTTCCAAGGTACTTTATTCATACTTTCATTTCCATATACTTCTTGTCTTGTTGTTTTCCTCAAGAAATCTTTTGAAAAATATTCATTCCTTGGACTCCTTTTTCTTGTAGTTGCTTTCTTTCAGCACCTTTCCCCTTTGGACTTTTTGTCTCAGTACTTTTCTCAAAAAAATTCATTTGGCTCTTTGAATCATGTCTTTTCCTTTGTGATTTTTTATTTTGACCATTTCTATAGACAATTTTCCCAAACAAATTCCTTTAGAGTTTTTGTTTCAGTATTTTCTCTTGAGAGAATTCATTTGGCTCTTTTTTCTACATTAATTTATTTGGGCTATCAAATGACCTTTCAGCTTTTGAAAATGGACCATTTGGTTCATTGAAATGTTCCTTTGGGTTTCTTTGAAGTGGCCCTTTGGGACTCTGAAATGACCCTTTAGTAATTTGAAAAGGACCCCTTCAAAAAAGTTACAAGTGCCTTTCAAAAAAACTAAAGTGTTCTTCAAAAAAGTTATTTCAAACAAAATGTCAGAAATAATTCCTTCAAAAAAGTTAAAAATTACCCTTTGGAAAATCTGAAGAAGACCCCTTTGAAAAAATTTTAAGTGCCTTTCTGAAAAACTAAAGTGCCCTTCAAAAAATTTGTAAATGACCCCTTCAAAAAAGTTGTGCCTTTTTGAGAAAATTGTTTTAGACAAAATGTCTGAAACAATTCCTTTGAAAAAGTTGAAAATGGACCATTTCCTAAAATAAAGATACCCTTTGGAAAAATTATTTTAGACAAAATGTCTAAAACAATCCTCAACACTTAAACAAAAATGCAAAGACAAAACCTTTGAAAGAATGAACACTTAGTAAAAAACAAAAGACCTAAAAGGATTACTATGCAAAGGCTTAGCAAAAGACCAAAACCAAACCTTTCAAAAGAATTATAATTGTACATTTGTTATAGGCTTATATAAAACACTTCTTCTGTATGAAACCTACATACTAGACCTAGCCAAAAGTATATACTTAGATGGCTAAGTTTTCAAATATGGGTGTCTAATTTTGACCTACAAGGCCAAAATTTGGTCAAAAAATTGGTGACTTGTAGGGAGAGTATGCCTACTATAATAACTAGACTAGTAGCCAAATTAATCCATTAGGCATGGATTCATCTAAGGACACTAACACAAGGAAACATTGGCCATGACTCAAAACTTTGAACAACACACCAAATCAGAAGGAAAACCCAAATTATAAGACACAACATAAAACAAGAATTGAAAAAATAAGACACAAAGCAAAGAAAGACAAGACAACTCACACATATGCGTAAGCACTTAGGGAACACAATAAATTAGGAAATTATGTACAAAATAAAAGGATAACCTTAGTAAAATTGTTTTATAAATATCCCATTGACTGGGATATGCATCTCTTCTCCATCTAACCTTGAGAGTTAGAAAGCATTATGTTGTTTACACTGTGTGATCACATATGGGACACTCCACAAAACATACAAATTTTTGTGTCTTCTAGGTTTTTCCCTATCTTCATCCCATTTTAGGATAATGTATCCTTTTTTGAAGCTCCTTGGCATGGATTTCTTGTCAAAATACTTCCTTGTTTTCTCTTGATGAATTGTCATGGTGTACATAGCTTGATTTCTTGTCTCTTCAAACTCCATTAACTCACATAACCTGACCTCCGTGTTTTCATTATCCATCAATTATAATTGATACGTAAGATCTAAATCTGGTAACTTAAGTGAGATAGGAAGTCTAGCTTCCCTTCCATAGACAAGTGTATATGGTGAATTCTAAATTATTCTCTTTGGAGTGATCTTATCATCCCAAAGGGATATTTTTAACTTGGTGTGCTAGGTCCTTTGATTTTCCTCCATTTTTCTCTTGATAATACTTATTAGATTATTATTTTTGGACTTGAATAGTCCATTACCTTGGGGGTAGTAGTTGGAGGAGGTGTTGAGATAAATACCATGCTTTAAAACCCATTCACTTGTTTTTGGTCCTAGAAAAGCTAATGCATTATCTAATATTATTATTTAATAAGATACAAACCTTGTTACTATACCTTCATATAAGTCTAGGACTGAAATTTTACTCACCTACATACCCACTTGTGACCAACATTAGAAGGTGGATTGATTAGACCTATGAAATCCAAACCCCATTGCATAAATGGTTATTCAACCCAGATTAGATAAAGAGGCAAGGTAGCTAGTTTTTTTTTCCATAAAAAAGAGCACACTTTTGACATTTTATTACCCAAGCATGGGTATCTTTGAAAGAAATATGCCAAAAGTAACCAACCATCATAATTCTAGCAGCTGTAGTTCTTAGAGAAAAATGACCACCAACTACTCCATCATAGAACTCATACAATATTTTGTCAATCTAATCTAAATCAAGACACATCAGAATCACACCTAAAAAATCCTTTCTGAACATCACTCCATAAATAATTACATAAGGAATGGGTTGTAGCCTAAAGTACCTTCTCTTGGCCCTATCAAGACCTTATGGATACTCACCTATTTGAAGCAAGTGGATCATACCCTATGTCCAATTTCTCATAGATGAAGGTGAAACTATCATAGAGTCATCTGAAGTACCAAAACATATTCTTTTTTATCTTTCAAGTATGAAGTGAGATGCTCACACAGTCCTTTTCCTTTCACTAACTTGATAGTTTTGATCTCCACATATATTCCATCACCCTTGTGATCCATCCTAATCTTTTTTCATTCAAATATCTACTCAACATAAATTATTTCACACTATGATGAGGCACAAAAATGTGAATCTTTTTGTTAGACAACATATGCCTAAACTTCTTCAAAATCCTTATAACTAAAAGAACTTATTTCTCAACATATGTGTACCTTATCTCATATCCTTCCAAACCTTAACTAAAGAAGGCTATAGGTTGTTCAAAATTTTCATTGTTAGCTTGAGTAAGCATGGTATATATTACCTCTTCAATCAAAAGTATATAGGCTGAAATCTTTGGAGAAATTTGGACTTGCAAGGGTAGGAGCTTGGGTAATGGCTTGCTTGATCTCCTAAAAAAATTCTTTCTTCCTTCTTGTCCAAGTGAACACCTCATCCTTACTTAGGATGGAGGCCAAGGGATTGACTAGGTTAACAAAATTAGGAATGAATCACCTTATGAAATTTATCTTTTCAAAGAAACTTTGAAAATATTTCTTATGTTTAGGTAAAGACAATGTCAAGATGGCACTTACTCTTTTGGGATCAATAGATAGACCTTCTTGAAAATAATGTTTCCTAATATTTTTACTTCAAGAATATAAAACACACACTTATTTTGGTTTATGTTGATCCCAAACTCTCTACACCTCTCAAAAATCTGCCTTCATGATCCTTTGCTTCCTTGGATAAAACTGTCACATCATCAAGATATGCCAATATAATATCATTGATTAATCCTTGAAAAGATATATCCATTACATGTTGAAAGGTAGAAAAATCATTTGAAAACCCAAATGGTATCTTCTTATAGTCATATGTGCCCCATTTGGTGGTGAAGGCTATCTTGTATTTGTCACTTTCTTTCACCAAAATATGATTGTACCCAGAATAACCATCTAGGAGAGAAAACCTCTCACTACCTACCACCATTTTTAGAACTTTCTCCATAGAATGGACGGGATAATGATCCATAAAATATACTCTATTCATGTCCCTAAAGTCCACACACAACCTGATTTCTCCATTCTTTTTCTAACAAGAGCTAGGTTTGCCAACCAAGATGAATGCTTAATGGGAAAGATGATTTTGGACTCAATCAGTTTGGTGAGTTATTTCCTTATGTTAGGCTCAATATTGTTATTTATTGGCATTTAATTTTATTAATAGTCTTATCATTCTCATCTAATTCTATATTATGTTGAGTTAGATTTGAATCAAAACCTTTTAAATCACTATACTCCCATGCAAAGACATCAAAAAATTCTTGCATAACTCAATAAAAGCATGTTTCTCTTTACTAGTACATATCTAAAACTTCTCATAGTTTTATTTATTGGTAGATATGCTTAACTTCTCTTTCTTTATCTGGTCACCATCATTTAATATTCTCTCAAGAGTGACTAGGTCTTTAGGAAGCTTGTTAGACTTCAATTTCATTATTTACCCTCCATATTGTTACTGTAGTTTAGACTAATTTTTGGAATAAAACTCAGATTCTTCCTGTATAAAAGGTTCTATTTTATGGTCACTTTAAAATACCTACCAATTGGTGACATTATTTGGTATGGATGGTCTCACAATCACCTTTAGATGGGGCTGGTTTTTGTCTTCCTTTATGCCCTTTCGAACATTAAATTGAGCTTCAAAAGAAGCCAACCTATAGGCATGATTATTTTATTCTCTTGGGATGGATGTGAGTTTGAAGGCTTGGAATTATTCTAAAATATCTCATACTCTATGTCTGTATGACTTGATCAAGGAGTTCTTGGTCAAATTATGCCCTCTAACTTGATTAACAATAAGCTCGCTATCACCAAACACTTGTAATTATTTGACACATTTTCCTATCCCATTCAAGGCCATGAATAAGGGATTAATATTATAATAAATTATAGGTTCAATAGAACTAAAATCTGAAGGTTGAAAAATACCTTTCCTTTGAAGGTGAAACCAACATTGTTCCACCCCCACCCCTAGCCCCAATCTTAATTCTAGACCCATTAAAGAAAAGCTACCACAATCTATTTAGATCGTCACTTGACTTCATCAAATCTAGGATGAAATATTCCTTATCATGCATATAATAAAATACAAGACCATATTATTCAACAAATTTTTAAGGATCATGCTCATAATTGTCATCTCCCCACTCATCTAGGAATAAATCAGAAACTCCCTCAAAGCAAGATGATGGAGATTGGTCAATATGAAGTTCCTCTTCATCAATGATAGCATAATTAACATTTACCACTTAGGTTAGTAAGGCTCCAAGTTATCTATATGGATAGTTTCTAACTCAATTTTCACTTTAGTGCCATACTTTGTCCTAAACACCATGTAAGACCAATTGGCTACCAAATATCCACCTATCTTGGATGTGAAGTCTCTTAATAACCAAAGAGCCAAATAAGGAGGAAAATCTGCCACCACCACATCTTAAGGAATTGAAAATGTAGGAAAAGAATGAAGGATCAAATTCAAACCTTTAACTATCCCCAAAGTCTTGGTTGGTGACCTATTCAATTGCAAAACTCCTTTAGTCATTGGCTTGTACTTGAGGCCTAGCTTATCTACTATGCATTTAGGCATAACTGATGTGCTTGCTCCATTATCTATAATAAAATTATGAACCAATAAATCACTAATAATTATATATAGGTAAACATGAGTCTTCTCATCTTTCTTCACTTAACCATCAGTAGATTTAGTTCCATTTACTAAAACCACATTATCATTTCTAGATGGGCCGACCTATTTACCCAATCCATGTAATGACTTTTGAAGTATATATTTATACCTTGGTAATGTTAGAGAATACCAAAATTATATGTTTATATTAATCTTCTTCATATATTCCACCATATTTATGGAAGGATTACTCACCTTGGGGTTCTCTTTATGAACATTGGCACCTTGTGATGTAACTTGTGGAGGAAGAGTTGTAGTAGCTAGCCTAAAATTTGGAATCTTCTAATTTTATTATGTTTTAGGAGATTTATTAAAATTAATTATCATATGAGATGATGAAATATTTGAAATAGGTCCTTGATTTTCTCCTTGAGATTCATCAATAACCCTCCTTTTGGACCTAAAATTAGAGGCAACACTAGCATTTTGATTGCTTGTATTCCCCATGTAATTAATGGAATAAAAATCACCCTACAAATGAATTATGAGGATAAAATTATTATGAGGTTATCTATTTTCCACCCCACCTTGCATGGATCCTTCAAAATTTTAAGCTTAGAAAGATTGGTTGCCTTGCATTCCATGCCTTGATTTTGCATTTCATTTGCATAAGTCACTTGCTCTTGACATGTTCAAAAGAGGGATAGTTGGGTTGTTCTTAGACCAAGTTATTTTAAGTGGGGACAAGGGATTTGGAGGATAAGGGAGAATTAGTATTATAGCTTTGATAAGGCTTGAAATGGGTGATTTGGCCTTGCCTTGTGCATTGTTTTGGGAAGGAGGTCTACTTGTTTGCCCAAACTGATTGTATGTTTGATATGGTCTATAACTTTGAGCTTGTTTTATTTTGATGGAAACTAATCATTTGCAACAAGATTTTAACTTCATTTATTTCATCTTAAGGAGAAATAAAAATCCTATCTTAATTAGGAAAAGGGGCTAAAGTGGGAAATGCACCTTGACTAGGAGAATGAAAATCCAGGAATAGTGGCATTGGAAGTCTAAGAACTATCTTTCCTACTTAGATAAGACAATTCTCAGTAGTTATGGTTATTTCATAGGTATCAAAAAATGTGTTTCCACCCATATATTGAATCATCATGGAAATATCACTATTTAATGCTTTAAATTAGTACAAATATGCATAATTTGGAGTAGGTCTCACAAGAGTTGGGATTCTATCCCAAGTTTTCCAGAACCTAGTATTAAAGTCTTGCATGAATTCATGTGGTGCCCTCTTGATTGTGGTCAATTTATCAGCTAGAGATAGGTATTCACTCTTCTCTCCAAACCTATTAGTCAATAAATCCCCTAATTCATCCCAAGAGCTAATGGAATCACATGTAGAGTCCCATACCAATCCAAAATTTTTCCTTTGAAAGATAAGGACAACAACCTAATAGCTACATTTTCTTGAGTGATGTTGTGGATATTAATTTTTTTTATATTTCTTAATGTGTTAAATGGTAGTAATAGGACCATCCCCACTAAAATATGGGACACTTTTGAGGGCTACTCCTAGAATTTGATCATATTGGGTAAGATGCAAGGGAGATGCCTTAGTGAAAGGAACAAAAGGTTGTATTCTAGCCATCTTAAAATGATCACTATGGATATTAGGAATGGAATGAAACACAAACTTGGAAGCTTTAAACATAAAATCTCTTTTGTAAGGATGAGTTTTTACAAATCTATACCTTTTGGTGGAATATGGAGGTATTTTCACAAACTCAAAGGGTGTCTCCTTAGCAACAGATCTAGTTGTCACCTTTGGCATGTAAAATATGACTAATCATCAACCAAAGACTTGAATTCTTCAATGGATTCACTAGAAAATAAATGTAGATGCTTCTTTTATCTTCAAATATATCAAGACTAGTACTAGCCTTTAATAATATTAGAGCACTTGGAATTACCATCAAACATGCCAAAAATTGTTGACACTTGGATTCACATCCTTGAGGAGATGATCATCTCTCTCATCCAAGTGGAAAATTGGAGTCATCTCTCTTGTTGTGGGTGAAAATTTTATTGAGATAAATCTCTAGATAAGGGGCAAACTCCCATTGATGTACCTTTAAAGCTCTCTCTAATCTATCAATTCATTTATGAAAAGGGATTAAGAAAAAAACTAAGAAAAAAAAAGGTGATGCACCAATGTTAATCTCCTCCTATTTGACTAAGAAAATGCTACTTAAATACCAACACAAATTTTTTCACACAAAACCCACAACTCCTTGTGTGTTGTCAAATCATTGTTTCATATGATAAATGAAAGAAGGTATTTGAAATTTAGGAGAAAAATTGATGATTATAAGAAAGAATATAGTCATAGAATAATTATAAAATGTCTATACACTTAGAAAATAATACTAACAAAGACCTATAATGATACTCTTTTTGTACATTGGTAGACCATCAAGAGTACAAGCTAGAAAAGACAAATTTTCATTAGATTAGACCAATAAGATTCAGGTCATCACTCAATAGTAGAGCATGTAAGTGGAAAAATAACTTGTATTATTTATTCAAGAGTCTTTTGAGTACAAATTTGGCTAAAGTTTTCCTAATAACCAATAGAGGCTACTCAAATGAGCCAAGATAATGCATATTTATAGCTTTAAGAGAGAGGAGTGAGCAAAAGAAGTCCAAGGGTCACTTGGACATGTGTCATATTGAGAAAAATAGTTACATTTGCATGTGGGAGAGACGTGGGAGAGCTATGCCATGTCACCAGATGAATTAATTACAAATGAATAATTTATAATTGAACCAAATGCCTTAGTTACAATTGCCATTTTTTACCTTTATATTTGCCTTCAGGTTCCCACCAAGCCCTTTTTTGATTCCAATGGCTAGTTTATATAGTTTAAAATTAGAATTTGTAGGGTTGTCACGTTCCTAGGTACTTTCTTCAGAATTTCATTCCACATTATTCTTGTTTTATTGTTTCCCTCAAGTAATCTTTTTGAAAAAAATAATTCCTTAAACTCCTTTTTCCTATAGTTTCTTTGTTTCAGCACTTTTTCTGAAAGAATTCATTTGGCTCTTTACATCATGTCTTTTCCTTTGGGTTTTTTTATTTTGACTATTTCTATGGACAATTTTCCCAAACAAATTCCTTTAGACTTTTTGTTTCGTCATTTTCTCCTAAGATAATTCATTCGGCTCTTTTTTCCACATTAATTTCTTTGGGCTATCGAATGACTTTTTGGCTTTTGAAAATCAACCATTTAGTTCTTTGAAATTTTCCTTCAAGTTTCTATGAAGTGGGCCTTTTAGACTCTAAAATGACCCTTAGGAAATTTGAAAAGGACCTGTTTGGAAAAGTTTCAAGTGCCTTTTGGAAAAATTGAAGTGCCCTTTATAAAATTTGATTCAGACAAAATGTCTGAAAGAATTCCTTTGAAAAAGTTGAAAATTTCCCTTCAAAAAAATTGAAGAAGACCCCTTCAGAAAAGTTACAAGTGCCCTTTAGAAAAGTTTCAAATGACCCCTTCAGAAAACTTGAACCTTTTCAGGAAAATTTTTTTAGACAAAATTTCCAAAATAATTCCTTCAAAAAATTTGAAAATGGACCATTTCCTAAAAGAAAGATACCCTTTGAAAAAATTGTTTCAGACAAAATGTCTGAAATAATTCCCAACACTTAAATAAAAAACCTAAAGATAAAACATCTAAAAGATTGAATGCTTAGTCAAAAAAAAAAAGACCCAAAAGGATTACTATGCAAAGGCTTAGAAAAAGACCAAAACCAAACCTTCCAAAAGAATTAGACTTGTACATTTGTTACGGGCTTGTATAGAACACTTCTTTTGAATGAAACCTACATACTAGACCTAACCAAAGGTATAGACTTAGATGGATAATTTTTCAAATAGGGCTGCCCAATTTTGGCTTGAAGGGATAAAATTTGGTCAACAATTAGCTTTCAACAACTTCTCCAAGATTGAATCATAAGATTCCCCAAGTGGAGTAAATTTTTTTTTATTAGTTTAGTTTTGGTTTCTCATGTTTTGTTTTGAGGAGTTAGAGGAGTTTGGTTGATTTATAGATGGTGGAAGAGAGGTCATAAGGATAAATTCATTTTTAGTTCCCTTACTCTTGGCATTGGTATTGGTTTGGTTACTTGGTTTAGAGAAAGAGGCCTCATTATTTTTGTAGGTAGAGTTTTTTTTTTGAACTTTAACTTTCCCTCATTGATGGATGTATTTTCTAGCTTATCTACCATGGGAAAATCTTCATCAAAGGTTTTAAAGCTCTGAACATGCAATGTAGAAGAGATGTGCTCGATAAATGCCTGAGCAAAAAGTTTTATCAATTCAGGTTGGGGTAAAGAGAAGGAAAGTTGATTGATTATTCTCCTCCAATAGGCTACAAAATGATCAATAGATTCATCATCAAATTGTTGAATAGAGTAAAGGTTAGTGATGGAGAGTTTCTTGGAGATGTTTATATAAAAGTTATCAAAGAAATTTTGGGCCAACTATGTGAAGGAGAAGAGAGAGTGTTTGGTTATGGCACTATAACAGTCTAATGCTGGACTATATAGGGACATGGGGAGGGTAAAGAAGGAGGGAATCATCATAGGTGATAAAATAATATGCATGACTAAATGACTTGAGGTGCTGTTAGGGATCCTCCTTACTTTGAAATTTATAAAACTTAGTATGTTCCCATTGAGGAGGATATGGTATGATAAGGACATATGGGTGAATGGGTTCATTATAGATCTAGTCATAAGATAATCTATTGTTAGCACCAGAGATGGATGACTCTAAGGTGGTCATTTCATTTATTATCATTTTCATTAGATCCATTTGGGGTTGTGTACCCAAAATATTGTAAGGTGCATATTTTTTTGGTGGTTAGTTGATATATTGATCACAGGTAGGAGGTTGAGGAGCTACCACATATTGATATGTGGACACAGGTGGTTGGGTAGATACCATGTAGGGGTAGGTGGATGTAGGTGGTCGAGTAGTGGGTAGAGGTACATGCCCTTATGGGTTATGAATGTATCCCATGTTGGGTATGATGGGCACCTATTGAGAGGTTAAGGTAGGTTGGGTAAGAGCTATGGTTGAGTTTGTAACTAAAGGAAAGGTGGTGACTTTTGTACTAATTGGTGGTAAGGTAGAAGGTATAGACACTGAAAGATTTTGAATTGGAGTAGTGACTAATGGATTGGGGATAGCTGAAGGAAGGTTGGAAATGCTAGTAGTAGGTTCTCTCATGGTGAGGGGAGTATAGGTAGGAGGAGCTATTAGTGGGGGTGGAAGGCATAAAGGTGTTGGTCAGTTGGGAAGGTTGGTTTTCCATATTAGTAATCAAAGGAATTATGGGTGGATGAGGATGCTTGGGTGATTAATGGTTCAATGGTGAATGTGGAAATATAAGGGTTCCCCATAAGGTGGGAGTGAATCTCATAAGGTGGGTCCACATGTGGAACTAAAATAGGGGTATGGTAAATCATGGTGTTGAGATAATGTTGAACGGCCATATGGTTGTTATCTAAGATGGTGGAAAAGTATGCATCTCCTTAGGGAACCACATGAGGGAAAGAAATAATTCTTGAAGGGTGAGGATAATCTTTTGGCTAGAGACATACATCATGGGTAAGGACGTATAAGAGGTTGATTGGTTTGGTGAGGGGTTCTATCCTGCTAGATTATTTCACTATTGGTGAGTTAGAACCATATAAGATAAGGGAAAGAGAATACAAATACAATCTCACCACTCAAACAGAGAGAAGAAAAGAAATGAGTAAGGCAATCAAACACACAATAAAAAGTATGTTAAGTTTTAAAGTTATTTTTAGTCTCTATTTTGGCTTATACCTTAAGCTTTGTAAAAATTTGTGTGACTAAAATTGGATTGTAGAGTGGGTACTAGAAAAGAAGTCTATGGTTGGTTTCAAGTTGTGTTCAAGCTCTTAAAAATATCTATATTGGAAATCAATGCATGGCTTGGTATTGGGGCCTACCCCCTCACTTCACACACCACAATGATAAGGGTGTCAAGTGCTTAGCCAATATATACTAATTTTCATAGTTTATACTTAACTAGAGAGCTGAGTTGGTTCTCTCATTGGTAATGACCTCCAAGTAGGATCGTTAGGAAAGGGTAAGGTCACCTCTAGGTGATGAAATCTCAGTTAGGCCTTATTTCAAGTTGTTTTGATGTTTTATTGTTGTAAGTGGTTTGTTTTAGTGTATGTAACAAAAGTGATGATATGAATGAATTAATTTACTTTAATTTAACTAAGTGAGCTAAACTTGAAATCAATCAATGTATGTAATTGATTTTAAGCCCCAAATAAATTTTAATTTCATTTATGAGCATAAACTAGGGAGAAGAGCATGTAGATGCAAATAAAATAAATCCAAGTAGAGACTCAAGGGTCCCAATGAGCATGCCAAAATGTGTCAATGAATTTCACATTATATTCCAAGAGAGGAAGAAAAATGAAATTAGATACGATTATGGTTGAAAAAATTGCTTGGTTGTTCACACATTGGATTAGATGATTGTAGAGAGCACCTCTTTAGCTTGGGAGGAATGACCTATAAATAATAAAACACTAGATTAAATGGTTGGTTGGATAGATAACTGGGTGAATTACCTAGTGTTAGCTATATCTTGGAAGCAAGATCTTCCTTGAGGGTTGTCAATCCACATGTTTTAAATAATTAAGTTTAGAAATATAAGATAAAGCACTTGCATCAATAATCAAAAGATAATGAAATCAAATACAAGAGATGATTGATAAATAAATAGAATTAAAATGACTAATATAGCAATAAGTGGGTCAATTCTGATGCTAAAAAAGTTAGGTGTGGTTCAAAAAATAGGTTGGGGGTTTGTCAATAGGCAAAAGAAAAGAAAGTCATATTTGGTTGAGGGTAGGTGGATGAAAATAGCTTGATATTATTTCTTTCCAAAATGACCATCAGTGTTTGGTGTGACCATCAATAGTTGAGGTGACCATCAGTGGTTGAGACAACCATCAGTGATTGGATAGACCATTGGTGATCAAGGTGATCATGAGCGGTTACTATGTATTAGGATTGGGTGTTAAAAGGTTAGATTGACATGATCATAAAAGGAAATTCTAAGAGATTGGTTTATGTTAGGATAATTGCAAAATGGAAACAACATAATTGATAGATTGAAAACAAATACTTAACTTATCAAAGATTGATTTGATGAATGGGTAAGGTGGTTGGCTCATTGGTGGAATCTATCATGATTTTGGCATAGTAATGATACTTGGTAGTCGGTTGAGGGGAAACAATAGGTCAGCCCTCTATTATGATGGTTGGATTTCTATATTTTTGGAATAAGTGACCTACAAAGAAACTCTAGATGTAAAATCTCTTGAAGTTATAGATCTATCCCTTTTCACCTCTTGCTCCTCTCTTTTATTAGGTAAGGAATAAGAGGTGCAACAAGATGTTAACAAGGGGTCCAACTTGTTGTCTAATTTTAATTTTGACATGCATGAGCTCATATGAAAATTAGACATTCTAATTATATAAAAACAAGTTATAGTGAAGGGTTAGTTGAGTTGTTTTAGATAGTGGAAGCTAACCATTGACAATCAGGGTGAATGTCAATGGTTAGGGTGACCATCAAAAATTAAGTTGACCATCGGTGGTCGAAGGTCAAGGTAAATTTGGGTTGAAAGGATGGATTAAGTTAGTAGGTTAGTTTGACTAGCATTAGGTAGTTTTTTCAATTGAGAGGTCAAGGCTAGGCCCAAGGGGGTCCTTAGGTGGTCTAGGGGAATTATAACATTTGAAACGATCATGAGTGGATTTTTGGTGTCTACACCATCCATAGAAATAGTAATTACCTCTTTATCTAATGGATTAATCTCAGATTTAATCTTCATAAAAGTACTATTATACTCAATTATGCATGCATCAAGTTTTTACAAAGTGACAATCCTAACACCTTTATCTATCACCATATCACCTCTAACCATCTTATAATCTAATTCATAACATACAACCTACACGCCCACATCTATTAATTTTCTCATATATAATAGGTTACAAGCTATCCTAGGGATATGAAACATACCATCAAACCATTTAATCCTTCCATCTATAAATCTTATTTTAACTCTACCATGGCCAATAATGGTTAGAAAGGAATCACCACCCAAGTGCAACTTACCTCCATCAAATTATTTGTACTTATAAAACCAATTTCTATTAGATTTCATATGTTAATATGCACTTGAATCAATTAACCATACATCATTACCTGCATAGATTACCAAGGTTGAAATGAATGCACCACTATCTTCCTTCTCAGATTTAGAATTAGAATCATACTTCTTATTTTTCTTCTTTTCTTCTTTACAATCTAATCCATAGTGACCATGTTTTCCAAAATTCCTTCATCTCACCTTGGAATGTATAGGATATTTGGATCTCCCCTTTGATGGATATATACTTCTAATGCTTCTCATTATTCTTACCTCTTTCTTTAGATCTTCCTCAAACATTCAGAGCCTCTTTGATATTGATGGAAACTTTCCTTCTCATTTCTTCAGAAAGAAAATAACCTAATACATTCTAAAATTTTAAGGTTATAAAATTACTTCCTATATCCATAAAAAGAGAATCCCATGAGTCAAGTAAAGAATAAATCAAAATTTGACATCTTTTTCCTCATCTATTTTCAAACTAACTGATACTATTTGAGCCACCAACATATTAAATACTTCCAGGTGGTCTATAGTTTGTCCACCTTCATCAATTCTTAAATAATATAACTTATTTCTCAATAAAATTTTATTAACAAGAGATTTAGCTTGGTATATCTCACCTAGTTTCTTTCATAACTTCTTTGTTGTGGTCTCTTCATATATATTAATTAATACAAAATAAGTAAGGCAAAATCTGATGAAATTGTTGGGTTTCAGTTTCATCACATCATACTTAGATGCTTCATCTATATATATAGGTTTATAAATATTTTCATCAATGGAATCCTATAGATCTCTATCAATCAACATATCTTCCAATTTTATCTTCCACATCTCAAAATTACTCCCTAAAAAATTTTCAACCTCTATTCTCCTTGATGTGCTTGCCATCTTAAAATTCTTGCAACATAGAACTCCAAATATCTCTTTCACAAGATACCACTCAAAACTAACTTACACGACTAGAATGAAAATTGGCTAGGATCTGATACCACTTGAAAGGAATACGAGATCGTAAGAACAATTACTTACACTAAACCTTAAGAGAAGAATATGTAATCTAATTCAAACTTGATATAAAATAATAATAAAACACATACAACTAAAAATAATAACATACGATACGACATGATTAAATGGGTAATACCCTTTCTAAATAAAAACCCCATACTCCAAAGTAGCTCAATGTATTATTAACAATCAACACCAATTACACCATACACTTGCATATCAAGCCTTCATAGGAGTATCACTAGTATACAACAAGGATAAAAATAGTTTAAGGTTTTAGTTCCTTTGCAAAACTCTCTAGATTACAATCTTACAAAGCTTAGCTACCTCATCTTGCAAATTATAAAAGAGCTACTTCATGGGCAAGGCAAAAATGTTCCACCCTTTAGTGAAATCTCTATTCATTAATAGTGGTAAGATTATATTCTTTTGCATTGGTCAAAAGTGGATCCTCCACTTTTAATATGATTATAAAACTATACCCCACTCTCTCATATGCCTTCAATATATAATAGTAATGTTTAGGTATGTTACTATTATTGGTGTTGTGTCATTGATATTGTCATTGATGTTAAGGTCAAGATAGATGTCATTAATGTCAAGGTTAAAGTTGATGTCATGCATGGTGAAGTGGTATGTGACAAGGAATTATTATAAAAAGAGATAATTTAAAAGAAACCTATTGTCTCTCTATTGTAACACAATTTTTAGGCAACCTGGTAATTTTTCTAAATTTGATAACATGTTTTAAGGTCAGGATCAAGATATAAGGTTAACATACTATTGATCATTAGTCTTGAGGAGCACTATCATATCATGAGCATGTGCATGAATAAGTGTGTGCAGATGTATGCTAATATATATGTAAAATACAAGGCATATGATAAAAATGTTGAAGCATCAAGGAATGTTTCAAGTTTAGTTGTCAAGCTTTAAGAGCTTGAGAAGCCTAGTCATCAGTTTGATCATTACATGAAGAGACCCTGTGAAAATGTATGAAGATGGTAGTTTGAAAAGATGGATACACATAGGTATGAGTCAATTTTTAATTATGAGAAATAATGAATATGAAAGTTGGAAAACTCAAGAAAATTTCAAGGTAAATTTACAAGGGTAAGGTCTTAAACCTAAGCATGAAAACAAATGAAGCCTAGACCCTGCCTAACTCAATCAGGTACCATAAAGTGTTGTCAATACATATGAAGGATAAAAAACTATGGTAGAGCATGTGGAAGGTTTTTTGGGAATTATATTAAGGAGGATAGTACTTTTAAATAGCTATAAGGTCTACTTTGAGGCCTAATATGAATTACAAATCCAAATCCTAAAAAGCAAAGAGTGAGATGGTGATCAAATAGGGTCTGAGGTTTGGTTCCCAAGGAATGAATGGACATGTGATCATGGTTTGATTTATTACATGTTTTTTCAAGTGTGTTAGTGAATTTTGAGGTCTTTAGTTGAATAAAAAAGCATAAAATTTGATTTAAGGTCTCTCGGGTGCTAGAATAGGTGTTACAGACCTAAGAAGGATTTTCTCATGCTTGTTGGAACATGTGACTATTGCATGGGAAGTTGAGATATTAGGGAGAGATGGAAAAGGGTCTTAAAAATGATTTCATACCATTATGATTTGGTTTTATGGGAAGAGATTTATGAACAAATGTTAAGAATGGAAACCAATCTAAAACCCTCCTAAAACTGTCATAGTCACTTAATATAGAAGATATTGTTGGAAATGGATAAAAATGAATTAGATGTACTAGTTTTATGATTTAATATTTTATATTACTCTCCCAGATACCTACAAGTGGCATTGGTATGACATATGCGAGAGTGGACCCTATAATAAAAGCCATATATCTTGGAAATTTTATATAGTAGGTAGATTTGATCGAGACAAAATTTCTAAGTGGATGGAGGTTGAAAGAGACTTATATATTATGACCATGATGGTTTATAAGTAGTCTATATAATTTAAATATGATAAAACAAACATGGAAGTTGACCTATCATTAAAAATGCCTACTGAGGAAGATAATGAAAAAAATAGGCAGAAGTGGGAATGAGATTAGGGATGTGTTGCCATGGTTTATGGATGCATCCAATTACACTAGGTTATTTTTCAAGACATGTAACACATTCCATATTGGATATAATATGTTTATATGTGTGTGTATGGCATAAATATGGTCTCAAATTGACTTGTTTAACACAGTGAGGTATGTGTACAATAAAGCTATGAGATTGGTCTGTAAGACAGCTATTACTATTGGAACTTATACTATATTTATTTAAATATGTTTTAAGGATGATGAAGGATCATATAAACCAATTGGAAGCTCACGAAAGTGACTCTATAGGTGTTTTAAGTCTTTTTTTTCATGATTGTGTTTTGAAGTTTTTGACAATTTTGAGTAGTCATCTAGTAGAGATGAGTTTAAGGTGATTTGTCCAAAGTTGTGTTTAGGTATGTTCCTATTATGTGTGTTTGTGGAATTAATTTTTTCATTAATTTCAAAGGTATAAAAATTTCATTGATGTCCCAAAGGTGATTTTGTGAAGAAACATGGTAAGTATTCATGATGACTCAAGCATAGTCTAGTAGATTCTTTAGTTCTATATGAGGCCTTGACACTATGTTGTGAACTGAAAAGATTGTGGGAAGGTGTTTTGTCATGATAATGTGTTTTATAATGTATATATAGTGGTAGAAAGGTATTCAAGTGGTATGGTACCTAGTAGGTTTGGTTGATGGCCTAGTTCTTAAGCATGGACATGGCTTATAAAGACATAATGATAGTGATACAAAGATGTATGAAATTGAAGTTGAATATTTAAGTGTCATAACATTAGAGAGAGGTTTTGAGTTATTTAAATGACTAAAAGAGAAAGATAAAGAGGTAAGTCCTTCTTTGGAGGTCTTATCATGGACCTAGTCCTAAGACCCTAGGTGGTAGTATGAGTTGTCTTGATCTATTTAAAGGCTTGTGAGATTGTGTAAGCATGCTATTAGGACTTATGACATTTTAATGATGTATTTATATTATTACAGGATGATTCTTAAGTGTATTTAAGGTCTAAGAACTATTAGTAGTTCTAGGCCTAACATGCATAGAGACCTAGTGTGGTCAAGTAAAGGGTCAAGTTGAGTTTATAAGGTGATAGAGCACATGTTAAAATGGATTGAAGTTTTCAAAAAAAATTCAAGGTTTTTAACCAAGTATGAAGTCATGGATTGAAGGTGAAATAAAGAAAACATGTTTTGAGGTCTCCTATTCATGCATAGTAAAGAGAAGAGAGCTCAATAAGGAACTTTAGATGCTCATTGTCATGTGTGATAGTTTAATAGGAATATACTAATTTTGGGAGAGATGGAAAAGGTTCATAATAAGTTTTTCCAAGATGTATGAACAAATGTTAAGAAGGAGAAATGGTCTAAAACCCTATCAAAACCCTCTTAAAGACCCAATTAGATATAACTTGTTATAAAAGGCCTAGAATTTTTTGGTAGGGAAATTTATATGTTTTTATATTGTATAGGAATCCATTATGAATCTCCAAGTGGTAGTGGTTTGTGAGGGTAGTGAGTGGAAGTTACATAAATATGCTAGTTTCTAAAGAATTTGATGTTACAGCTAGGGTTAACTAGGTCAATGCATGCAAGTGGATGGAGGTTGAAGGTAAATAATTTTTATTATTGTTTATGTTTATATTTTTTTGATTTATATCTTATATTTCAACTATTTTATTCAATCAAGTTGACCTATCACCATACTAGCTAAGGGTGAGAAAGTGTTTAAGGATGAGTTACAATGGATTAGGGATGAATCCAATTTTTGGGGTCTTTTTAAAATACCTATACCTTATTTCCATGTTTTTTATATTCTTTTTTATTTCATTTCAAATTGTGAAAATAGTGCTCTCAAGATGGCTTGTCTGAGTGGAGATGGATAGTGAAAGAGTAAGTTTCAGAGTTTGATATATATTTTACATATATGTCTTTTAACCTCTATGAATTTGTGTTTTTAAATGTTATAAATATGTTTGAGGATCATATTAATTATTTATAATTTATTGGAAGTGGTTATATGGATTTTAGAATTCATGTTCACCATGACTGTTTCTTAAGGTAGTTTAGCAGCTCTATGTATGTAAGTGAAAATGGTAAGTTGGAGGATATTTTCACGTAGATAAAGAATACTATAAATATTATGTTGTGTTTTAGTACCTAAATTAAATATAAAATATTTATGGAATTTTTTGAGTTACTCTAAGGTGTTAATATGTGGAATATAAAATGGTTTATCAAACTATGTAAGGACTATGAGAGAGTGGCTTGAGAGATTGGTTTGTAAGACCAATGGTTGTCACTAGAGTTTAAAATATAACTATTAGAGGTTTATCTAGAATTAATATACCATATATTATTGTGAATGAGAATTCATGGAAGTATACTTTCAAATTCTAAAAATAATGGTCTTCAATAATGTATTTTTAGGGTGTCTAATAGTTTTTTGCATCTTGGTAAGAAAGTTGATTTTGAGATGTTTTGGACTGATATGGAGAATCCAATGCATATTAAGTTGTACTAGGGGTATATGAGGTGAAAATGAATGTGTTTTTCTTCATGATAAATGTATATGTAGATATTGTTTATCAAATATTGTTGATTGTACTTTGGTAGTGTTAGAATATTCTAAGTGGTCATGTTGCAAGAGTTGGTTTGAGGTTTGTTGGCCTATTTAGTGATGTCTAATGAAAATTATGGTGACCATAAGGTCATGAAGGATAACTTCATGTAATTTTATCATATGGTAATTTAATAAATTTAATTTTATGCTTCAATTTTATGAGATAGACTTTTAGGTAGTGAGAAGGCCTAATGGTGAGTAGGCCTAATAACATGGTTCAAGGAGTGAGTTGGACTAACAGGAGGCATATACCTATGAGGATGTTATCAAGGGTCTATTTAAGGCATATGTGAAGTGTTTTGATCAAGGATCATCACTACCTCCTTGTATATATTGGTCACATTTTCATGTTTTGAGTCATTAGGGAGTTGTTGTGGTCATAGGAGGTCTGTATAAGTACATATTAGGTCTTATATTGTTGACATATATGAATTTGGATGGAATTGGCATTTTCCCATCAAATTCCTCCAATTTGAATTTTTGAATTTTTGTCAAGATTTTGGAGCTTTATCCAAGTGTGTAAAAGTTTCAATAAGATTAGTTTTATTATAAAATCTTAAGATATAAAGGGGCTTTAAGAGTGATTATTATAGTTATAAGGTTAGGTAGTTTTTAACTCTCAATGTACAAAATAAGGTACAAGTTAGTTAGAGGTTACATACCAATAAACAAAATTGTGGTTATTTTTATTTTCAAGATTAATTCAAGGTAGGAGAGTCAAGGAAGTAGATTAAGGGGTTGGAATCAAAAGAAAATGTACATGTAAACCCATAAGAATATGAATAAATAAGTTTTTTTATTCTTAAAACAAAAGGATTACAGTCCTTATCATGTAAATATGCCTGAAAATGATTGTACATCAACAAAGTTGGTAAAGAGAACTTTCATAAAGATATGTTGTGTCAATATTGGAGTATTGGTAAGATGTATTATTTGCATTTATAAATCTATTTATATTATATTAACTTTAGTTCATATATATGTATGAAAAAATAAAGATGGATCTATATACCCTATGTTGAATATTTCTGTGTTTTGAAGATTGGATGAAAGTGGCCATTTATGGTGAAGATTTCATTGGTGGAAATTTGGAATGTGTGAATGAATGAGTAACATGATCTACCAAATTATTAATAATGGTTAAACCTTGCTATTTTATATTTAGATAAAGATATGTTGTAGAGGTTAAACATAAAAACCCTGCACGTTTCCATATTTATTGATTATGGCACATTGATCTATGAAGAATGATGTGAAAATATTGCGATTTTGATGTGAAAATATTATGATTTTGATCTAAAAAATAAATTGATGAGTATTTATTATATTAATTTATTAAGGTGTGTACATCAATTTTTTGTTTATTTCCATTTTTATAAACTAAATGGTATACCCTTGAAGACCAAGCATGCACAGACAGTAAGGGAACAAAGTATGGTAAGAGTATAGAAAATGCATCATAGTGAGTGATTCATGATTCAAGGAGGTGAGTTTAGTTTTAGTGTAATTTTATCAACCTTGTGCATATTTTGGAGAATGGATTTGAATGTTAAGAAATACATAATTAATTTCCTGAAGCCTGTAGACTATAACTGTGGTCATAGTGAGACCAAAAATGTTATAAAATCCTAAACAAATGTGATCAACAGAGGATATATTAATTAAAATATGTGTCTAATAATTAAATATACCTGAAATAATAATCGTAAACATTTTAATGTATGTAAAATTCTTAATAAATAATTATAAACCCTCTAAGCACCTGCAAATTGTAAGAAACCCTGTTTTAGGGTTTTAAAGGAAAATGCTTGTATAAATTGATCCCACTAGTGAAACTTGAAATAAAAATTATTTTGATACAAATGGGTATCCTTTAAGATTTTATGAAGGTTTGGACTTAGTTCTATATAATATAGTATAATTATTAGCACTTGAGATTGACAAGGGTTTAACTAAGCCTAATTAGGGCTAACATAAAATAAAAGAGGTCAAGAAAAGTGGGTTAAGAGAGGAGTTAGAGGATGAAAATATGTATATATAAGTAAAACCATAAATATTATCTAGAGAGGGTGTTATTTTTATAATATATGACCTTAATTCTCTATACTAACATGAAATTCCTTTAAAAGGCTACTAGACTGTGTCACAAGTAGACATAATTGTGTATGAGATGAGTAATTGCTTCAAATAGAGTTGTGAGTTGGATAAAGAGATAAATTTGAATAGTTTGATCCTGATTAAGATCACAATATCTTAAAAACCATCCATGTTCCATCAAATCATTGAATGATATTTTAACTAATATGCACTGTTAAAGAAGTGCATCTTTGAAAAAAGGTAAAGTGAGAGAAAGTTTAATTAGCCTCTACATAATTTGGTATCAGAGCCTAAATATCATTGGGAAGTAGGTGAAAAATGTATCCACAAAGTAATGTACATGAATATTTTTGTTTTCATGATATGTATTTGATCTAGTTCATTTAAAGTATGATGAAGATTGTTTGAAAAGGATACTAAAGAAGATTGCAAGTGATTGAAAGGAGTTGGTTAGGGAGTTTGAAAGACAATAGATGATTAATAAGAGATAAGGAGATAAATAATCTAAAAAGGATAGATAACAAAGTGATTTCTCAAAGAATTTGATCCAAGGAGAGAGCTTGGAAAAGGGATAGAGCAAGATGAAATAGACTTACTTAAGATGGAGCAAGGTACAATAGACTTGGTTAAGAGAGTAAAACTACCTAAAAAAAAGGAAAAATAAGGTGAGATAATTTATGATGAAAATGTGGAAGGATTATTTACAATTTTTTCATATCACTTATCATTCATTCAAGGCAAGGAGAATCTAGACCACTTTGTTGAAAAAGTGGGCAATCTGAGAGATTTAGATATGCAAAGAGAAGTCATTGATCAATTAATGGATGAAAAATAGTAAGAGGAGGGTCATGAGTTGGAATAGGTTGAAGGAATTTTATTATAGAAGGTGGAACCATAAAAAATAACACAATGAATAACATACCCAATCATTAACAAACCAAACATGTAAGTACAAGAGAGAGATTGCCAAGAAGATAAAGAGGAGATTGTTTTCATTGACTTGTGTGTTCGATGTATAAGTTGGTTTTAGGAGCATATTCAAATTCTAAAGATGATTAGGTTGAATATCAAATCACAACAAGTCAAACTCAAAGAAGAAAGTAAGAGAGAGGTAAATCAAAGAGAAAACATCATAAGATTCGTCAAGCATCATAAAGTCTTATGTGTCTTAAATAAACCATGGGATTGAGGAAGAGATGAATTTGAATAAGATGTGTTGAATAAGAACATCAAAGTTAAACTATTTATAACTTTTAGGTCAAGTTTCATTTTTCTCCTTGATAGTATGATACAAGAGCATCACTACCTCCTTGTATATATTGGTCTAAATTTCATGTTTTGAGTCATTAAGGAGTTTTTTTTGTCATAGGTCTTTATAAATCCATATTAGATTATATATTGTAGAAAAAATTAAATTTGAGTGGCATTGGCATTTTCCTACCAAATTCCTAAAATTTGAAAATTTTGAATTTTTGTCAAGATTTTGGAGTTGTATCCAAGTGTGTAGAAGTTTAAATAAGAGTAGTTTTATAGTAAGAAGTCATGATATTAATGGAATTTAAGAGTGATTAGTTTTTTTAAAAGGTTAGATAATTTTCACTCTCTACGTACAAATGAAGTTACAAGATAGTTAGAGGTTACATACTAATAAAAGAAATTGTAGTTGTTTTTTTTTTGCAAGATTTATTCAATGAATGAGAGTCAAGGTAGTGTATTGAGGGGTTGGATTCAAAATAAAATGAACATGTAAAACCTATAATAATATGAATACATAAGTTTTTCATTCTTTAAACAAAATAAATGTAGTCCCTGTCATGTAAATATACCATCAAAATGATTGTGCAACAAAAGAGTTGGTAAAAAGAAATTTCATAAAGAACTCTTATGTCAATATTGGCGTATTGGTAAGATTTATTATTTTCATTTGTAAATATATTTATATTATATGAATTTTATTTCATATATATGTATGAGAAACTCAAGATGGATATATATACCTTGTGTTGAATATGTCTGTGTTTTGAAGATTGGATGAAAGTGGATGTTTCTAGTGAAGATTCAGTTAGTGGACATTTGGAATGTTTGAATGAATGAGTAAAATTATCTAAGAAATTCATAATAATGGTTAAAACTTGTTATTTTCTATTGAGATAAAGATTTGGTGTAGAGGTTAAACATAGAAACCCTGCATGTTTCCATATTTATTGACTATGACACATTATTCTATGAAAAATGATGTGAAAGGAATATGATTTTGAAGTGAAAATAAAATTGGTGAGTCCTTATTGTATTAATTGATTTAGTTATGTAATTCAAGTGTTTTTTTCATTCCATGTTTATAAACTAAATGGTATACCCCTAAAGACTAAACATGCACAGGTAGTAAGGGAACAAAGTATGGTAAGAGTCTAGCAAATGCATCACAATGAGTGATTATTGATTCAATGAGGTGAGTGTAGTTGTAGTGGACTTGTATCAACCATATGTAGATTTTGGAGAATAGTTTTTAAGGTCTGTAAATAAATAATTAGTTTCCTAAAGCTTGTAGACTATAATTGTGGACATAATGAGGCCAAAAATGTTATAAAAATCATAAATAGATGGAATGGATGGATGATATATTGACATAAGGAGGTGTATAATCATTAAAAAACATAAAATAATAAACATATACCTTTGAAAGTCTTTAAAATTCTTGATAAAGAATTATAAACCGTCTCGACACCTGTAGCCTATTCTAAAGTTTTAAAAGGAAAATGCTTGTATGAATTTATCCCATTGATGAAACTTGAAAAAAATGTATTTTTATATCCATGGGTATTTTTAAAGAGGTTATTAATGTTTGGACTTAGTTCCATATGGGATAGTACAGTTATTAGCACTTAAGAGTGACTAGGGTTTAAATAGGCCTAAAAGAGAATAAAAGAGGTCTAGAAAAGTGGGTTAAGAGAGGATTCAGAGGGTAAACTATGTAGATAGAAATAATAATATAAAGGATATCTATAGAGGGTTTTATTTTTCCAATATGTGATCCTACTACTCCATACTAACAAGAAATGTCTTCAAAAGGGCTACTAGAGTATGTCACAAGTAGACAAAATTGTGTATGAGATGAGTAGTTTCTTCAAGTGGAATTTTGAGTTTGATAAGGAGAAAAAATTGATTAGTTTGATCCTAATTAAGATTAAAATATCTTAAAAAACATCCATTATCCATCAAAGCATTGAATGATATTTGAACTAATATGCATTGTTAAGGCAGTGCATCTTTGAACAAAGGCAAAGTGAGAGAAAGTTTGATTATCTTCTACATCATTTGGTATTAGAACTTGAAGATAATTAGGAAGTAGGTGAAAAAGGTATCCAAAAATAAAGGTACATGACTATTTTTGTTTTCATGAAATGTATTTGATCTAGTTTGTTGAAAGTATGATGAAGATTATTTGAAAAGGTTACTAAAGAAGATTGTAGGTCATTGAAAGGAGTTGGTTAGGCAGTTTGAAAGCTAAGAGGGGATTTATAAGAGATAGGGAGATAAATAAGTTAAAAAGGAGAGATATCAAATTGATTTCTCAAAGAATTTTATCCAAGGAGAGATCTTTAATAATGGATGGAACAAGGTGTAATAGACTTGCTTAAGATGGATCAAGGTGCAACATACTTGTTTAAGAGAGTACAACTTCCTAAAAAAAGGACCAACAAGGTGAGATAATTTTAGATGAATATGTGAAATTATTGTTTTCAATTTTGTCATATCACATGTCATTTATTCAAGGCAAGGAGAATCTAGATCACTTTGTTGAGAAAGTGGGCAAGTTGAAAGAGATGGCTATGAAAAGAGAAGTCATTAATCAAGTCAAGGATGAACAAAAAAAAGAGGATTCTCATGAGGTGGAAGATGTTGAAGGCATTTCAGTAGAGAAGGTAGAACCATCATCAACAATAAAAAATATAACAGAATCAAGAATTGACAAACCAAACATGCAAGTACAAGAGAGATATTTCCAAGAAGACAAGCAGGAGATTATTTTCTTTGACTTGTGTGTTCTGTGTAGGTTGGTTGTAGGATAATTATCAAGTGCTAAAGATGATCATGTTTAAGATCAAAGCACAAGAATTTAGCCTCAAATAAGAAATCAAGAGAGAGGTGAATCAAAGAGGAGCCATCATAAGATTCAATAATCATCATAAAGGCCTATGTGTCTTATATAGACCATGGGATCTAGGAGGAGATGCCTTTGAACAAGAGGTGTTGAAAAAGAACATCAAAGTTAAACAAATTATAACTTTTAGGGAAAGTTTAATTCTAGTCCTCGATAGTATAATTCAAGAGAATCACTACCTCCTTATATATATTCATCTAATTTTCATATTTTTAGTCATTAGGGAGTTTTTGTGTTCATAGGAGGTCTATAGAAGTCCATATTAGGTGCTATATTGTTTAAAAATTTAATTTGGGTGGCATTGACATTTTCCCACCAAATTCCTACAATTTGAATTTTTGAATTTTTGTCAATATTTTTTACCTTTAGCCAAGTGTGTATAAGTCTCAATAAGAGTAGTTTTTTTGTAAAAGGTCAAGATATTAAGGGAATTTAAGAGTGATTAGTGTTATTATAAGGTTAGGTAGTTTTGTATTCTCAAAGTACAATTTAATTTACAAGTTAGTTAGAGGTTACATACCAATAAAGACTTTTTGTTTGTTTTCAAGATTCATTCAAGGTAGGAGAGTCAAGGTAGTAGATTGAGTAATTGAAATAAAAGGAAAAAAAACATGTAAACCCTAGAATAATATGAATAAAGAAGTATTGTATCATTGAAACAAAAGGATTGCAATTTCTATCATGCAAATATGCCATGAAAATGATAGTGCAATAATAGAGTTGGTAAACAGAACTTTCATAAAGATATGTTGTGTAAATCTTAGAGTATTGATAAGATGTATTATTTTCATTTTTAAAGGTATTGATATTTTATTAAGTGTAGTTCACATATATTTATGACAAACTCAAGATGGATCTATATACCCTGTTCTAAATATATCTGTGTTTAAAAGATTGGATGAAAGTGAAAGTTTCTAGCGAAGATTCAGTTAGTGGAAATTTGGAATGTGTGAATGAATCAGTAACATGACCTAAAAAATTCCTAATACTGGTTAAAACTTATTATTTGATTTTTAGATAAATATCTAGTGTAGAGGTTAAACACAAAAACCCTACATGTTTCCATATTTATTGACTATAACATGTTGCTCTATGAAGAATGATGTGAAAGGACTATGATTTTAAAGTAAAAATTAAATTGGTGAGTCTTTATTGTATTCATTGATTGATTTTTGTACATCAAGTGTTTTTTTCATTTCAGTTTTATAAACTAAATGGTATATCCTAAAAAACTAAGCATGCACAGACAATAAGATAATAGAGTATGGTAGGAGTCTAGAAAACACATCATAACGAGTGACTCTTGATTAAAGGAGGTGATTTTAGTTGTAGTGGACTTGTATAAAAAATATTCAGAGTTTAGAGAATAGTTTTAAAGGTATAAAAATAAGAATTAGTTTCCTAAAGCTTGAATATTGTAACTATGGCCATAGTGAGACCAAATATGTTATCAAAATCCTAAACAAAGGTGATTGATGGAGGATTTATTGATTGGAGGAAGTGTATGATCATTATACAGACATAAAATAATAAAAATATAACTTTTAAAGTCTTTAAAACACTTGATAAAGAATTATAAACCCTCTCGACACCTTCAGACTATAGCTAGGGTTTTAAAAGTAAAATGCTTGTATAAATTGATCCAACTAGTGAAACTTACAAAAATTTTGTATTTTGATAGCCATGGGTATCCTTAAAGATGTTATGAAGGTTTTTACTTACTTCTATATAGGATAGTATAGTTATTATCACCTAAGAGTGACTAGGGTTTAAATAGGCCTAATCAGACCTAATAGAGAACAAAAGAGGTCTAGAAAAATGGGCTAAGAGAGGATTTAGAGGGTGAAACTATGTAGATAGAAAGAAGACCATAAAAGATATCTAGAGAGGGTGTTATTTTTCCAATATGTGACCATACTAATCTGTACTAATAATAAATTCCTTAAAAAGGCTACTAAATTGTGTCACAAGCAGACATAATTGTGTATGAGATGAGTAGTTACTTCAAGTGGAGTTGTGAATTGAATAAGGAAATAAATTTGACTAGTTTGAGCTTGATTAAGATTACAATTTATTACAAAGCATCCATGATCCATAAAAGTATTAAATGATATTTGAACTAATTTGCATTGTTGAGTAAGTGCATATTTGAACAAAGGCAAAGTGAGAGAAAGGTTGATTACCCTCTGCATCATTTGGTATTAGAGCCTTAAGATAATTGGGAAGTAGGTGAAAAATGTATCCACAAAACAAGGTAATTTTTTTTTTCAAGATATGTATTTGATCTAGTTCATTGAAAGTATGATGATGATTATTTGAAAAGACCGCTAAAAAAGATTGCATATGATTGAAAGGAGTTGGTTAGGTAGTTTGAAATCCAAGAGAGGCTTAAGAAGAGATAAGGAGATAAAGAAGGTCAAAATTAGAGAGAGCAAAGTTATTTCTCAAAGAATTTTATCCAAGAAGAGATCTTGGATAAGGGATGGAGAAGGTGCAATATATTTACTTAAGATGGAGCAAGGTGCATCAAACATGATTAATAGAGTAAACTACCTAAAATCAAGGACCGAAAAGGTGAGATACTTTCATATGAACATGTATAAGGATTGTTTACAAGTTTGTCATATCACTTGTCATTAATTAAAGTCAAGAAGAATATAGATCACTTTGTTGAGAAAGTGGAAAAGCTAAGAGAGTTGTCTATGTAAAGAGAAGTCACTGATCAAGTCAAGGATGAATAGATATAAGAGGAGGCTCATGAGGTGGAAGAGGTTGAAGACATTGTAGTAGAGAAGGTGGAACCATCAATAATAACTCAACAAATAGTAGACCCAAGCATTGTTAAACTAAATATATAAGTAAAAGAGAGAGATTACCAATAATAGAAGCAATAGATTATTTTCATTGAGTTTTTTGTTCCATGTGTAGGTTGGTTTCAAGAGCATAAGCAAGTTCTGAAGATGATCAGGTTGAATATCAAAGCATAAGAAGTCAACCTCAAAGAAGAAATAAAGAGATGTGAATCAAAGAGGTGTCATCATAAGATTCAACAAGCATTACAAAGGCCTATGTGTCTTAAATAGAATATGGGATTTAGGAGGAGATGCCTTTGAATAAGTGATGTTGAATAAGAACATCAAAGTTAAACCAGTTATAACTTTTATGAAAAAGTTTCATTTTTCTCCTTAGTAGTATGATGTAGAAACATCACTAATTCCTTGTATATATTGGTCTAGTTTTCATATTTTGAGCCATTAGGGAGTTATTTTGGTCCTATGAGGTATGTATAAGTTCATATTAATTATCTTTGAACTAATATGCAATGTTAATGAAGTGCATCTTTAAATAAAGGAAAAGTGAGAGAATGTTTGAATTCCCTTCACATCATGTGTCAAAAATTGTAATAGAATTCTGATGGTCCAAAGGGACAAAGTGGTAATGTGTACTCAAGACAAACCTAATTTCATTAGGTCTCATTTAAGTCCTCATGCTAGTTTTGATCCTAATGAGATTGGAAAACCTATATGGTGAATGTTCCTTCTATGAAACATGTTTTATGACCCATTAAAAGGGTAAACCCATGTGTTTTAAGGTTCTTGGCTGAACAAGATGGGTAAGAACAAGTGTTGAGTATATAAGCATGTCTTAATTGGCCTATTTGAGATAGTTAGAGTGTTGAGAAGATAAGCAAAGGAAAGAGATCTTAAAGGAGTAGAATTTGTTCATTAAGGACCATCATAAGAGGAAGAAAATCATGATGAACATATAACATATCTTTTTTAGGTGGATGATAAGGTCAATTGACCTAATAATCCTAGAAGAGGTATATTGAGAAAGTAAGCCTAAGAGGTATTTTGAGAACGGAAGAAGGTTGAAGTCAGCTGAATCATGTGAGATACCATCAATATCTTAATTAGAGGATTGTTATAGGTGTATGATAGAGATTATAAATTAGATAGATAAGAGAGAGAACTTAAGAAGTCACCATCAATTGAATGAGTAACACTGTGTCTTGAGATGTTTAAGATTGCCTTGGCTAGGTTAGTGCTTAGTAAAGAAGGGAGTTAGAGTTGCCTTGAATGTTAAAACTTATATAAGTTTTCTTGAAGTGGCTAGGTTATTTCCAAGTCACTTATGGGGTAGGTTAGTGCCAAGTCACTTATGGGGTTGGAGCCTCCTTGTAGGTTAGAGCTTGTTAAAGGACTAGTTAGGTTGGTGCCTAACTAGTGAGGGGTTAGTTCTCATTGTGAGGTTGGTGCCTCAATAAATGTTGTTTCATTGATTATAAGACTATAGTTTAAGTGGTGTGATAGTGGTTTTTATCCCCCATAAGGTTTTCCCACATAGATCTGGTATTCATGTGTTGATGTATTACTTCATGCTTGTGTGATTGCATCTCTATAAAAATTTTAATGACTATGTTTGTTTCAAAGGTTATTGAATGAAGTATGGATTTGAATGAAATATTTTCAAACTAATTCACTCCCCCTTCTTAGTGGTTGTGATTCCAATAATTGGTATCAAATAAGGTCCTTTGGAGGTGGATTGATAGCTTGAAGGTGATCCTAGAAGCACAAGATGGCTAAGTCTATGAGGATCATGGTTGAGGTTTGCATAAAAGTCTTCATAATGGTATTAATAGTATTGAAGAAGAAATATTATGTTGAATCCATATCTAATATCAAACCTAAGTTTATATACAAAAGGAAATTTAATATTTATTGAAAGAAAGGTATGTGTAGGTATCTTGGTGAAGCAAAAAAGTAGATGTCTACAAGTGAAGAGTTGAGTTGAGTCTATAAAGCTATCATAGATGAGCAAGAATATGTTGATGAGACCTATTGGTGTTATAAGGTCTATTTGTGACTCTTGTGAGATAAAGGTATATCATTATTTATATTTATATGGTGGTTGAGTATATATGCATTAAGATATTCAATAGGTTTGCAGGTCTACAAACATGCCTCGGGAATAAGTCAAGATGCTTTAAGAATTTTAGGAAGTTTATTTTCTATGGATATATGAAAAAGAGTGTTTTCAAGAATATGAGGTGATATAGGATGATGTGAGTGTTCTATATATGTTTTGGTGAGGTTATAATGTCTTACATGATCTCTTGGAGGGAAAAAATGAACTATTCTAGCTAAAAGTAGCTATACCATCATTGGACATCAAGGAGGTATGGCTAGGTTAGTATGTTGATGCATTTATTACAGGTATATAGAAAGTCAAATTCTAGTCAAAGGTTTCATGAAGATGTTGTATAATATCTCAAGATGATCCTCTAGAAGTGTTGTGCCTTTAAGTGTTTCCTAGATCATGTTATGAGATTTAAAAGATGATCATGTATATTGTGACATGCTAGAGGTAGTCAACTTTATGCTTCAATAAGTAGTCATTGAGCATTAAAAAATATGACTTTAATGACTGTGTATAGATCCAAGAGCATTTATTTACATATATAAGCGAAGAAAGAGGTCAAAACTTTTTGGTGTAGAAAGGAAAGTTGAAGTTGACTTCATATAGAATATCCTCAAGGTGATAGTGTATTTTGAAAGTTTGTACAGGTGACTAGAAGTTGACATCACCATTGCCACATGTGGATGAGTCAGGGGGAGTTAGTCATATAATTGTGATCACATTTTGGCATAGATCATATGAACTAAATCTCAGGTCAAGTGACTAAGCATGACAAAAGATATGCAAGTGAAAATTTAGGCTACTAGGTAGTTTGACAGTGTTTTCCCATACTTAGCCAATTTTGCATGAGGTAAGATAAAGCTGAGTAGGTATTTTGGTGATGGCATATATCACATGTGTGGATGTTTTAAGGCAATTTGATCAAATGGGTTTTTTTAATATTGTGCCTAATTATTATAGAATAAATCTTAGGTTATGTAGTGACTAATCATGACAAAATATATGCAAGTGAAAAGTTGGGTTCCCAGTTAGTTTGATATTGTTTTCCCATACTTAACCAAGTTTGTATGTGGAAATAATAGTCAAGTAAGCATATTGATGAATTTATATTTCACACATGTGGTAGTTTCAAGACAAGTTGATCTTATGGGTTTGTTTAGTTTTGTGCCCAGTTGATTTATGATAAATTTTAGATCATGCAATAAAGTTCATCAAAATATATGCATGTACAAACTTGGCCTTCTAGATAGTTAATTCCATAGTTGGATCTGTGATAGAAAAATCTGAAAGAGCAGATTAATGGTGTTATAGCTTGCACATGTAAAGTTTCTAGGATTAAGTTGATACATGGTTATATTTTCCTATGTGAAAATATCATATGGTCCAAATTTTAGATCATGTATCTAAGCATAAATTGTTTTATTAATGTCCAAAGTATGCCTTTTAGACAAATTGATGTGGTTCCCATAGTCATTTTTACACAAGGTAAAGTTAGAGCAACATCGACAGAGTGCATTGCTCTAGGATGTCAAAAAGAAATGAGATGGTACCAAGTGTTCAATGTTTAATTCTAAGCAGAGATAAAGATCACTCATTCTAAGGATCAATGGTGATTGGGTGATCATATAGATAGAGATAAATAGTGTGCATTACAATTAAGAGATCAAATTGATAGTTGTCTATCATAGCTAAAACAAGGACAATCTCGAAGAGATCAATGGAGCGTATGATGTCAACTAGTTGAGGTTTAACATTTGGATAGTGGTTCTTTATGCATTAAATTTAAAATAAGATCAATGGTGCATATTTGATCTAAGCAGAGAGGACATGATATGTGAGCATAGTGACTAAGGTTTAACTATGACCATTTGAATTTAAATAAGGAAAGACCAATGTCTAGTTTTTAGGACATAACTTTTGATTAGGCATAATTTGACAGTGAATTAAAAAATTGAATTTTTAGAGGACTCCAAGGTGCATCTAGAAATATAAATTTGAAGATTTGAATGTGTGTAAAGTCAAAGATATTGAGGTTCAAAGTTTATTTTATGTTCATGCATGGACTATAAGTGACCCAAGAAGGATAATTAAGCTTGTGTTGATGTTGTTTTGATGTTTTATGATGACATATCTATTAGAGAGTGTTGCATAATCCATAAGGATTCTCTATGTGGATTTTAGAGGTGTGATAAATCTATCTTGAGTATGAAAAATACTTAAGAAGTTGACTATGTATTTGTTCTTGATGTTTCTATGCACCAGGTCAGTGTTTGAGCATAAGAAAAAGTGAGAAAATTTGATATTGATCATTTTAGGATGTCTAAGGGGACATATAGAGTGGACCTATGTAATTGAGAGTGGTCTGATGTGCTTGTCTTATTTGTCGAAGTGCTAAATGGGTGAATAGGTCTTCCTGAGACATATAAGAGCTACAAGGGTATTTCTGAAAGGTGTAGATACTTAAGGGTGACCCATGGGTGATATGGATGACCTATGATGATTTTTTTGAGTTGCATCTTAATGTAAGAGATTCCTTAAGGTATAAGGCATGCTTAATGCCTTACTAAGGTTCTGATTATCAAGTATACTTTACAAATAGTAGAAACAAAAATGATTTCTAGACTTAAAAAAGGTGTGTGTGAGAGAATTGAGCATTAAAGCAAAGAAGAGAGGATAGGTAGTGTGTTTTTTAAATTAATTGAAGAGAATAATATATTGAAGACTATGTATATGACCTATAAGTCATAATTCTATTGGCATAATAGTGCTCTTACAAATTGAGGTTAAACAAAGGTGAAGAGTGATAATTAGAGGTCCATTATTATGTGTTGAAGACATTAGTTCAAAGTTGGATGTGTTCATAGGTGTTATTGTGGATGATTAGCATCTAAGGGGGTTACAACCTCCTTACCAATTAATTTTTTTTAAAAGTCTAGTTGTTGTGGTAGCTCATCTAGATAGGTGTGGTTACACCTTGTGGGATTATAGTATCATTAAATAAGGGATGGTATTTTCTTTATCAGTTATAGTTACTCTAAATTGGTTCTCATTATTATAGGACAATAGTCAAATTGTATATTCTAGTGGGTTTTCTCCCCCAAGAGGGTTTCTCACATATGTCATGTGGTATGTGCTTCATCTTGCATTGTCTCTCTTGTTCATTATTATGAATGACATGTTTGCTTCATGAAATGCTTGTGTAATTGATTAAAAGTTTGAAAATATTGAAAGTGAAGTTAGATAATATAGTCTCATTGATTCACCCCCTCTTAATGATTGTACCTTAAAAATTGGTATTAGAGTGAGGTCCTTTGGTAAAGGCTTGACAGCTTGAAGGTGATAAAAGGTACAATATGGGTAGTCATCAATGAAGTTTCTCTACTAAATAAGCATTGATGTTCAATAGATCCAATTATGCTTTTTACAATGAAAGGATGATGACATACATTATTTACCTAGGGTTTGATGTATGGCAATCTATTATGGATTGTTATATTTCTCTTACTACCCATCCATCTAATGTTGTAGACAAGAAGTTATTTGTGAATAATTCTAAGGCAATGAATGCCATTAAATATGGTCTTATATAAATTGATTTCACCAAGGTAATCCATTGAAAATATACTAAAGAGATATGGGACAAAATGTAGATCATTTATGAAGTATATTCAAAATTCAATCTTACTAAGTTATAGACTAACAGAAAATAATTTGAAAGTCTCAAGATGAAGGAAGAAGATTATGTGGCATCCTTTCTACAGAGATTTAATGAGACTATGAACATCATCAGAGGTATTTTAGAGAACCTTGAAGAGTCTATTGTAGTTCAAAAGGTATTAAGGTTTATATCTCTCAAGTTTGATCCAAAAGTATCTACTATAGAAGAAAGTCATGATATTACTCAGTTGAAGATGGATCAATTTCATGACACCCTTACTGCGTATGAGATGTGAGTAAATTATCATATAACACCAAAGAAGGAAGAAAAATTTAAGACATAAATGAAGCCAAAGAATAAGTTCCAAGGTAATAAACCCAAAGATGGTTGCATATCTGACATTGATGAGGATGAACTAATTACTTTAATTACTATGAAATTGAACACAGGCTTAGGGAAGTATAAGGGTAAAATACCCTTTAAATTTTTCAATTATGGAGAAATAGGACATTTTTATCATAAGTTCCCTCATAAGCATGAAAATAATGGTGATGAAGTGCATGGTGAAGGTCAAGATGAAGACAAGAAGCCATACAAGAAGAAAGGATTAAGAAAGTACAACAATAAGAAGTCCTTTGAGAAAAAGAAGAGTCTCTGCCTCAAAGAAGATTGTAGCTCATTAGATGAGAGTGAAGATAGTGACTCAGAATATGATCATCAAGATGATGGATATGTTGAAGATGAATCCCTATTCATGTCTAAGGAAGGAAGTTTCTCACATCAAAAGGATTCTACTTGGAGTGATTTAGATGATGATGAAGATGAGATGGACTATGAGACTACATTGATAAACACTCTTTAAGAATTGAAGATTGAGAAGAAAATCAATAAGAAGATGAAGTCTCAAATCAAAGACTATGATGAACAATTCAATGTGTATGAGGTAAGAATGAATTAAGACACCAAATATCATGAATATATAGTCAAACATCTTATTTGTCAATTGGAAATCCTATCTACAAGCCTAAAAGCTAAAGAAGATGATTGTTCAAGGTATGTTTCTAAAAATGAGTCTTTGAAATTTGAGTTAGAGAAGACATCTAGTAAGTTGAAGTCATTTGTGAGAATGGAAAATAGATCAAGTGGTCTAGATAATATTATAAATGGTCAAAATCATGTTAGTGATATAAATTATCTTGGATATGAAGAAGAACAAAATAATTTAACTCAAAAAAAGATGAAGACTAATGTGAACAAGGGCAATCATATTTTGAAGATAAATCATCAGACAAGAAATGAAGGTGTTGGTAGAATGAAGAAAAATCAAATCAGATAGCTAAATGCCATGAGGTATGCAAGATTCAATGGTTATTTTTCACATTTAATCAATTTGGGCATATAACTAGAGAATGCAAGAGACTTGTTAGAAAAGAGTTTTCATAGAACTATGATGGGGCTATTCAATCAAAAGGTGTGAACAAAGTCAATTTATTAAACTATATTGATGTGGGACACTTTGGAAACCATTATCCACATAAGATTAAATAAGGTGAGTCCTCTTCAAAAAGAGGAGGTTATTTCATTTTTCATGTCATAGGACACATTTCAATTTTTTGTCCAAATAAGGTAAAGTAAGATACGTTTCTTGCAAAAGGTATAGTGTGCTTCAATTATCAATAAAGAGGTCACATTAATAAATTCTATAAGTAAAGGCTTATAACATATAATAAATTTAATTAGGCTCCTAGAGTGAAAGAAATAAGGAAAGTTAAGTCATAGAAGCTAAAGGTGACAAGTGTGAGTCATGATGAGTCTACAGGTCTATGTAATCTATTTGATATGGTGGAGAAAGATACAAAATTTAAAGAGTGACAAGAGGTCTCATTATCTGCTCATGTTGAGAATGAAGAAACTAAAATCAAGGAGAAGACCAAGGTGCTAGTTAAATCTAGTTCTAAGGTGTGTATGGATCCAAGTTAACATCCTACTATTATTGAGCAAGTTTCATTCAAAGAACATCAATTATCAGTACCTAGTGATGAGGTTCTACATTGTAATGAAGATTATACAGATGAAAAGGTATGTCATGAATTTATGTTGTCTCCATGTATTATAAATCCAATCATAAAAGAAAAGGAGAATGTTTTAGTGGTTAAATTTTATTCTATTAAGCTTAAGAAGAAGAAGAAATATAAGTATCAGATGACCAAAAAGGAGAAGGAATATGAGGAGTTGTGGGAAACTCATGGTTTCACATTGTTCTAGGATATTGTGAAGTAGGGTGTCTCTATCTATGATTTTTAAGAGACTCTTTTTAGTGGATAAGCATGGGTTGATATATATGAAATGCTTGTAGGGTTAGAATGGGTGTTTCTAGGTGGCCTAATAAGCTTGATGCAATTTGGTGTGATTGAGAGGGCATATGAGAGTGATCCAGATATGAGGTTTCAAATCTTGAAGGTACATTATCAATGATGTCATGAAGGTGTCCATGTGAGTGGATGAAGTGACATAATATCATAAGTGACAATGAAAAAGTGTGAAATGTGCTTATCCTAGTATGCTTGAAGTTGGATTGGTTGATCTTCAAATTTGTCATGATTAGAGATGTTCAGGGATGAGTATGGTGTATTGATCATGGGAAAGATTTCCCATAAGAATTTTTCTTATGTTTTGAGTGCTTGTGTGTATAAGTGGAATTCATATGGTTGATCATTATTTTCATCTAGAAATTTTGGGTCTGGTGGAAAAAAATTAAGCAGTTTTTTGACATCACCATTTCCACGTGTGGATTAGTCAGGGGGAGTTGGTCATATGGTTGTGATCATATTTATGCCTAGATGTTATGTGCTAAATTTTAGGTCATGATACTGAGCGTAACAAATTATATGAAAGCACAAAGTTGGGCTCCCACGTAGTTTGACGATGTTTTCCCATACTTATCCAATTTTACATGAAGTAAGATAGAACTAAGTATGCAGTTTGGTGATGGCATCTATCACATGTGTGGATGTTTTAGGATAAGTTGATCATATGGGTTTATTTAGTATTGTTCCTGGTTATTATACACTAAATCTTAGGTCATGCGACTAAGCATAGAAAAATCTATTCAAGTGTAAAGTTGGGCTCCTAGGTAGTTTGACATTACTTTACCATAGTTAGACAAATTTGCATGTGGAAAGAATTGTTGAGTAAGCGTATTGCTGAATTTATATTTCGCATGTGTAGAAGTTTTAGGATAAGTTGATCATATGTATTTGTTTAGTTTTTTTCCTAGTTGATTTTTTCTAAATGTCAGATCATGCGATGAAGTACATCAAAATATATGCATGTGTAAAGTTGGCCTTCCAAACAATTCATGGCATAGTTAGCTCTATGACCAATAAATATAAATAATCAGATTAATGACATTATATCTTGCATGTACAATTCTTTTAGGAGTAGATTGATACATTTTTGGATTCTCCTATGTGAGGAGATCATATGGTCCAAATTTCAGACCATGCATCTAAGTGTAACAAAATTTATTGAGGTCCAAAGTTGGCTTTTTAAGCAAATTGCAATGGTTCTCATAAATATTCATTTTTGCACAAGGTAAGGTTTGAGCAACATCGATGGAGTGCATTTCTCCAAGATGTCAGGAAGTAGTGAGATGGTGTTAAGTGTTTAATGTTTAACATTGAGTAGAGATAAAGATCGATCTTCTTCCAAGGATCAATGGTGAGTAGGTGATCATACAGATAGAGATTAATGGTGCACATTAAATTTAAGATGTCAAAGTGATAATTGTATAGCATAGCTAAAGTGAGAACAATCTTGAAGATATTGATTGAGTGTATGAGGTCAAAGTTACCAAATTGCATGAGATGAGGTCAACTAGTCAAGGTTTAACATTTGGGAAGTGGAACTATATAAATTAAAGTTTAAATAAGATAGATTATGCATATTTGATCTAATAAATGAGGACATGAGATGTGAGCATAGTGACTAAGGTTTAACTATGACAGTTTGAATTCAAATATTTGAATTTAATGAAGGAAAGACTAGTGTCTAGTTTTTGGGCCATAAATTTTGATCCAAGAAGAATTTGACAATGAAGTTAAAATTGAATTTGTAGAGGACTCCAAGGTGAATCTAAAAATATAAATTTGAAGGTAAAAAATTATGTATAGTCAAAGATATTAAGGTTCAAAGTTGACTATATGTTTGTGCATGGACTGTAATTGAACTGTGAAGGATAATTGAGCTTGTGTTGATGTTTTATGATGATTTATCTATTGGTGAGTATTTTAGACTCCATAAGGATACTATGTGTGGATTTTGGATGTGTGATCAATTGATATTGAGTATGAACAATGCTTAAGAATTTGATTATGTATTCATTCATGATGTTCATGTGCATTAGGTCAGTGTTTAAGTAGATGCAGAAGTGAGTAATTTTGATTGTGATCATTTCAAGATGTCTGAGGGTACATATGGAGTGGACCTATGCAATTAAGAGTGGTCTTATGTTATTTTTTATCATTGAAATTATAAATGGGTGAATAGGTCTCCTTGAGACCTATAAGAGCTATAAGGGCCCTTTTGATAGGTGTAGCTTCTTAAGTTGATCAATGAGTGATATGGCCAGCCTATGATGATTGTTTTGACCCATGTTTTGATGTAAGAGATGACATAAGGGATAATTCATGCCTAATGTTTGACCAAGGTATTGATTATCAAGTATGTTTTATAAATAGTGGAACCAAAGATGATGGTTTTTAGACTTGAAAAAGGTGTATGTTTGAGTAATGAGCATTGAAGACAAGAAGAGAGGATAGGTAGTGTTATTTTTGAATGAGTTGAAGAGAAGAACAAATTAGGGATTGTGTCTATGACTTTTGTGTCATAATTCTATTGGTAGAATAGTTATTTTATAGATTAAGGTTGAGTAAAGGTGAAGAGTGATAATCAGAGGTCCATCATCAGGTGTTGAAGACATCATTTTGAAGGTGGATGTGTTCATAGGTGTTGTTGTGGCTTTTCAACATATAAGGGGGTTACAGCTTCCTTGCAAGGTGAAACTTGCTAAAATTATAGTTGTTATGGAAACTCAGTTAGACAGGTGTGGTAACACCTTGTGGGATTGTATTCTCAATAAGGGATGATAGTTCTTTGATCAGTTGCATCTAGTCTAAATTGGTTATTGTTATTACATGATAGTAGTCTAATTACATGTTTTAGTGGGTTTTCTCCACCAAGAGGATTTACCACATATGTCATGTGTTATGTGCTTGATCTTGCATTGTCTTTCTTATTCATTATTATCAATGACATTTTTGCTTCATGAAGTTCTTGTTTAATTAATTAAGAGTTTGAAAGGATTAAAAGTGAAATTGGATAATCTGGGATCATTGATTCAATCCCCCCTCTCAGTTATTATACCTCTAACAAATATATCATATGTAAATGCTTTGTGTATGGTCAAAGTGATCCTAGTAATGAGTAATATGCTCAAAGACTTAAAAGATGGAGATATAAGGGTTTATAATCTTTCTGTGATTATATACCCTAAGGAGTGTATTCACAAGACCTAGTTGGTTAAGATGATCTATTGAAGGTGCCATGAGCTAAGTCAAGCTGTAATGACTTAAGGAGTCTATTTGAGGACTATGAATATTTCATAAGGTAAGCAAATGAGTT